>CM038670.1:536860281-537197781 GCA_021605145.1 Aegilops bicornis
ACTATGTGAAGACTCTCTAACATTAAGGAATTTTAGATCTTGGTATTGTATTCAAATAGCAAGCAAAGCAAAATAAAATGACATTGCAAGGATAGCACAACTCATGTGAAGAAGGAAAAACTTAGGCTCAACCGATACTAACCGATAGTTGTTGAAGAAGAAAGGTGGGATGCCAAACGGGGCATCCCCAAGATTAGATGCTTGAGAATTCTTGAAATATTATATTGGGGTGCCTTGGGCATCCCCAAGCTTGAACTTTTGTGTCTCCTTAATTCCTCTCATGTCATGGTTTCTCTTTTTATCAAAAGCTTCATTCACAACAAACTCAATAAGAACTCGTGAGATAGGTTAGTATAAACCAATGCAAAATTTTATCATTTTCTACTGTAACAAATCACTAACATTATTATTCAACATTGAATACTAAATGCCTCTGCATATTTAATACTCCTATCCTTAAATAGAATCATTAAACAAGCAAACATATGCAAACAATGCAAACGTAACAACAATCTGCCAAAACAAAGACAAATCAGAAGAATGCAAGAGTATCAATACTTCCATGACTCCAAAAATTATGAACTAAAATTCCCACTGTAATAAATTTATCAGATCTCAATATGAAAAAATATTCAACATTATTCAACATTATACCACTCTCTGACTTTTCTAGGGAATTTTTGCAACAGCGGTAAACTTTCTGTTTTCAAACAGCAACATGTATACCAGCAAAATAAGCATGGCAAAGGCTATCCTTGACTTTTTTTATTGAAACTAAAGATGCAAGACATTATTCTGAATAACAGAAAGCAAATACTAACAATAGAAAATGACGCTCCAAGCAAAACACAAATCATGTGGTGAATAAAAATATAGCTCCAAGTAAAGTTACCGATGAACGAAGACGAAAGAGGAGATGCCATCGGGGGCATCCCCAAGATTAGGCTCTTGGTTGTACTTGAATATTACCTTGGGGTGCCTTGGGCATCCCCAATATTAGGCTCTTGCCACTCCTTATTCCATAGTCCATCGAATCTTTACCCAAAACTTCAAAACTTCACAACACAGAACTTAACAGAAAACTCGTAAGCTCCGTTAGCGAAAGAAAACGAAACACCACTTCAAGGTACTGTAATGAACTCATTATTTATTTATATTGGTGTTAAACCTACTGTATTCCAACTTCTCTATGGTTTATAAACTATTTTACTAGCCATAGAGTCATCAAAATAAGCAAACAACACAATGAAAACAGAATCTGTCCAAAAACAGAACAGTCTGTAGTAATATGTAACTAACGCAAACTTCTGGAACTACAAAAATTCCAAAATAAATTGGTGGACCTGAGGAATTTGTCTAGTAATAATCTGCAAAAATAATAAACTAAATATCACTCTCCAGTAAAAAGTTGAAGCTAATCTCGTGAGCGCTAAAGTTTCTGTTTTTTACAGCATGATCATAATGACTTCACCCAAGTCTTCCCAAAGGTTCTACTATGCACAGACACTAACTAAAACATAAAACCACATCTAAACAGAATCTAGATGTATTATTTATTCCTAAACATAACCAAAAAGCAAGAAACTAAAACAAAATTGGGTTGCCTCCCAACAAGCGCTAACGTTTAACGCCCCTAGCTAGGCATGATGATTTCAATGATGCTCACATAAAAGATTAAGAATTGAAACATAAAGAGAGCATCATGAAGAATATGACTAGCACATTTAAGTCTAACCCACTTCCTATGCATAGGGATTTTGTGATCAAACAACTTATGGGAACAACAATCAACTAGCATAGGAAGGCAAAACAAGCATAACTTCAAAACTTTAAGCATATAGAGAGGAAACTTGATATTATTGCAATTCCTACAAGCATATATTCCTCCCTCATAATAATTTTTAGTAGCATCATGAATGAATTCAACAATATAACCAGCACCTAAAGCATTATTTTCATGATCTACAAGCATAAAATTTTTACTACTCTCCACATAAGCAGAATTCTTCTCATTCGGAATAGTGGGAGTACCATAAGAGACTTGAACACTAAAAATTGTTTCCACATTAAAAGATAATGTTCAGAAAAATGGTAATCATAATCATGACAAGTTTTATAAATATAATCATCACTACTTTTATAGCATAAGTTTCATCACAATAATCATCATAAGTAGCAACTTCGTTCTCATCATAATCGATTGAAACCTCTCCCAAGATAGTGGAATCACTAAATAAAGTTGACACTCTTCCAAATACACTTTCGTATTCATCACAATAAGATTCAACATCCTCCAAAATAGTGGGATCACTACTTCCTAAAGTTGACACTCTTCCAAACCCACTTTCATCAATATAATCATCATACATAGGAGGCATGCTATCATCATAACAACTTTGCATATCAAAACTTGGGATGCTAAAAATATCATCTTCATTAAACATAGCATCCCCAAGCTTGGGACAAACATTAATTTCAGCAAATATATTTTCAAAAATTTCATCCTCATCAAACGTAGCTTCCCCAAGCTTGGGCTCTTTCATATCATAAGCATAATCACTCTCATCATTAAAAATATGGATAGCACCAATAGTAAAGCAATTATCATCATCACAACGAGTAGTAGGAGCAACATCATTTGGGAGGGATACCTTTTTACCTTTGTTGCTCCTTCTTTTCTTTTTCTTCTTCACATTATGTGTGGGTTCAACCTTCCTCTTTGAGCTCCTTATTGATGAGATTGGTTGAATAGCAAGCTCCTCCTCGTTACCTGATTCATCATATGAAATAATAGGAGGAGATTGGGAAGTCTCTTCCCTTTCATTATTATTCTCTTCATCTTCTATTTGCTTCCTTTTATTTAGGTAATTGTCAATATAAGGATTTTCAATGCAATTCACCACAGAAAACCTATAAATATACTCTAGATCAAAACCAAGAAATCTATCAAGATTAAATTTTGGAATACCTTCAGTTATACGTTTCATTTCTTCATAACCCAAAAGAAGACTAAGCTCTTTATGATGCCCAAGGGTAATCAAACTATCACAATTTTTGGACACGATTCGATCATAAAACAATTTGCATTGGAGATTTAAATGACCACGTTCATTGCAAAGTTCACAAGGAGCGAAAAATATTGAATCTTCTAGCACACTCATCAAGGCTTTCTTGAAAACCTTTAGTTTTTAAATACTTATGGCTCTTGCAATATCTATTTTCTCTATTTGGTGTGTCCATGCAAATCCAATATACTCCACAAAAATCAACATACTTATAGGAGACATTTTCTTCATAACTAGTGCAATCATCATTAGTACTATGGATATTCAAAGAGTTCATACTAACAACATTGCAAACATGCTCATCATTCAAAGATTCAGTACCAAGCATTTTAATGCATTCTTCTTCTAGCACTTGAGCACAATTTTCCTTTCCATCATACTCACGAAAGATATTAAAAAGACGAAGCGTATGAGACAAACTTAACTCCAACTTTTTGTAGTTTTCTTTTGTAAACTAAACTAGTGATAAAACAAGAAACAAAAATATTCGATTGCAAGATCTAAAGATATACCTTCAAGCACTCACCTCCCCGGCAATGGCGCCAGAAAAGAGCTTGATGTCTACTATGCAACCTTCTTCTTGTAGACGTTGTTGGGCCTGCAAGTGCACAGTTTGTAGGACAGTAGCAAATTTCCCTCAAGTGGATGACCTAAGGTTTATCAATCCGTGGGAGGCGTAGGATGAAGATGGTCTCTCTCAAGCAACCCTGCAACCAAATAACAAAGAGTCTCTTGTGTTCCCAACACACCCAATACAATGGTAAATTGTATAGGTGCACTAGTTCGGCGAAGATATGGTGATGCAAGTGCAATATGGATGGTAGATAAAGGTTTTTGTAATCTGAAAATATAAAAACAGCAAGGTAACTAATGATAAAAGTGAGCGTAAACAATATTGCAATGATAGGAAACAAGGCCTAGGGTTCATACTTTCACTAGTGCAAGTTCTCTCAACAATAATAACATAGATAGATCATATAACGATCCCTCAACATGCAACAAAGAGTCACTCCAAAGCAACTAATAGCGAAGAACAAACATAGAGATTATGGTAGGGTACGAAACCACCTCAAAGTTATTCTTTCAGATCGATCTATTAAAGAGTTCGTACTAGAATAACACCTTAAGACACAAATCAACCAAAACCCTAATGTCACCTAGATACTCCATTGTCACCTCTAGTATCCGTGGGCATGATTATAAGATATGCATCACACAATCTCAGATTCATCCAACCAACACAAAGTACTTCAAAGAGTGCCCCAAAGTTTCTACTGGAGAGTCAAGAAAACGTGTGCCAACCCCTATGCATAGGTTCATGGGAGGAACCCGCAAGTTGGTCACCAAAACATACATCAAGTGGCACGTGATATCCCATTGTCACCACAGATAAACATGGCAAGACATACATCAAGTGTTCTCAAATCAAAGACTCAATCCAATAAGATAACTTCAAGAGGGAAACTCAATTCATCACAAGAGTGTAGAGGGGGAGAAACATCATAAGATTCAACTATAATAACAAAGCTCACGATACATCAAGATCGTGCCATAGAGAGAACACGAGAGAGAGAGAGATCAAACACATAGCTACTGGTACATACCCTCAGCCCCGAGGGTTAACTACTCCCTCCTCGTCATGGAGAGCGCCGGCATGATGAAGATGGCCACCGGTGATGGATTCCCCCTCCCGCAGGTGCCGAACAGGCTCGAGAGGTTTTGGTGGCTATAGAGGCTTGCGGCGGAACTCCCGATCTATCTTGATATTTGATGGTTTTAGGGTACGTAGGGTTATATAGGCGAAAGAAGTCGGTCGGGGGATGCTCGAGGGGTCCACAAGACAGGGGGCCGCGCCCTATGGGGGGGGGGGGCGCCCCTATCTCCTGGGCTCCTCGGGTATCTTCTGACTTGATCTCCAAGCCTCCAGGATGATATTCTTCCAAAAAATCACGACGCCGAAGGTTTCATTCCGTTTGGACTCCGTTTGATATTCCTTTTCCTCGAAATACTGAAACAGGCAATAAAACAACAATATGGGTTGGGCCTCCGGTTAGTAGGTTAGTCCCAAAAATGATATAAATGTGAATAATAAAGCCCAATATTGCCCAAAACAGTAGATAATATAGCATGGAGCAATAAAAAATTATAGATACGTTGGAGACGTATCAATACACCATTTAAGTTTTAAAACTTCATCTTTTGCAGATAGGTGCTCCATTAGCCCTTTTGTCATCCAATCTTTCCGAAGAAATGCATGCTTAACTCAGCACGGTGACAATAGCATAAGCGGGCGATGACATCATGGATAGCCGTGTTTCTGCCCTTGTCAATACCATGAGCTATCATTCCATAGTTGATATCTTCTGCCTTATGGTTTCTTGACAAAAACTTTGAGTTCTAATGCTCCCTGCTCCGGTCTTTCTCCGATACACCTTGATCTCAGGTATTGACAACTTCCATAGTCTGACAAATTCCATAAGGGTAGCCTTCCTAGGTCTTCTCCCGAGCCTTCAAATTCTCCTAGTCTTCGGAGTCTTCAACCGTTATAGGTTCCATTATTATAATGCTCATTAAAATCCTCTTCATTCCGAAGTGGTCTTAGTTGTCTGATATCTTGTACTTCTTGGAGTGGTCTCATCAGTCGAATCTTTGTGGTCAAAAAGGGGGAAGGGTATAGTCCCCCTAAAAGGGAATATTTGAATAAGCTCAGAAGAGAAGAGTGGTAAAGGATCTTTTTGAAAAATGAAGTTTGTAGAGAAAATCTTTCCTATGGGCTTGCCAGCTTCTAGGGGTCATGTCCTACAGTCAACAGGTGCTCTGATACCATCTTGTAGCGATCCGACCTCAGACGGTCAAGTCTCTGTGCTTAAGTGTCATCCCTGGATCGGTATGCTGACACGCACAGTACTTGAGGATTTATAACACAGGTAAATCACATGTATAAAATAACGTAAATACTATTACCTCAATCCAAATAGCGGAAGTAACAACAAGGTTGTGGATTCCCATCAACACCTACGGCAAAGTTGAGTGTAGAAATCGTAACCCTAACGTATCACTTACTCGTCGTAAGATTCCTGCAACATGAGACGTTGCAGCCACAAAGGGTTAGCACATTGAATGTACTGGCAAATTCACACTGTAGAGCAATGCTGAATAATGGCTATCACTACATGCATATTTGGCTGGTGGAAAGCTCTAAGTTTAATTTTTTCATAAAGCCAATTTTTTCCTACAAAAAAGGAATATATTTTATTTAACTACCAAGTTGGTTGAAAATTATTGAGAAGGTTCCTCCAACTCAATCCCAATTAAATGTTAACAACTCAACAAATTACTTAAGTAAAGTGATGAGATCAACACGATAATTAAAGAACCAGATACTCAAGATGTCCATAATCGGGGACACGACTAATCATGATTAGTTTGTACACTCTACAGAGGTTTGCGCACTTTTCCCCACAAGACTTGATCTCCTTCGTTGGATTTCTCGCACTACATGGTGTTTGAGAAACAGATGACCGAGACACAGTCTTTCAGAAGCATTAACTCTAACCCTGGGTAGACAGTATCAACCTACATCCCCTACATCTGCTGGCCTACCACTGGAAGAGGTCATGCAACATACTCAACTATGCTAGAGCCCATAATAGCTTGTGGCTGCACACGGAAGTTTCCAGCATGAATAATCTTATGATCCCTTTGAGCCTGGGTGGCATTCCGTAGGGTGATCACACGAGTACTCCAGGATTCCCTTGGGCAAGCACTGGGTTCTCCAGGTGCCCGGGCAAACCACTAGGTGCTCCAGGGTGCCCCAACCAATCCACCCAGATGTGTGTTAAAGTAGCCACCTTAAGTTAACCATTAAATAATAATCTCACATCTGTCATGGATACACTCAAACCTAATCCACGTCTACGAGCATAGCATAGCAGTAAGCATAACGTAGTAACTCCCAGGGGTTGAATGCAAGACAATATGTTCCTACCTCATCAACTTCTTCCCAAATCCCACATGTTAATTAGATCCTACTCATGCAATGTTTGAGGATTGGAACTAATGCATAAAAACTTGGTAATAAGGGATATGATCAAAGTGTGAACTTGCCTCGTACTGTTGATGAAGATGATTCACACTCATAACTCCTGATAGTTCTACTCGTCACACTCCCGTCAATCTATCGTGAGCAAGCAATTGCATACATAAGCACTCAAGCATAAGAATCAAAGAAAAGATCTCGAAAAACTTCGAAAACAAGAAATTAACTCTTGCAACAGAAAACAATTTCTAACAGTACCAAAATTGGATTTATTTGGCCTTATCTGAAAGTTTAGGTCAAGAGCTTCGATTTGAAAAAAGAATCAACTAAATCGGAGTTATAAAACTCGAGTTATGAACAAAAGAAGTTCAAATACAAATCTGTTTGAATTCAAATTTTTAAACTTTAAAAAACATGTTTAAGTTGTTTTACTGGATAGAGAGGATCGTAACAAAGAAGTGGGCATTGGTTTCGTTGGATTTGGACAAACGAGTAAAAAGTACTGATCGTTTGAAGATCAGGGGCTAAACTGTAAATAAAATATTCATGGATGGGTCCCTGGCCGAAATCTAAAATAAAAAAAGAAAAAACTATCGGACGAACATCCGCTACAGAGTCTAATCTAACGAAAATCGTTCGCTACAAAAGCATAACGAACGAACGTTCACAAAATAACCTACCTAAATAATAGATCGGTTTTTAAAAGAAAAACCGATGAAAACCTAATTAAAAATAAACCGGACCGGGGCGGTTTATTACCGGTTCGGTCGGTTCCGGCAAGAAAACCGACAGCGACGGTTGGCGACAGCGGCGGCTCCGGCGATGGCAACGGCGAGGCGGGAGGTGCGGCAACGGCGGCGGTGGCGCGGGGCGGATCTGGCAGAGGGCGGCGGGCGCGGCGACAACGGCGAAGCTACGCGGACGGCGGTGGAGCAGCGGCTGCGGCGATCTGCAGCGCGGCGCAGCGGCGCAAGATGAGAGGGGGAGGAGAGGGAGCCGGGGAGGAGGGGCAACGCTATTTATGGAGGGGGCGGCCTCGGGAGGCGTGGGCGAGGGGCAAGGGCGGCGTGTCTGGCGTGGACTCGGCGGCGGTCGCCGGCATGCGACAGCGGGACTCCGCTTCCGTGCGGGAGACGAGGCTCGGGTGTTGGCTGGGCCGCGGCCTGGCTAGAGCTGGGCCGGCCCGGTCGGCGGGGAAGTTTTTTTATCAAACAAAGAGAATAAAACAAAAAGAAATAAAAAAACTATATATGCATATAATATATAAAAAGTTTCAGAAAAAGATTTTCTAAAACATGAACATTTTTATAACGTCAAATGAAATCCACAAAAATTCAAATAAAGCAAAGAGTGCTACTGCTCTAATAAAATCCAAATTGCAAATAATTTTTCAAAGGGGACTTTGAATTTAATTCTTTTAAAACTTCCAACTCATATTTCATATGTTTTGAAGAATTCATTTTATCTTCTCTCATGAAAATCATTGAGTTGCTTAAAGTGTCCGAATTTGAAATATTTCCAAGTGAAATTCAAATATTTTCAAAAACCCTTTTCATTTATTTAAATGGAAGAAGTCATGTCATCTTCTCTCTAGGGTTTTGTATTTAAAAAGAATTTGAATTCACGGAGATCATAAATGCAAAAATGAAAGTTTGGGCAAGTCCTTTTATTCCCTCTCGTTTAACTTTCAAAAAGTTTTGAATTTCACACAAGCAACCACACCGAAAGCGAACAATCAATCTAAACTATTTATTTAATATAACATCCCAAAGTTTAGAATTTTGGGATGTTACACCTTAGGAGCAGCTCGACTTAAGGGCACGTCAAGCACCCCTACCAGTTCATCAACTAGTTCCATCGATCTCAGCGGCTGAAACTATTCCTCGCCATGGGTAAATTTATTCATGCTAGACCAGATGCACCACATGATTGTGACAAAGTTCACTGCATCCTCCTTTTTGATAGTGTCCAATAAAATGACATCACCTGCCTATGTCAGAGGATGTAGACGCGGGAGTTTCAGTCATGTTTGTTCAAACAATGCTAGACAAAATTGCTTGGCATGATCACATATGTGACCGGCGCATGGTAGAGACTTTCTTAGGCAAAACCGCAGAGTTTGCATGTTGCATTGTCCGCAATATGGCGATGTGTGAGGCTTTGCAGAGAAGGAAGGAGACCCCTTGAGTACCTGCCACCAGAAAATTCTGATTTTGGGTAGTACATTTTGCTTCCATAGGGCATGCCATATACAACCTGGGTCCAAACTAGAGCTGTTGGCGCAAGATTCATCATAATGATTGTGTTCTACCAGCAGTCTATAGAGCGACCTCGCTGAATAACAACCTGATCGCTTAGCCGACCAGACCCAAAAGTCCTTGCCACCATGATGTGATCGAGGCATAGCCAAAATTGCATGCGCATCCGGCGGTAACAATACTTGTCTGACAAGTTGTTTACCCATTCACCGGTATGGTGTCATTGAGTTCCGCCACCCGATCAACCAGAAGGTTTGACAATTGCCCATAGGTCTCATAGTTGGAGTATCAACGATCCATCAATCATGTTCCAAATGCTAGTATCTTGTCCATTACCGATCCGTTTGATGACGCCTTGCTGAAGGACATCACCACCACCACAGATGATCGCCTTCCAAGTGCGGGAGGCACTTTTTGGGCACATGGCCAAGAGGAAATCGGTGTTACGGAAGTATCTTCCCTTCAAAACTTGGGCACAAAGACTTGTTGGGTTTTCAAGTAACCTCTAGGCTTGTTTCACAAGCATTGCATCATTGAAAGAAGGGAGATCACGAAATCCCATTCCTCCATGATTTTTAGCCAACAAGTTTGTTCCAAGATTACCAATGCATTCCCTCTTTTGTCTAGTGATCCGGCCCACCAAAGTTTTGACATGTTGTCATGAGTTTGGAGCACAACCCCTTGGAGAACTTAAAACAACTCATTGAGTGGGATGGTAGTGCTTGGACCTCTGATTTAAAGAGAACTTCTTTCAAAGCATAAGACATCAAACACTCACCCCACCCTTGGACTCGAGACCTCGCCCTTTCAATCAAATACTCAAATTGATGATTAGTGAGGCGTCCAGTCATCTCAGGAAGCCCATGGTATTTTTTCAAAGAGCGCTTCTCTCTCAATTTGCACAATATTCCTCAAAACTCCCCAAGCTGGTAAGGGGCAATTAGGACAGAAAAATGCAGAACTCTTCTGCTTATTAACTCTTGGCCCCAATCCCCTACTATGTAGTTCTAGTATTTCATTGAGGCGATGTGCACTTCATTCATCAGCTCTTTTTAGAATGAAGGCTCGCGATGAGCCCGACTTTGAATTAACAAAGCCATCAACCAGCTAGTAATTACAACACAACATCAAGCACATCAGCCGAAAGATACAAGGGAGCACCCTAGGAAGCTTACAACTCAATGCAGTATACAAGCTCAAAACATAAAGAAGAGGAAGCCCAAGCTCGTACACACCATAGACTGCAGCAAACAAGAACCAAGGATTGCGACCAACATGAGCACAACAAGGACCTGCCGAAACATAATGGAGTTATGGACATGACTGAGTCCAAGGTTGGAGGAATCCAAGCATATTCCTTCGCTCTTGCTGTAGAGGGATCCTACCCTCTCGGCTTGGATCGAAAGGCGCCACCGACGGACATGAGAGACTATCACCCTAGAGCAGGACAAGTGCCGACCTCGAGTCTTGGAATAGCCACAAAGCACAACCACCTAGGACATGAGCACACCTCATCTGACACACCGCCGCAACCTGGGACACCTAATAACAGCGGGAAAGCCACCGGGAGCAGCCACTGAAGAACGAGCGGCAAGGACATCAGGAGTGGCCACAGAACATCAAGGAGCAAGAGTCTTCGACCGCTGAAGAAAAACACCAGGTGTCCACGGACAGGGATGTGTTGCTACTGCCAGGAAGAGGAACCCTATCCCCTACCACCGGATCTCAGACGCCGTATCACCGGAGCTGAGCCAAACAAGCCACCGCTGAGGAGAACCATCCTTGAGGGGAGCTGGGACAGACATCCACACAAACCAGACCAACCACTGCCACCTGATAACCTGAGCCACCCAAAACTCCACCTTTGCCGCCCCTCAACCTAATGCAAGCTCCCTGGCGGCACCTCCAAGAAGGACACGACGCACAGCACGCCGTAACTGCCCAATCCAAGATGGATTTTGGGCTTTCACCCAGGAGGGGAACGGGGGCGGATAGGGATGGGACAAGAGTCCAAATGCAGCAAAACTTTTTGTGGAATTTTTATGGAACAGAAGACACCCAATGGGCCGGAGAAGCACCTGGGGGGTGCCCCGAGGGGGGCACAACCCACCGCAGGCGCGCCCAGGTGGATTGTGCCCACCTCGGTGGCCTCTCGCACTGCCTCTTTGCTCTATAAATACCCTAATATTCCAGAAACCCTAGGGGAGTCGACGAAAATCAATTCCAGCCGCCGCAAGTTCCAGAAACACCAGATCCAATCTAGACACCATCACGGAGCGGTTCATCATCCTCATTGATGCCTCTCCGATGATGCATGAGTAGTCTTTTATAGATCTTTGGGTCCGTAGTTAGTAGCTAGATGTCTTCCTCTCTCTCTTTTGATTCTCAATACAATGGTCTCTTGGAGATATATTTGATGTAACTCTTTTTGCGGTGTGATTGTTGGGATCCGATGAACTTTGAGTTTATGATCAGATCTATGTTTTTATCCATGAAAGTTATTTGAGTCTTTTGATCTCTTATATGCATGATTATTTATAGTCTCATACTTGTTCTTCGAATCTTTGGTTTAGTTAGGCCAACTATATTGATTTTTCTTGCCATGGGAAGAGGGGCTTTCTGATGGGTTCGATCTTACGGTGCTTGATCCCAATGACAGAAGGGGAACCGACACGTATGTATCATTGCTATTAAGGATAACAATATGGGGTCTATTTCTACATAAATAGATCTTGTCTACATCATGTGTGACACCCTCGATTCAATCGTACACTAATCATACATGCAAATGTGTACGATCAAGATCAAGGACTCACGGGAAGATACCACAACACAACTCTAGACACAAATTAAAACAATACAAGCTTTATATTACAAGCCAGGGGCCTCGAGGGCTCGAATACATAAACTCGAATACACAAGAGTCAGCGGAAGCAACAATATCTGAGTACAGACATGAGTTAGACAAGGATGCCTTAAGAAGGCTAGCACAAAAGCAACACGATCGAAGAGGCAAGTCCTCCTGCCTGGGAGCCTCCTAACCACTCCTGGTCGTCGACGGTCTCCACGTAGTAGTAGGCATCAACGGTGGCATCTGGCTCATGGGCTCCGACATCTGGTTGCATCAACCAGAAGGAAGAAGGAAGGGGGAAAAGGGAGAGCAAAGCAACCGTGAGTACTCATCCAAAGTACTCGCAAGCAAGGATCTACATTACATATGCAACATTATCAAAGGAAGGATGTATATGTGGACTGGGCTGCAGAAAGCCTAGTCCTATCAAAGACTAGCATCTTCTGGAAACCACCATCTTGCAGCAACAGGAGGGAGTAGAGTAGCATAAATTAAAGTAGTAGAAGTGTTATAAACCTCGGCCAGAGATCCTTTCTCAACTCCCTGCGAGAAAGCAATCCCAGAGCCATACTATCCATTTCTCATATCCATGTCTCATCTCAAGTATCCAGTTCTAGTTGTATCGATCGGGATACAACTCCAAGTGTCCGTTATCAGAGACAGGCTATCGATAGATGTTTTCTTCCCTGCAGGGGTGCACCAACTTACCCACCATGCTCGATTAACTCCGGCCGGACACACTTTCCTGGGTCATGCCCGGCCTCGGCCAAACAATACGCCGCACCTGACCTCAGCTTAATAGAGAGGTCAAGCATGCCGAACTAAACATATGCCCCCAGGGTTCATGGGCCATTGCCCCGGGAACTCCTGCACGTTGCGTGGGCGGCCGGTGAGCAGACCTAGCTACCTCCTTCAAAAAGGTAGGTGCTTACGCAGTCCAACCCGGCGCGCGTCGCTCAGTCGCTGACGTCTATTAAGCTTCGGCTGATGTATACGACGCAGAACGCCCATACCATGCCCACGTGATGGTTAGTGGTATCAGGCCAGAGGCCCCTTGGATCAAATATCCAAATCGTAGTGGATTAGGAGCACGCGGTAACAAGCAAAGACTCGCGAAAGATGTGACCCCGTTGCCCCATCTCGAGGACTTGCGGCAAGGGCTAAAAATGCCCGGCCACGCCTCGTAAGTATCTCGCGGGCACCTTCCAGGTCAACCCGACACCACATCACTCGCGGGTACCCCTCAGGGTCGACCCGCCTTTCCAAGAAACAGCTGTAAAGGCCAAGTATCTGTGTGTCCAAACATCACGGGGAAAACCCGAGGAATCACCACCGGTGAATTCCACTCGATGTAATCATCAAGGTGAACATAAGAGGAACCACCTCCGAGGTTCACACTTGAGGGGTTGCACGACAGAGTCGTATCGGAAGTGGTTAAGACGGAATCACCCCCAATGACCACGACCGAATAGCTATAGTACAGGGTTAACATCAGAAGTGTTGTAGAGGTCTCACCCTCGGCACTCGATAGTAACCTAGTAGTGTCGAGCAACTAAGGGGAAAGTGATGTGCGGTGTCGGGGCCTGGTCTTCGATCCCGTTGATCGGGTCTTCAATGATGAAGCAGGGGCAACAAGGACAAGGTGGGGGTCACTGATGGATCACTAACCAACCTATACTAAGCAGTTTAGGATAAGCAGGTAGGTAACAATGAGCAGGTTACAAAAGCAGGCTATGCATCAGAATAGGAGCAAACAGTAACAGTAGCAAAATCTAATGCAAGCATGAGAGAATGGAATGGGCGATATCAGGATGATCAAAGGGGGGGGGGCAGCCCAGCCCAGAATTGCTGTTTTTTTGCCTAATTCAGAGTTTCGAAGAAACGAAATATCAAACGGAGTCCAAACGGAATGAAACCTTCGGGAACGTGATTTTCTCACCGAACATGATCCAGGAGACTTGGACCCTCGTCCAAGAAAGCGAAAGAGGAAGGCACGAGGTAGGGGGCCACACCCCCTGTATGCGCCCTCCACCCTCGTGGGCCTTGTTGCTCCACCGACGTACTCCTTCCTCCTATATATACCTACGCATCACCAAACGATCGAATCACGGAGCCAAAAACCTAATTCCACCGCCGCAACCTTTTGTACCCACGAGATCCCATCTTGGGGCTTGTTCCGGAGCTCTGCCGGAGGGGGCATCCATCACGGAGGGCTTCTACATCATCACCATAGCCTCTCCGATGAAGTGTGAGTAGTTTACTTCAGACCTTCGGGTCCATAGTTAGTAGCTAGATGGCTTGTTCTCTTTTCTTGGATCTCAATACAATGTTCTCCCCCTCTCTCGTGGAGATCTATTCGATGTAATCTAATTTTTGCGGTGTGTTTGTTGAGACCGATGAATTGTGGGTTTATGATCAAGATTATCTATGAACAATATTGAATCTTCTCTGAATTCTTTTATGTATGATTGGTTATCTTTGCAAGTCTCTTCGAATTATCAGTTTGGTTTGGCCTACTAGATTGGGGTTTCTTGCAATGGGAGAAGTGCTTAGCTTTGGGTTCAATCTTGCGGTGTTCTTTCCCAATGACAGTAGGGGCAGCAAGGCACGTATTGTATTGTTGCCATCGAGGATAACAAGATGGGTTTTTTATCATATTGCATGAATTTATCCCTCGACATCATGTCATCTTGCTTAAGGCGTGACTCTGTTTTCTTGAACTTAATACTCTAGATGCATGCTGGATAGCGGTCGATGAGTGGAGTAATAGTAGTAGATGCAGGCATGAGTCGGTCTACTTGTCTCGGACATGATGCCTATATACATGATCATACCAAGATATTCTCATAACTATGCTCAATTCTGTCAATTGCTCAACAGTAATTCGTTCCCACCGTAAAATACTTATGCTCTTGAGAGAAGCCACTAGTGAAATCTATGGCCCCCGGGTCTATCTTCATCATATTAATCTTCCAACGCTTAGTTATTTCCTTTGCTTTTATTTTACTTTGCATCTTTATCACAAAAATACCAAAAATATTATCCTATCATATCTATCAGATCTCACTCTCGTAAGTGACCGTGAAGGAATTGACAACCCCTTATCGCATTGGTTGCGAGGAGTTATTTGCTTTGTGCAGGTACAAGGGACTCGCGCGTAGCCTCCTACTGGATTGATACCTTGGTTCTCAAAAACTTCGGGAAATACTTACGCTATTGTGCTGCATCACCTTTCCTCTTGAAGGAAATCCAACGCAGTGCTCAAGAGGTAGCAGGCATTGAGTGCCCAGTCAGCATAGTTGACCATGGTCAACGTGGTCAACTGGGTCCAGGGGGCCCATGGGCAGCGACCCAGAGGCGGACCCTGCCGGTGCCAGGTCAGCGCCGGCGCCGGAGCAACGCCGGCGAGGCCATCAGCGGCGGCCGAATGCTGGAGACGCTCGGAAAAACACTACGAGGCACCGTTTCGCGCGTTCTGGGGCTCCATCGAACGAGCGTCGAGCGCCACATCCAAACGAGGTAGCGCGGGGCCTCGGAAATGACCGGAGATGGCCGGATGACGAGGTACCGCGGCGGCCGGAATTTCAGAAACGTTCAGGCGTGCGTCTACGGCTCGATTCTGAGAGGCTAAGCAGCTAGGCGGCAACATCAGACCTCTAGGAGCGCCCGACGGGTACTAGACGGAGCAGGAGGAGCTTGGGAGCTCGTGCGCGGCAGCAATGGCGGACGGCGGAGCTGCGTTCAGGTGGCGATGGCAGCGGTGGCTACGGCGATGGAAACGCATGGGTGAGGGAGGGGAACGTCGCGCGGGCTTACAGTGAGCCTGCAGTTCTACTTAAGCGCGCTCGCGGAAGATCGAAGATGACGAATCGGCGATGAGGGCAAAGATGGGCGTAGGGGAAGAAGAGGTTGTCGGGCTCGCTGTGGTGGCTCCCTTCTCGCTCCGGTTGGTGCAAAGGGAGTAGCCGAGGACGGCGCGTCGTTGTGGCACGTTGTGGCGGCGGAGAGGTGACGGTGGCCGCGGGATCGAGCGGGGGACGGCGGAGAGCGCTTCGGCCTCCTCTCCAAAATGAAGGAGAGGGAGAGGGAGAGCCAGGGGGAAGGAGAAGCGGGAGCGGCGGTAGGTGAGGGGGAGGACTCGAGGCGTCGAGGGGAGGGGTCGACCTTATCCTCTCCGGGGAGTCACCGTCGAGGCGGTCCGACGGGGTTCGCCCCTGTTGCGACCCCAGTCGAGGGAACAGGGGGAGAAGGCGACCCGGGGAGGGGCTGGGCCGGACCCGCTGGAGTGGGCCGAGGCTTGGGCCAGGCACTGTGCACTTGGCCCAGTGCACAGTGGCATGTGCTCTTTCTCTTTTTTATTTTTTTAAACTTTTGCCTTTCTTTTAACAACTTTCTTTTATAGCTATTTTAGGCCATTTAGGCACTTTGCAAAAATGTTGGTTCACCACCAATATTACCAGAAGAATACTTTCCAGATGATGAACATTTTAGTTTTCATGTTTGAGCATTTTTGAATTTCACACTTAATTTGAAATGGTATATTGATAAAAGTGACTAAGCACTGTTATAGCAAAATGATTAGCTTGATCTCAGGGATTACTGTAGCATCATTACACCGGGGTGTTACATCATGTCATCATTCTTATTGCATTACTCCATTTCTCCATGAACTTAATACACTAGATGCATGCTGGATAGCGGTTGATGTGTGGAGTAATAGTAGTAGATGCATGCAGGAGTCGGTCTACTAATCTTAGACATGATGCCTATATAATGATCATTGTCTGGATATCGTCATGATTATTTGAAGTTCTATCAATTGCCCAACAGTAATTTGTTTACCTATCGTTGCTATTTTTCTCGAGAGAAGCCACTAGTGAAACCTACGGCCCCCGGGTCTCTTCTTTATTATATTTGCCTTCGCGATCTATCTTTATTTGCTTTTATTTTTAGATCTATTAATCCAAAAACCCAAAAATACCTTGATGCAATTTTTATTTATTTATTTATTTTATCTCGTGTTCCCCCGAGATCTATCTATCCAATCTACTACAATTTTTATCCCGTCTACTTGCCAATTTCTAGCACCGTTACCCGAAAGGGATTGACAACCCCTTTAATATGTCGGGTTGCGAGTATTTTTTATTTGTGTGCAGGTGCCATTCACGTAGTGTTGCATGGTTCTCCTACTGGTTCGATAACCTTGGTCTCATCACTGACGGAAATACCTACCGTAGCTGTGCTGCATCATCCCTTCCTCTTTTGGGAAACACCGACGTAGTTCAAGCCGCATCAAAAGGAATTTCTGGCGCCGTTGCCGGGGAGACATCATCAACGTCTACCAGGTTCCTAATAATAAATCTCATCTCCTTGCAATTTACATTATTTGCTATTTCCCTCTCGTTTTCCTCTCCCCCACTTCACAAAAATTTGCCGTTTTATTCGCCCTCTTTTTCGTTCGCCGTTTTCTCGTCAGATCTGTTTTTGTGTGCAATCTTGTTGCATAGTCGCAATGACTCAAGAGAACACTAAGTTGTGTGATTTCTCCAATACCAACAACAATGATTTTATTAGCACTCTGATTGCTCCTCCCGCCACTAGTGCAGAGTCTTCTGATATTAATACTGCTTTGTTGAACCTTGTTATGAAAGATCAATTTTTCGGTACTCATAATGAGGATGCTGCGCCCCATCTTAACACATTTGTGGAACTATGCGATATGAAAAATAAAAAATATGTGGACAATGATGTTGTGAAGTTGAAATTATTCCCATTTCTTTGCGAGATCGTGCAAA
Organism: Aegilops bicornis; assembly: GCA_021605145.1. Taxonomy (NCBI): domain Eukaryota; kingdom Viridiplantae; phylum Streptophyta; class Magnoliopsida; order Poales; family Poaceae; genus Aegilops; species Aegilops bicornis. Next base: position 536,878,290 of record CM038670.1, read on the forward strand.
AATTTGGTTTTCTTCTTTGCCTCGCCATAGTATCGATTCTTGGGATAAGTGCAAAGATGCTTTTATTACTAAATATTTTCCGCCCCCAAAAATTATTTCCCTTAGAACCAAGATCATGAATTTCAAGCAACTTGAACATGAGCATGTTGTACAATCTTGGGACAGGATGAAATGAATGCTAAGGAATTTCCCAACTCATGGGTTAAATCTTTGGATGATCATATAAATTTTTTATGCGGGGTTGAATTTTGTTTCTCGTAATCTTTTGGATTCCGCCGTCGGTGGTACTTTTATGGAAATTACTTTGGGTGAAGCCACCAAATAGCTTGATAATATTATGGCAAATTATTCACAATGGCATATCGAAAGAGCTCCTACTAGTAAAAAAGTTAATTCGGTTGAAGAAATTTCTTCTTTGAGTGAAAAAGTTTATCCTCTTATGAGATTGGTTGCTAGTAAAAGTGATCCTATTGATTTTAATGATGTGCCTTTGTCTACTTTGATTGAGAAAAATAGTGATGCCATAGATGTGAAATTTATCTCTCGAAACAATTTTAATAACAATGCTTAGAGAGGTAATTTTAATCCTAGGCATTTTCCTAGGAATTCGTCTAATAATTATGGTAATTCCTATGGTAATCCTTCTTATAATAATAATAGGAACACCTCTTATCTTGAGAATAATATTAAATAATTTATCAATACTAAAAAAAAATTCAATGCTACAATTGAAGAAAAGTTGAACAAGATTGATGATATGTCTAAAAGTATTGATAGAATTTCTCATGATGTAGAAAATCTCAAGATAAAATTTTTTGTGCCTAAGGTTGTGGAATCAATTAAGGCTCTTTATGTTTCTTTGGATGAAAGTAAGAAAAGAACCACTATGCTTAGAGCTAGAAGAGAATTTTTAGAAAAAACGTTTTCTAGTGATTGCTTTCATAAAAGTGATGAAGATCTTAAAATGATTAGTGTTTCCTCTATTGATTCCTTGTTTTGTAAAATTATGATTGATAATAAAGGGACTGAGGAAGAGTCAACTTTATCTAGAAGGTGTCCCAATAATTCGGAGGGTGAAAATCTTGTTGAGAAAATCTATAAAAGTGGGGTTGAAGACGACAAAACTTTAACTAGTGATGTGCCCACTCTTTTGGATTACAAAGACTTTAGGGTTGCTCTTTGATTGATTGTATTTATTTGTTGCAATCCATGATAAATTCACCCCATGCTTATGAACAAATAAAGCTTTTACTAAACATATTGTTGATGATATGATGAAAACTTTGGAAGAAAAGTTGGAATTAGAGATGTCAATTCCTAGAAAATTACATGATGAATGGGAGCCTACTATCAAAGTCAAAATTAAAAATTATGAGTGTTTTGCTTTATGTGACTTGGGTGCGTACGTGCGGCTATGGCCCTGGTGGGTCCCCACTGTCATCCTCTCCAAGTAAAGTCATCTCCTCATCCTCATGTCCGTTGACCATGTTGACAACGCGAGACGGTGGCGCCACGGCGAGCACAACAACTCGAAGGACGACGGAGAGGGCCACGTGGGCCCTACGGATGGTCTGATACAGAGCCCGCTGCTCATTCGGGAAGCCAGGATCATAGGGCCACATGTCCGCGACGGCATTGTCGTTCTCTTGTTCACTGGTGCTCGTTGAGGAGATGGAGGCTGCAGCACAGGTCCTCCTGCGCTGGTAGCTCTTCCACCATTAGGGCGTCGAAGTGCGGCCGCACCTGCTCTATGGTGAACACGGCATGAACCGGCTTGGACAGTGGCGCCGGCTCTGGTCGGGTTACGTCCATCGTCTGATTGTCGTCGCTCAGCTCGACGAGCTAGCTGGCGAGCCAGCATGTCCGGCTGCTGGACCGACCCGCTGCCAAGCACGAGTCTGACTGCCCTGGCCCACCCAGACCGCCTCCCTCACCCGCGCGCACTTTCCGCCCGAAACGGTCAGTGCTGCCCGCCCTGCTTCCCGTTGCAGGCGATTGTTCCGCCTTCAAATGACACAAGTGTCGTCCGTCCGTCCTTCTGCCGCCCACATTAATGATACGCTGTTGCCAAGGTGGCTACTCCGGCGCCACACGTCCGTCCCTCCGCCGCCCACCATTGCTATATAAACTATTGCGCCGACCATAGCCGCAGTCATCCGCATCCGTTCCCTTTCTCCTGTCCACACCTCTACTGCCCACCATGGCTTCCTCGCGCTCCAGCGCTCTTCGGGACTGGCGGACGACGGACCACAAGGAGATGGCGGCCATTGCTGCCCACTGGCTGGCCAATGGGCAACCAGAGGACGACGACGTCCCAATGGAGAACATGGTAGTCGACGATCCGGCGCCAACCCCCTCCTCCGCGCCATCCTCGCCGGTGCATTGCACCATGACCATCGGCGAGGCCCGTGCCCAACATATTGACACGGTGAGGTAGAAGCGTGAGGAGCAGTTCCGGGAGGCGCAGGCCGACGCCGCCAACAACCACCATCTCCTCTAGGAGCACCTGCAGGCGGAGGAGCAGATCGCCGTGGAGCGGGCGGAGCAGGAAGCACTGCTCGACTCGTACCGCTCCGCCCGCGAGGGCTGCCTCGAGCGCTGGCGGTACCGCATGCGGGTGGCGGAGGCTGCGGCCGCGTACAAAGAGGGCGATGAAGCGGGCGAGGCGCTGTTTGGTGAGACCGAGGACGAGGCAGAGGACAATGCCAGCTCCAACGAGTCCCCGCTCCACTAGCGTCGACGAGGCCCTGCTCCACCGAGGCCCCGCAGCAGCAACAACGAGGCAGAGGACACCACCGGCTCTGTCAAGGCCCCACCCTGCCGACAACGAGTGGGAGAATTTCCCCCGCTCCGCCGAGGCGCCGCCCGCGGGCAACAATACATAGGACATCGCTGGCTCCGCCGAGGCCCCGCCCCGCTGCCAACGAGGCGGCGCCACACAGAAAACGAGGAAGAGTAGAACACGGTAGGTTGCCGCCGCTCGGGTCCAAGTAAGGCCACCGCTGCTACCCTCCGGTTGTCGGGTAATCGAGCTGTACATCATGGAGCAATTCTATGATTACGGGATGATTGAACAGCGCCCGTGGTTGAGCAAGCTCATGAGATCTGATCATTTGCTAGAGAACTTGAGCACTTGGTTGTATGCTACGGACAAGTTTGTTGCGGAGGTATCATCACTAAGCTTCCTCCTTCGGGGATCTCATTGGCACTCTTGATGTGGAAGAAAAGGCGAGAGCAAAGGACACACGTGCTCGAGGAATTGAGGGAGGATCTAGTGCCAATCTGGTACAGAAGAAGAACTTCCAGCCCCACGAGTTCAAGAACAAGGGCAAGTTTGATGGTAAAGCAAAGTTTGATGGGAAGAACAAGGTTGTGAAACACATGAACTTCAAGAAAAAGAATGACAAGAAGAAAGGTGTTTGTCATGTGGGGATCTTGATCATTGGGCTCCTAGTTGCCATAATCACTATGACAAGCTAGGTGGGTTGACCACTGGCGGCCGGTTAGCTTCTTGGCGGTGACGAGGAGTCGGAGAGCTATGTTGGAGATGGACGCTGCTTCTACTTAACTGCTGGTGCAGTTGGCTGACTGACACGTGGGCCCAATAGGCATCTGGGCCACATATCGATTCTTACGCAACTGCAGATTCAAATCATCAAGCTTCTATTCGGCTTAGCCTGACACAGGTGGGTAGCTTCGGTTAATTAATTATACCTCTAGCGCACCCCTTTTTAGTTGAAGAATGTATGAAATGTAATGAAATCTGGCATGTTTATATGAAATCCGACCGTGTATGAATGAATTTATTTCGATTAGTTCGAATTCTTGTATCACAGGCATTGGATGAACATGCAAAACAATACTTACTAGCATTATTCCTGTGGTGATCACCTCGTTTGCAGTTTCACATGTACTCCCTCCGGTCCTTTCTAGTCTGCATACAAGTTTTGTCTGCAGTAAAAGTATCTCTACTTTGAGCAATCTTATAGAAAAAAGTATGCACTTTCACAATGTGCAAAGTAAAAAGGAATAGAAGGAGTACAAAGAGTTTGAGCAGCTTTTTAGCGTTCCTGTACATTGCAATCAAACACACAAGCCTGGCAATTCATAGAGAACATTCAAAACAATCGATGATTATGCATCTCAGTGATTCACATGTCAGAGCCAATATTTACTTCACAACTAAAGAATAAAGAAAAAATGGATCGACGCTGCTGGCAGCAAAGGGCGTCCCATTCGAAAATATCAAACGCATGTCTTCTTGCTAAAATCAATGAGAAAAATTTGACAAGGTTGTCCCATTCCAAAATATCAAATGCCTACGATTGTGGAATGGGTAGGGTTTGCCATCAGTTCGGACATTGACATGGCACCTCGTGCTAAATAAACCAGCTGTTCTTCTTGTGCAGTTCCACCAAAATCAACCAAATTTGCGCGACACCTCATTTCTTGTGGTGGAAATGAATGATTCGATGTATTCATGAACATTTTGTGCAGTTCCCATTGAAATCAAGCTGAGCACCCCTGTTTGCACAAATACAAAAAAGTGATTAGTATAAAGCAAACTGTACTATGAATTGATAGTTTAAACAGGCACCTACATGGTCCATGCAGAGCACACTTTTAGAAAAATGGAACTCACCGGAAAGAATCCTAGAACAACATTGTACTTGCGCATCACAGCAAGAAAATGGAGATTTGTCAGTCCTTCTGAGCTGAAGTTAGTTTGGTCTTGTGGGGGGTAATGTAACCATCCTTCAACTACTCCTTCTGATGAGAAGATAGACAGGGCTTCTTCATCCTGGCATAATCGGAACTAGTCACTTCATGTACTCCATATTCTTCTTCAGAGGAGGATGATCCTGTTGTGCAAAGACAAGAGGACAACTAAATGCTAGCACCCTGCTTTGCTCGAAAAAAGGAAAGGAAATATTTAAAACAACACAGATGAAGCACTTCTCAAGGACAATACCACTTTTTGATGACAAGATCTAAGCGGTAGCACAACACCAATAGAGATGACCAAGCTCAATCATATGGATGAAATCGGTGGCGAGTACCAACCTTTGTCGAGGCTTATTGTGTAGAGCATACAGATGAAGCACTTCTCCGGAACCATATGTTGCTATCGACTGTGGTGGCCATGCTTACTATATACTCCTCGATTAGTTTAATGTTTCCAACATCTTCTTGTGCAGTTCCGCTAAAATATATGGTATCTTCAAAGGAGATCCCTGTTTGCACAAGTAGAGATAATTACGTATTACATTAAGAGTGGCATCAAATCAGTGGCAAAACAATTGCTCGTTCCAGCCATAGCAATAAATTAAGATGCAAAACTATATCATTACTTGTGTCATCACAGCCCAAAGGCTTCATTACAAAGACCGGGAGTTGATTTTTGTTTTTCTTCCGCTTGTTCTTCCCCTTCATCACTTGGTTCAACAACAGATAAGCTTTGCCTTCAATGTAAGATTTGGCATGTCAATTAGGTTGCACAAGTATAGCACGAAACAATGACATTAATTTTCTGATGAAAGTGGCAAAATAAGGCCAACAGTTGTGAAATATCCTTATCTTACCTCATGGGATATTACGGTGCACATACATATTGGAAGTCTTGTCTCCATTTGTGCAGTTCACTAAAATCAAGCAACATTACCGTACAAGTAGCACAACATATGAAAGCACACTGCAGAATCATGTGAAAGAAGGCTAATCTTGACCTCTCATGACGCGGAATTCAAACAACTCACAAGAAGAAGATCTGAACCAAATTTGCCAACACAGATAGGAAGTAAGATCTCCTCTTGTGCAGTTCCACTAAGATCAAGCAATCAAGCAACGTTGTCGGTGTGACATATTGGTTGAACTGCACAAAACACTCTTAAAACAAAAGTGTTTTGTGCAGTGCAACAAAAGGTCACAATGGCAACGAGGTGAAGTAGATAGACCTGTTTACACAGAGGTGCAAAGGAAACAACTAGTGGTCAATAACGGTGGATGACACAGAAGCCAACAAAAAGAAGCATCTACCTTATCTAAATGGGAAAGAAAGCAAGACAGTAGCATATCTCAAACGGTGGCATTAATTAATATTAACAGAGAGATTATATTAACAATAAAATTTGTTAAATATGTACTTTGCTTTTAACTGTGGCATGGCATCAATTTTCAAGCGGTATTATTAGAGGGTGTTTGTTTACAGGGACATTTTGGTGGAGGGACTAAAAAAACTCCGTGTCAGTCCGATCTAAACCAAACAGGAGGGACTTTTAGGGACTAAAAGTGGGCATTTCGGACTAAAGAAAGAACACCCCGAGGGAGAGTCTTTTTGTGACTTTTTCCAATAGTTGCCCCTGCCACGCTTTGCACCTTGTCTCTATTAGTTCATTACTAGGGGTAACATGGTCTTTTAGCATGTCATTAATAACCTCTAGTCCATGTTTAGTCCCTGGAACCAAGCAGGTAGGGACTAGGGAGTTTTTAACCAAACAGGGCCTTAGATTAACAACAACTAAAGAGTTGCACGGGACAGTGGACGCACCAGCACCATGTGCATCTACCGATGTACTGGGGTGATGCACAGTCTGTTGCAACAAAGAACAAACAACCAAGGAGCATATTTGTGTTGGTCCCAGTTTTGTTATCTTTAGACACCTTTCCCTAGGTGAGCGCAGCAAATCTAGTCCTGCTCAAACTCTACAGCCTTGTCCCCCAAAACAAAAGATCAGTTTGTTACAAATGTGTGTACTGCGTTTGCCATTGTTTTCCCTGTTTGACTAACGTAGGTGCTGGATAGCCAGTCTGCACTAGTACTTTCCCCCTTCCTTTCCTCTTTGAACCATGTCCTAGATTTATGCTATACAACTTTCCCCCATTCCTTTCCTCTTTGAACCACGTCTTAGATTCATGCGATACAACTTTCCCCACTACTTTCCCCCTTCCTTTCCTTTTTGAACCACATCCTAGATTCATGCTATACAACTTTTCCCACTACTTTCCCCCATTCCTTTCCTCTTTGAACCACGTCCTAGATTCATGGTATACAAATTTCCCCACTACTTTCCTGTTTGATCCAACACCTAGATTCGAGTGCAGAAGCGGAAAAAGCCCACATGCAGCTAGAGCAATGCATGTGGAATAAGTAAATTATACGTTAAGGTTCTTGGGTTGTGGTTCGGTGGGCGACTGGAGGCCGTTCGGCCCACACTATGTACGGCGGCTAAGAAGAAGGGGTTGGAGGCCCTCCCATGCAGCCGCTGGGTGCACCAGTAGTGGATTCCCTCCCTCGCCGACGGTGACATCGTTAAGCCTCCTTCCCTTCTGGCGGACGGATCCTGCCGGCTCTTTGACCAGCAATGATGGGAGAGAGAGAGAGAGAGGCCAATGAAGTCTTGTTTAGATTTGGAGAGGGTGAGAGAGTGTGAAGAGAGCAACTACAAGCAGACCAGCAGTGAGGGGAGAGAGAGAGAGGCCACCGAAGTCTTGTTTAGATCTGGAGAGGGTGAGAGTGTGTGAAGAGAGCAACTACAAGCGCTGAGGCTCCAGCGTGTATATATATATTGGGAGAGTGTGAAGAGTGCAAACCCTAGAAAACAAGCGCCTAGGCTGCAGCTGATCGTATAGCTCCGTATCCATCCATTTTGACCAGTCAAAGAATCCTCCTGGCATGAATTATGCTCAAGTGTAGTTACGAACCCGAGACCTCAAGTTTGATGAGCGAACAGGCTAACCAGCTACACAACCCTCCCGTTATGTTCAACGAGAGGAAAATAACCTTTTATACATTCTTGCATTCGTGTGACAAGCATGCCGTGTTTTTTTTGTGTGGGAGTCATTGGGATTTAAATCATAATCGTGTCATGTGGCTTTGGTGGTCAGACTATCCACAGTGGTGCAGAAATAATGCAGCCTTAGTCACCTTACCTCGCTCCACGTAGTACGTTGCCACCAGTCAGAGGGTGAAACAAACAAATTAATAAGAAAAAATTAAAAGAGCCAGCGGTGTATCTTACCTCACACATCTTGCTACTGCTCGGGAACACTGTCCAATTGATCCCTCTATTCGCTCATGTACTATTTTAAGTGAATCCTTATTATAACATGCACACAATTTTGGGCACTTGTATTCGACCTAAGTCAATGTGCCACCGTATCTCATACGACTCCCTCCGTCTAGGTGTAATAAGTCACGTTAGAAGGTGCAGCAGGACCAAGGTGCAAGCAGAATGGAGGAGAAGGAGAAACTTGACCGGTCATTCCTCCAATCAAAGCCTTGATTTCTGTCTCTAAACGCAACAATTAATCCAAACAACTAAGAGATGTCGTTTTAGCTACCATGCATGGCCACGTATTAACTCGCATGCAAGCCGACTTTGATTTCTTGACTGATCAACGCGTAGTTGCGCTCCATGCATTGGGTTTCCTAGGGAGATAACAAGGCAGAGTAAGGAGCGTTTGGTTACATTGCTTAGGCTGGTCATAGTGGTGAGTAACTTGGACTAGTAACATGCATATGTTACTAGTCTATGTTACTACTACGCGAAGTTTGCCGTCGGAAGCGAGCCGATCTGGCTCTCCTGAGCTAGCAAGGTTTTTCTAGCCCACCCAAGCTAGCTGGCCCACAAAAGCTAACATATTTTAACAGTTCCAAACGCCTAACCTTACCCGGCTATGCTATAAGCTGTTCTTGCTAAGGATCCAAACGCTCCCTAAGTAACAACGCTCGCTAGCAACGAGGCCAGGAGGGGATTGAGATGCGAAGTTAATGGACGACACCTAAATTTTTTGGGAATATCTGATTTCTGTAAGATGACTTAACACCTAGACGAAGGGAGTACTACTCCTCAGTCCAGGTTTGATGGAATATTCGTCACCTCTTTGCTTCTTGTACGTACTCCATTTGTATCTCACTTCCTGTGGCCGCTTTTCATACGCATTTCCTATTCTATGAACCTGTGTGCGTATAGCAGCTGCTGGTGTGTGTGTGTTTAACATCATGTGTGTGTTAGAGAGAGCGACATATCGGCCTACTCCTGCAGAGAGATGGTGTGTAGTGTACGATTTTAGCCGCGAGAGTTGGTGCATCCTCTCATCTCCGGGCGTCCGGTAGGGACAGGCGGACAGCTGCCACGCCTGCTCGTGACCAGCCTGGCCCACCCAAAGCCCCTCCACCCCCTACGTGCGCTTCCCGCCCGAAACAGTCAGCGCCGCTCCACAGAATCGGTGCCGCATTCATGCCCGGGCAGAGCGGACGCGACCTCTCACTGGTGCCTGTGTAGAAGGGAGAAGCGGATTCAAGAGTGATGGTTGCTTCGTTCGTCCAACTTACTGCTGGGTCTATGTGATTTGACGACTCATTGGTCATTATTACTGAGGTGGTAGGACTGCTGGATGTCCCACGCTTTCAGTGAAAGGAGGTACTACTAGATTACAATTTTCTCCATTCTTACGGCGGAGGAGTGCAAGAGCAGTGAAAACACGCAGGCTTCGTGATTACATGGCCCACCTCACACTATCACCATATTTTCTGGACACCATGCGACACCTAACTCTTTACATACTACTCCCTCTGTTCCAAAATATAAGTCTTTGTAGAGATTCCACTAGGTGGGCTACATACAGAGCAAAATGAATGAATCTACACTTAAAATGCATCTATATACATCTGTATGTGGTTCATGGTGAAATCTCTACAAAGACTTATATTTAGGAACGGAGGAAGTACTAGTATAGTACGTACTGTAATTTATCAGCAAGATAGTACAATGCTATGAAGGTTCCAGCTTCTGTTACATGTATCTTGCGTCCAAGGTTACCTGTTGCAACATTTCATCAAATACAAAGGAGACTAACATGCATGCTATTGCATCTCAATGATTGACAAATCATAGGAAATATGTACTCCCTCCGTTCCAAAATAAGTGTCTCAACTTTATGCAGGGGGTGTTTGTTTCCAGGGAATTTTTGGTGTAGGGACTAGAAAAAGTCCCTCTTAGAGACTTTTTAACCAAACAGGAGGGACTACTAGGGACTAAAACTTGCCTTTTGGGACTTAATGAAGAAGACTCTCAAGGAGTGTCTTTTTTGGGACTTTTCCAACAATGCCCCTCCTCGCACTCCATTGCCCCGCCGCCCCATGGTCTTGTTTGGTTGTTATTTTTACGTATCTTTGGGGGTAACATGGTCATTCAATAACCTCTAGGGAGGGACTAGGGACTTTTTAGTCCCTGAAAACAAACAGGGAGGGACTTTTTAAGGAGTAGGGACTTTTAAATCTAGGACTTATGAACCAAACAGGGCCTCAATATGGACTAATATGGTGCAAAATGAGTGAATCTACACTCTAAAATACGTCTATATACATCAGTGTTTGGAGTATGTACTAGTAGTTCATATTTAAATCTACTAAAGTACATATATATTCCAAACAATATGATAATCTCTCTAACCAAGGTAGTAGGGACGAGGAGTAATGTCACAGCCCTAGAGCTTGCTTGTAACTAGCTGCATTGCATCCATGCATCATGTTTAAATTTCATTTGAATTTGAAATGGGGAAGACAGAAACCCCAGAACCCCTTCTGAATCCAACTAGGATTTACTAAAATTATTTTCAATGAACCTGAAATGCCCTTCAAAAATGCTCATCACTTTCTCTTTGGTTCAGCCTCGCCAAAAGTGGTGCACAATTTTCTAGGTCATCCTAAGGTCCTTGAATTAAATCATAAGTATTTGAGTTTGGGCATTTAAAATTATATAAAATATTTCAAATGCCCAAGTATCCCCAAACTAAAATGTTTCATGTTGTAAATATTCCAACAATGGACCAGGAGCAGTTTGGTGATTTTTGAGCTGTTCTAGTATTTTTAATAACTCCACAAAATTACAGAATAATAGAAAACTAAAATAAATAAGAGAGAGAGAGAGAAACCCACTGGCATTACCTCTCCAAATTTCACCCGCAGCCCACTCCGGCTCGGCATCAGAGCAGCCTCACCGGGCAAAACCGGCCCAGCCCACCACCGCCTCCTTCCCTGTCGCCTTCCTCCTCTGCCAGGAGGATGAGCGCGTGGCCGCCGCGCGCACGGACACCGACGGCCACCTCCTCCCTCTGGACGTCTCCCCCGAGCGCCACGCACCCCCCGACCCCTCTCTCCCTCGCCCGTGGCCTCTCTCCTCCTCTGCTCTCTCACTCGCACGCACCCGAGCGGAGCTCGTCGCCGCCGCTCGCCACCACCGTAGCCACAGGCCCTCCCTCGCCCATCCAACATGCCCTAGAGACCCGCCGTGCCTCCCTCGTCCTCCCCGATGGCTCACGCGACCGGAGAAGCCCCGAAGAGCCGCCCCGACGTTTTTACTCTCCTCGGCCGCCGCAGATCTCTATCGCCGACTCGCCGCCGTCCGAGCTTCCCCGAGCACGCCGAGTCCACCACTGCACTCCACGTGAGCTCCCGGTCACCTTCCCTCACCCTGCGTGGCCTATTTCTCATCAGTAGGCTGATTCAAGAAGCCCGAAAGTTCCCGCCGCCCGGCCATGGCGCCGCCGTGGCTGTGGCCACCTCAGCTGCGCCCGAAAGCACGCCACCAAGTTCGCCGCCCTCCCGTGAGGGCCGCAGCGCCTTCCGCTTTCTCCTCAAGTGCACCGCAGCTGCCGACCCGAAGCTCGCCCGAGCTCCGGCGACCGCCACGGTCGACGCCGGTGACGACTCCAGCCATCCTAGGCCCACCACAAGATTACTACTCGACGCGCGCGCCACACACATAGACGCCTCACGGCCATTTGGTCACGGAGGAGGAAACTCGCACCTCCGCTGCCTCTCGGCTCCGGGCGACGAGCCGCTGGTCAACTCCGGCGAGTTGACCGGGTTTGGCCTAGTTTGACTTCCGGAGCCATTGACATGCGGGCCCCGCCGGCTAACTAATCTAGTTTAGGTTTAAACTAATTTAACTTAACCTAGGTTAGTGCTAATTAAACTAGGTTAGTTTAGTTAGTCACCGACGTGTGGCCCCACACGCCAGGTTTGACCAGGTTGACTATCGACGCAGGTCTTGACGTCAGTCGACGAAGAATAACCTTTTTCGGATTTAATTTAATTCAGGAAATTTCGTAAAATACCCCAAACTTCAAATATTCATAACTTTTAATCAGAGCTCCAAATTAAATAATTTATATATGAAAATGATCAGTAAAAATATGAAGAATCTGTTTATGCCATGATCATGCATGTTTGAACAAGTTAACCTCACTGAATAGGATGAATCATGATTAGGGTAATTTATGAACTAGCATTTGGAGTTGAGTTTAACCTTGTTTGAATTCCACTTCAATTAACCTGGCTAGACATTGCATTAGGTGAATTCAGTACCTTAAACATGACATGTCATTCATGTGAATGTGCATTGCATTGATTGTGTTCTCTCTTGTTTGCCGGTAATTGCCCCCTCTCGATAGACGACGTTCCGACGATTGTTCGATGACACCGATGAAGAACTATATTATCTTCAGAAGTGCCAGGCAAGCAAAACCCCCTTGTCCATTCCGATATAATCCCATTCTCTCGCTCCTGCTCTATTTTACTGCATTAGGACAACAACGACTCATGTGTTACTTGCTGCGGTAGCTGAACCCCTTTATCATCTGCATGACCTGTCATTCCACAGTAATTAGATGAAACCCACTAGCATGAGTAGGAGTTGTTTGAGCCATGTTGTGCCTACTCATTCAAGCTTGTTGTCATGCCCGCCATCGCTTAGAGTTGAGTCAGGTCCGATTCATCGGGAATGAATTGGAATGGTTGTGTGAACATGTCCTCACGTGTGTGAGCTAAGTGTGTGAACACGACTTGGTAAAGGTAGCGGTGAGAGGCCATGTAGGAGTACATGGTGGGTTGTCTCATTGCAGCCTGGCCCTCAGAACTGAGTTCTGTGTTTGTGATCCATGAAACAGTTACTACCACGCATTGGGCCCGAAACCAATGGACCCTCTCGGCTTCTTAACCACCCTTGTCCTCGGTCGGGAGTTGCAAGTAGTTTACGGTGTTTGTAGTATCTTTGGGGCCGCACGCAACGCCGACCATAGGGGTGGGTTGTGTTGCGGTAGGCACCGTGGGTCTGGTGTACCGATTCGCCTGCTTGGTGTCTCGGGAACCCTGTACACATCGTTCGGGGCTGTATGGGAAACCTCGGCGGACTCCTGCGGATGGAACCGAATAGGCGATAAACCTGGACTTGGGACTTGAGTGTTTAGGTAGGTCGTGGCCGACACCCACGTTGGGCTTCCGCTTGAAGGTTGCCGAGTACATGTCGTAAACGGCGGTAAGTGGTGAGAGCGTGTGTGAAGAAGTACACCGCAGGGTTAATATGATCTATTCGAATAGCCGTGTCCACGGAGAAGTACTTCATGGTTGCCTATATCAGTTCATAGACAAGTGAAAGTGGATACTCTAAAATGCGCAAGATAAGCGTGAGTGCTATGGATGGCGTTCTCGTAGGGAGACGGGAGCGGATCCATAGTGGTGTATTGATATGGTGAATTTGTGGACTCGTGTGCGCCACCTCAAAATAGTTACTTGCAAATGTAGTTCGGGATAGCCACCGAGTCAAAGCTGGCTTGCTGCGGTCAAACTCCACCACCCCTTTTGATAATGATGCATATGTAGTTAGTTACGATGTAAGTCTTCTGAGTGCGTTTGTACTCACGCTTGCTTATTTTATGTTTTGCGAGAGACGTCGGGCCTCGCTAGTAGTTCCGCTTGGACTTCGACGTTTAGCTTGTTACCTCAGCCACGATCTTGTGCCCTCGGCATGATCTCGGTAGATAGTCGCTCCTCGGCCTTCTTCATTTTTAGTTATGCGTACTTTCGGACATGTTTAGCTTCCGCTTGTGCTTTGACTTGTATGCTTTCGAGTGTTGGGTCATGAGACCCATGTTTGTAATATCTCGCTCCTCGGAGCCTATTGAATAAATATTTGAGTCGTAGAGTTATGTTGTGATGCCATGTTGTATCTACACATATTGAGCATATTGTGTGTATGTTTGAAATGACACTTGACTGGCCGGCATGTGTTTCACTTCGTTCCTATGTCTGTCCCTTCGGGGAAATGTCACGCGGTGTTATTCGAGTCCTCGCTTAGCCTGCTACCGGGATACCGGGGTCCTCATAGCCCAAAGGTTACAGCCCAATTTATACGTTGATGACCGAATGCTCGATGTGATTCATGTATGCCTGTCACCAGAGGTTAGTGCCGCTGTGGGTTCACGACTAGCCAAGTCGGCCCGGGTTCTTTGTCATAAGGATGCTAGCAACACTATCATATACGTGAGCCAAAAGACGCAAACGATCCCGGCCAAGGTAAGGCGACACCCGTGGGAATACCGTGCGTGAGGCCGCAAAGTGATATGAGGTGTTACCGGCTAGATCGATGTGACTTGGAATCGGGTCCCGACAGCGTTGGTATCGAGCTGACTGCTCAGAGGATTACCAAGCCAAACCGGTCGAAGTTGTGTCTAGAAATGCTTTAGTTATGTAAGGGAATTGATTGTGGAAGGAACGTAAGGCTCTTTTTACTCCTTATACCTCATGGCCTTACGATCCGAGTCAACCTCTTCTCTTCCACGGGTTAAGAACTAGGCTTCTCATCTATCTATCGAGGATGACGTGTTACTAAACCATAGACTATTAAGATTGTTGGTTTTAAGCCTCGATTCAGTTCCTACTAATTACGTATGATAATTGTTGATCTCGGAACCTTGGTATTGTGATGTTGAGTGGTTATGCCACCATTTTTGCAGGATGTCTCAAATCATTGTGAGCATTTCTGACCGTTATGCTGTCCGAGTCATCCTGTGTCTCTAAATAGTCCGATGCATTTGCAAATCCTTTCCTTCCGTTCGATGTCCTTTTGGTCAGAATAAGCACACTAATCGGTAAGTTGAGGTACTTCGTTGCCTCGGCATACATGTTGGAACTATTATTGTGACCCTAGTTGTTTAGGAAGTCACCTAGCAATTTAGCAATGCTTTTGTATCCCCAGTGTGATGATTCTGGCCATTATTCTTGAAAGCATCCCGTGATGCAATTTAGTTAGTAGGTATTCTAATCAGGGGTTCTTGAACCCGAGATTCACCCTACTTCATGTTGTTAGTATTTGCTAGCCCCTTTAGGATATTAGTAACCTTGCGATAGTCTTCGAGGTCCGTGGTATTTCCTTCTTCCAAATACTACGAACCGCTTATGGCAGAAGTTCTTTTGAACCAAAAGATCACAATCAGAGTACTCTTGAGGAGTTCTCCATTCCATATTGTGAATCTGCCAATTCTACTTTCTCGCATGGGTTATCCGGGAGAAATGTTGAGCCTTGCTCTATATACTAATCCATGCTTCCACAACTCGAAAAATTATATGTTCCTTTGAGTTGCTCTCTTTAGTTGTATCCGACCATCCTCTATCGCTTGATAACCAAGAGTATGTGTGCATTCGTTTATCGATGTCTATTATCCTTGTGGTCCGTCAAGCCATTACATTCGGAATGACTAGGAGAAACAAACTCGATACCTCATCCATTTCCGTGATTGGGTCAAAGTAGTTGTATCCCGCAGATCAAAATGCCAATTCAGCTTTTGATGCTGTTCCACCGGAGTGTTACCATCTTATGTCAAGAATGTCATGAGAATTGCACCTTCTCTTATGAATTCTTGATGCGGTGATACTTCTCGCCATCATTATTCATTCCTCGGTTCCGAGTTGTTGAAACCGGAATGCCGACGAGTGAATTGTGATGTGTGAAATCAATACTCCGAGCAACTCGTTGCTTGGCAGCTAGTGGACAATATCCTCACTCTTAGCGTGTTGGTTATTAAATCATCATCCTAAGATTGATCGTGCTACCTAGTCCTTATTTCTGGTGCACACTTCGATTGATGAGTTAGGATTATATCAAGTCCTCACTCATTTGATCATATCGTCTTGCCATCAAAAGCAAGGTTGTTCATTTGTTAGGTACTGGAGTTAGGTCATATCGTCTTGCCCTCACGAGTTATAAGGACCTAGCTAGCTATATGTATAGCGGGAGATCGGTCGGTGTACGTCCATTTGTTAGGAGCAAATAAGGCCCGACGAGACGGATAGACAGAGAGAATGGAGCTAGGAGGTGGTGCGAGAGGCCCAGCTACTAGCTAGATAGGGGTAGGAGTGTGCATTTGTGAGATCGATGAAAAGAGGGGCGAGAGTTTACACGTGTGTGGGACCGTATGAGAGACACGAGGAAAGGACACATAAAGGAGGAGATTGAAGGTGTGTGTGTATGTTGTAGGCAGACATCGCTGGAGAGGTTTATCGATCGGTGTGTGTCGGAAAGGAGTTGTGGAGACTGTGGGAGTACGACCTAAAGAAAAAAAATGAATGTCTTGTGATGGATAGAATCTGAGGGAGGGGGAGGGCGAGGAGGGCGTGTGCATGCACGAGAGGAAGTTAGTGGTAGCTACAAAGGTTAGAGGATTGTGTGGGTGTAAGAGACTAACAAAGATCATAATTTGATATGAAAGTGGATTCATATATTTGAATAGGAGATCATAGTGTTTTAAACATATGCATGCATGAATATAGCGGTGATACGCGTGTTGTGGTTTTGCACATTTTATACCATAATGTGATAATGCATGGCGTTTGCAACTCACAGCTAAATGTCGAACACTCCAAACCATACTATACATCGAACAATCTCACATTTTATTTGAATTTGTGATAATGTGTGGCGTTTGCAGCTTACAACTAAATATCGAACAATCTAAACAATACTATATATCGAACATTCTCACATTTTATTCGAATTTGCGGTAATGTGTGGTGTTTGCAACTCACATCTAAATACTTGTAGGTGTAGGGGGCGGGGCACCATACATAATGTGATAAACACATTATACATATGAGACATGGTTTAGATTATGAAGATCTAGCTAGAACTTGAAATGTACTATGATTTGAAATCAACATAAAGTGGATTCAAA
This sequence comes from Aegilops bicornis, assembly GCA_021605145.1. Lineage (NCBI taxonomy): Eukaryota > Viridiplantae > Streptophyta > Magnoliopsida > Poales > Poaceae > Aegilops > Aegilops bicornis. The sequence goes on from CM038670.1 coordinate 536,895,300, forward strand.
AAATTGAGTTCGAGTTTATATAGTACACATAGTTCATATGTAACTCGAGACTAATCATGTGGTGTGCTGTGATGATAATACACAAACGATGGTTTAACTTGACGATAATGATGATTTTAGATCTTATTAAAACAGAGAAACGAATTCAAATGATTTGACTTCACAACAATCATTATTGTAGATCTTATTCAAATAGAGAAACAAATTCAAATTTAGTTCATATTGAAGCGGTAGTATATACGTTTGGAATGCACTAAAACGTTCATTTGAGTAGTAGGTTGCATGCATTATACATGTATCAAAATATTTTAATTGAACATAACATGAATTCAAAGTTTTGAATATCATTTGTAGTGCGAATTGATTTGGTACAGTACACGTTAGGCTTGTCCGGGAATTTCAACCCGCGCCTTGTTAGCCCGAAATATTTAAGATATATCTTTGTCTCGTTGTGCTCCGACAACACCCTCAATCTCAACCCGAGCCTTGCTATTACAAAATTACAACGCGCGCGAAAACTCCCACCTCCTGTGAAATACCGACACGCGAAATGCCCGTGATACCCCTGAACCGAAAGAACCGCCTCAAATCGGTGGGGGTACTTTCATAACTTACCCCACATTTCGGACAAGCGCGTCCCTAAGCCATGGTTCCCCACTCCCATCCCATCCGCCCACCCATTCGTACACCGAGGCCGGGAAAACCCGCGAAGCCCCACACCCTCCTCCGTCCGCCACCTAGCCGGAGCCTCTTCCCCAACGAAATCGTCCACAGCAACACCTTGACGTCCCTCATCCACCGTATCGGATGAGGATCCGTCGTCGATCTGGTCGTCCTGCCAGTTCAGCCACCCTGTTCTCCACCTCCAAGGAGCTGCCCTGGCATTCCCCTCGTCTTTCGCGCCACCTCCATTCCCACACCGCCATCTTCACCTGCACCATCGGAAGAGCATCATCATCACCGTTTCCTCGGATGAAGCTGCGGTCTAATCGGCACCACCAAAGAGGTTGTACACTAATCGCCGCATTTTCTTCTTGATTCAATCTCATGGTGCTGCCGGCGCTCGGTCCCGAGCCGACACGGCGTGGCTCCATCCACGGCGGTGTCGCCGGCCACTTCCTCCACGATGTCGCTCTCTCGGCGGCGTCCACATCGATAAGGAGCCGCTGCTCTTTGTAGCTCTCGCTTCAAGGCTGCTTTCTGCTCTTGCTCTCGGTCCCTGCACAGTCTGCTCTTCTTGCTGCTCTTGCTCTTGCTCTTGCTTGTGATGTTGCTCGATTTAGCTACACTTGATCATTGAATCAACTTTTTCGATTGATTTTCGAGGGGTGGGGGGCTCATGGGAGTTAAGGTAGTACCAACCCTTGTGGGAGAGGGCCTCATGGAGAGGTACCCCACGATCTATCTTAGGGTTCAGGGTGGGGACGGTGGTCACCGGCGCTGGTGGGGCGGTGGCGCGGGGATCGCCGGAGAAAAAGCTTGGCATGGGGGGGGGGGGGCTAGAGGGATGGCCGGGGCGGCGGTGGACCGGCGGTGGGGAGTGTTTTCGGGGTGGGCGGGGCGGCGGGGGGTGGCTGTTTGGCTGGTGGTGGCTGGCGGCTCAAGGGGGTGGAGGTTGAATTTGAACTGCAGGCCCTTGATTTTGTATCCAACGGCTGCAAACTCGACTGACCAGAGATGAAAAAGTCAGTCGACTGACGTGTAGCCTCACCTCTAGTGTGTTCAGTTTCGACAGTAAAATTCTGTTTCGACAACAAAATTCAGTTTCTACAGTTAAGTTCAGTTTCGACAGTTAAATTCAGTTTCAGCAGTTAAGTTCAGAGATGAGCGGCTGATGTATTTTACATCTAGCACTTTGTGGTTATGTATTTTACGTCATCTATTGGAGATGCTATTAGAATTCCACTCAGTTAACGTTGTCTCTCTTGTCACGCTTCAGCCTCAGCGTCGTACAACTCACCGGAGCTGCTTCAATGATGAAACCCTTCATCACAGCGGAGCAGTACCTCGGGCTCCCTCTCCAGACGCCTAAGATCTTCTTCCCCTCCTCCGACAGCCAAGTCAGCTGGAGCATCCTCACTGGCCAACCCAATCACGCTGAGATCGACATGGCTTCGCCAAAGAGGTTGTACACTTGTTGCATCTCTTTTTTACACTACATGTTATATATATTGTCCACTGAGCACACAGAGTAACGGGAAATACGATTGTTTTACCCTACTATATGACAAGCAGTGAGGTACCAGGCAACTTAGCTATCCATGATGGACTCTCTTGAATGCCATCATTATTTATCTCTGCACGTTTGAGTTGTGGATTTGTCGATGGCCCTGGGAGTTGAGCTAGTAGGGCAGTGGCCTGGCTCCAAAGTAGTAGAAGTAGCACAAAAACATTTTTTTATTGTAGGCTTTTCCTTGCTCAAGCTGCCTACTAGAATCGCGAGTGCTTGAAAGGAAAAGTGAATGAAAAACATAGGAATTGGAAAGTTTCGTATGGTACTACTTTTCATGAATTTGGTGCAAAGGAATGGAGCAAAGGAAAACTGTAGGATTTTTTCCTTTAGTGTCTCCTTGAAAGAAAAACCGTACGAATTTTAATTTCCACTTGTCCTCCTTTTAAAATTCCTATTCGTGAAGCACAAGACTAAGAGATAGTAGCATAATAGCATTATAACCGTACATTTTCTTGTGGTTTGACTTAATCTCACCATGCTTCTTTGCATCCCGTGATCTTCCAATTCTTGTGAACCAAACACCCAGATTGGCAGAAAACCAGTGTTTTTAAATTATCTGTTTTGCACGTGCATTCCTATCCTATTCTTGTCTATTTCCTATCCCTGCATTGTTAGAATCCTCAAATTCAAACAAGCCCTTACACAATTACTTCTGTTACAGATATGTGTCAAAGAAAACCTTGTGTGGTTTGTCTTGCTCCTGCGGTGCTGTGTTCCACCCCAGCTCAGCTGCTCCAACGACGGAAGGGTTCACCACAGCAGGGATCCGCTCTCCAGACTGTCTTTTGCCGCCTCAGATCTTCTTCCCCGTAGCCGGCAGCCACGACAACTGCATTACCATCATCAACTGAGCAAATGACCTTGAGGACTACATGGGTCCGCAAGAGAGGTCACACTCTTCCGTGTCTGCTTACGTTATGCATCGCGTAATATGATGACATGCTACTTTATCGCCGTGTTCACCTATTAGACTCCGAGTCAGGTCCAAACTTATGCTGAAACTTGAGTTTTTAAATGGTTGTGGGGTATATATTGGAGCAGCAATCAGTACTGTCTGCCTACTATCTGGTTAATCTCGGGTGTCTACTATGAGTTTCATGTTGGGTGCAAACAAACATTAAAGGAGCCATTATCTGTATTTTTTAACTAAAGCTATCATCACTTTTGCTATAATTGGTTTTGGGTCTATACAAACTTAGCTACCATCACTCAGGATATGTCCATGCACTCCTAAAAAAATCTCACTATGTTTTATTCCTATGCATGTCAGTTATTGTACACAATGGAACTGAACATGTAGAGCAAAAGAGACAAGCCTTGTGTGGCAATAAAATTTCATGCAAACGTCGCTCCATGGTGGGCGCAAAGGCAGCCCCCCTCCACCCATTTCGGAATGTAATCAAGAGGAAGATAACTGTTCTGAGGGGGATTCAGAAGAAGAAGACCACTCCTATTTACCCCATGAGGTCTTCTCTCTAACTTGGCATGATGAGGTTGGTAATATCATGCATATGGTTCCTTGCATTGCTTACTTTATACATCAAAGATGTCATCTGCTCAGTTTAGACATGCTTTGTGTCAATGCCATCTGTTTAGTTTCTTTATCGTATATGCGAATCATGCAATGCCATCTTGTTTAGCCAGGCATCATATATGTGAATTTTGCAATGCCACCCTGGTTAGCCAGTCATCTTATATGTGAATTATATCATGAAATCATTTTTTATTACGTGTTAAAATTGTCACAATTTTAGTACATTCAATTACTCTTCCTGTTCATCAGCCATTCGACACGGTCAGGAAAAATCTGGAGTGGAAACAAGGTCTTGAGCGCATAATGCTATCGATGAAGCGCATGTCTTGCTGGTTCTGATTAGCTCCTTAGAGGAGGATTAGAGACAGATGACCAGTCCTATCCCCCTCGAGGTGCATGCTCTAACTTGGCAGGGGTTATGTTGCTCATATCGATGCGTATGGTATCTTGCATTGCTATGTCATCTGCTTAGTTTAGACATGCTTTGTGTGAATGCCACCTGTTTAGTGTCTGATTACCATATATGTGAATTATGCAATGCCATCTTGTTGCAAGACATTATATATGTGAATTATGCAATGCTATCTTGTTGCAAGGCATTATATATGTGAATTATGCAATGCCATGCTGTTTAGCCAAGCGTCATAATTATATCATGCCGTCCTTTTTTTGTATTTCTCATTGCTTTTGTCGACAAAGTTTGTATATTCAACTGCTCTTCCTGTGCATCAGCCATTTGAATTGGCGATGTAGAAATCTGGAGTGAAAACAAGGTCTTCAGAGTAGACAATGCTACCTGCTGAAGCAGATATCTTGCTGGTTACAGATAGCTCTTCAGAGGAGGATTTAGAGGCAGATGACTAGTCGTATTATCCCCCTGAGGTGTATGCTCAAACTTGGCAGGGTTATATTACTCATATCATGCGTATGTTGTATTGCAATGCTTAGCTTTTACTTCATATACACGATACTGAATGCCATCTCCTTAGTTGACACATCATATATGCGATTGCCCTCTGCTCACTTCCTTAGTATATAAACCATATATTTGAATTATATCATGCCATGATGTTTACATAGACAACATGTATCTAAATTATGGCATGCCAACCCATTTTCTAAAGACATAATATAGTTATATCATCTCATCCTGTTTACATAGTCATCATGTTTTGAATTATGTCATTCTATTCGTGAATTATATCATGCCATCATGTTTCCATCGACGACATGTTTGTGATTTATGGCATGCCAACAACTTTAATAGACACATCATATAGTTATATCATGTCATCATGTTCACATAATCATCATATTTTGAAGTATGTCATTCTATCCTGTTTAGTTAGCCATCATACATGTGAAATTGTGTCATACTATCCTGTTTAATTAGCCATCATATATGTGAAATTATGTCCTGCTATTCTGTTTGGTTAGACAACATAAATGTGAATTATTTCATGCCCTGTTTTCTTCCCTACTATCCATTGCACCTATCTATCTTACAATGTCTGTACATTCAATTACTTTTCTTGTTTATCAGCCATTTCAATTGGAGGGGTGATGGCGATATCTGTGGGAGTAAAAACACGGTCTTCAGAAAAGATCGTGCTACCTGTCGATGGAGATAGAACCACGGTTGCACTTGCCCAAGAACCAACCCCACCACACATAACCCAGACTCACGCAGATTGTACCCCTACCCAGTTGGACAGAGAACCAGCTACACCCCTTCTAACCCCAACCCCAGCCGATAGTAACCCAGTTCCCACTGACACAACACCGTCTCCACCACAGAGCACCCAAACACGGCGATTAGTAAAGCAACTTCTGATTGCCCAAAGCATGAGGACCACCACTCCAAACCCCAAGTCAATGCTTAAAGCAGAAGAAGAATTGTTCTCAGGTCAGGTTCCGTAGCTACGGTTCATACTACTTTGCTCTTGCATCACTGTATTTACTCATACCAACTAATTTCAAATTTGAAGGATGCAATTGAAACTCCAATGGCACAACAGGTATGTTTTAAACATGTTTCTTTAACGTTTTTGCTATTGTAACTTGCTCTATGTTGATTTCAGTTTCAATTGAATAAACAGTTATGTTCGCATGCCATGCACATTACAAGTGTTGTTATTGCTGTGTAGTTTCCCACACTTATATTCTGTCGATGCTGCTTTGTCTTAAATAGATATGATTCAAACTGTATCTATCTTGATTTGGCAACATAAACTAGAATGATATAGACCATACAGTGACGATACTACATAGATATATGTTTGTTTCATGTTGTTATCCTGTCCACCTTACTACTGAACTGGTTTACCAAAATGAGTTTCATATACTACATTGTAAACATGTGATGTGTTTGTTTGTTTCTCTTTTAGAACGCGGATAAAATATTGGAGAAGAGTACCCGTTATGCAATGGTAAAGGAAGTAATGCAGACAAGGTTCAAGATAGTGAGACATCCTGTTGGTCTCCAAGAAAGCTGATAAAAACTATATTGAAGACACCGAGACAACCCCAAAGTCCTGTCTTGATGTAGTGTTCGAGTTCTTGGCTACTACTGCTGGCACCAGCTCTTGAACTTCTTTGCTGAATCAGTTCGACTTCTTGAGTCTCAACTTCAAGTTGAAAGACATCGATCGGATGTTATGTGATAGGAAGTCAAGGAATTTGAGGAAGTCCCTGCAGAATTCAGATGCATACTTTCTGGTGCAACAACAAGTGCTGAAGGATTTAAGCGTCAAACAAGACAAAGTTAATAAGCTTGCTAAGCATCTTCCCAGCTTTATGGGTACCCAGGATATTGTTTCTTGAGCTCTTCTGAAGTGGTTTCAGTTCCGGACTTGTTTTGCTGCGGCGTTTATATGCTGCTTTGTTCCCTATATTTGCATTCGTGGCGAACTTTGATGCCCAGTGGATGTAATATGTGTAATAGCCGTGATAGCCTAGCGTAAGTTGCTTGCTTATTTATTTCCTTATCGTATTGTTTATTTGTTTTCTTGTAGTCAGTGCAGTTCTTTTTCCACGGTTTGCTTGTGGCCGCAATAACCTATTTTTTAAAACTAGGCCACAATAACCATGAGATACATATTTACTGTAGTTAACATGGGCCTCCTACGGGCCGTAGAAACAATGCGCCTTCTAAGGGTCGTAGAAACAACGGGCCTTCTGCGGCGTATATACAATGGGCCTTATACGGGCCGTAGACACAATGGGCCTTCTACGGGCCATATCATCAATGGGCCTTCTACGGGCCGTATGATCGGCTGGCCAAACATGGGCCAATAACAGACCACATTATGGACGTAAATGGGCTAGAGTTGAAATTGTCCGTTCATGGGCCGACCATAATGGGCCGTCATTAATCGGCCGTATTTGATGATGCTATGAAAACGACCCAACGTATTAACGGGCCACAAACGGGCCGACTGTAACCACGGGCTGAATTTGGCGGAAGCGAAAAATAGCGATGAACGGGCCGTAAGTAAACGAATGCTGGAAATGAGCCCAAGAATAAATGGCCTTGAGAAGGCCAAAAGATAACATGGGCTGGAAATGGCCCAACGGAATAATGGGCTGTTAATGGGTGTAAAGTGATGCACTGTTCATTACGGTCCAATTTCACCATGTGCCGTTAATGGGTATAAAGTGATACACTGTTCATTACGGGCCAGTTTTACCATGGGCCGTTAATGGGCCGAGAGTTACTAAGGGCCTCATATGGGCCGAAAGACGTCATGGGCCATACATGGGCTGGAAGTTAAAATGAAATTTGGAATTATATTGGGCGGCCCAGATGACGCTCTTGGGCCTAATTCGGATATGCCGTAAGCGGGCCCCAGGTTAGCGGGAACGTAAATGGGCTATATCCGAGCAGGCCATTAACGAAGCTTGTCATGGGGCCGCCACCTTTGACCAAGTCAAGCGGGCGGCCTTTTCACGAGAATGGGCCTCTGTTGGGCCGTGCCACGTGTCGACGTATCATAGGCGCTTTGGGTCCAATGAGTGGATGACATCTGTCCCAGCGGTGAGCCGACACGTGTTTCCTCCGACCAATGATGATTTTACACGTGGAAAATCCCCATTGGTCGGGTTGTTAACGGGTTATCGGATCCAAAACCGGACCCGATAGCTTAACGGTGTTCCGTTTCGGTGGATGCCACGTGTCGGTCACCCTTGACGAAAGCACTTCTGTGACGCGTGATTTATCGTCATGGAAGTGGACACCTCCGTGATGATAATTTTGATAATGTCAGGGAACACTTCTACGACATCACAGGTATGACTATCTTGATTCTATCATAAATTTGTCATGGATGTACATGCATGACAGAAAACGTGACCTACCGTGACAAACACGTATTATCATGGAAGTGAATTGTTTTGTAGTGGGAGCATATGAGATGTTCCAAGAGTTGAAGTTAATATTTCAAGCAAATGCCCAGGTTGAGAGATATGAAGTCTCCAACAAGTTCTATAGCTGCAAGATGGAGGAGAACAGTTATGTCAGTGAACACATACTCAAAATGTCTGGGTATTATAATCACTTGACTCAGCTGGGAGTTGATCTTGTAGTTGATTGTGTTATTGCCAGAGTTCTTCAATCACTGCCACCAAGCTACAAAGGCTTCATGATGAACTATAATATGCAAGGGATGAACAAGACAATTCCTGAGCTCTTCGCAATGCTTAAGGCCGCGGAGGTAGAAATCAAGAAGGAGCATCAAGTGTTGATGGTTAACAAGACCACTAGTATCAATAAAAAGGGCAAGGGAAAGAAAGGGAACTTCAAGAAGAATGGCAAGCAAGTTGCCACTCCGAAGAAGCCCAAAGCTGGACCCAAGCCTGAAACTGAGTGCTTCTACTGCAAAGGGACTGGTCACTTGAAGCAGAACTGCCCCAAGTATTTGGCGGATAAGATGGATGACAAAGTGAACAAAGGTATATTTGATATACATGTTATTGATGTGTACCTTACTAATGCTCGTAGTAGCGCCTGGGTATTTGATACTGGTTCAGTTGCTCATATTTGTAACTCGAAACAGGAGCTACGGATTAAACCAAGATTTGCTAAGGACGAGGTGACGATGCACGTCGGGAATGGTTCCAAGGTCGATGTGATCGCCATCGGCACACTACCTCTACATCTACCTTCGGGGTTAGTTTTAGACCTGAATAATTGTTATTTGGTGCCAGCGTTGAGCATGAACATTATATCTGGATCATGTTTAGTGCGAGACGGTTATTCATTTAAATCAGAGAATAATGGTTGTTCTATTTATATGAGTAATATCATTTATGGTCATGCACCCTTGAAGAGTGGTCTATTTTATGAATCTCGATTGTGATGATACACATATTCATAATATTGATGCCAAAAGATGCAAAGTTCATAATGATAGTGCAACATATTTGTGGCACTGCCGTTTAGCTCATGTTGGTGTAAAGCGGATGAAGAAACTCCATACATATGGAATTTTGGAATCACTTGATTATGAATCAGTTGATACTTGCGAACCATGCCTCATGGGCAAGATGACTAAAACTTTGTTCTCCAGACAATGGAGCGAGCCAATGACTTATTGGAAATAATACATACCGATGTATGCGGTCCGATGAGTGTTGAGGCACGCGGCGGGTATCGTTATTTTCTGACCTTCACAAATGATTTGAGCAGATATGGGTATATCTACTTAATGAAACACAAGTCTGAAACATTTGAAAAGTTCAAAGAATTTCAGGGTGAAGTGGAAAATCATTGTAACAAGAAAATAAGGTTTCTACGATCTGATCACGGAGGCGAATATTTGAGTTACGAGTTTGGCCTTCATTTAAAACAATGTGGAATAGTTTCACAACACACGCCACCTGGAACACCACAGCGTAATGGTGTGTCCGAACATCATAATCGTACATTATTAGATATGGTGCGATCTATGATGTCTCTTACCGATTTACCACTATTGTTTTGGGGTTATGCATTAGGGACAACTGCATTCACATTAAATAGGGCACTGTCTAAATCCGTTGAGACGACACCGTATGAACTATGGTTTGGCAAGAAAACTAAGCTATCGTTTATTAAAGTTTGTGGTTGCGACACTTATGTCAAAAGGCTTCAGTCTGATAAGCTCGAACACAAATTGGATAAGTGCGTCTTCATAGGATATCCTAAGGAAACAATTGGGTACGCCTTCTACCACAGATCCGAAGGCAAGATCTTTGTTGCCAAGAATGGAACATTTCTAGAGAAGGAGTTTCTCTCGAAAGAAGTGAGTGTGAGGAAAGTAGAACTTGATGAGGTTATTGTACCTTCTCTCAATTTGGAAAGTAGCACACACTACTGCAAGTTGCTGCTAACGCGACACGACGATCAGAGACCCTTCGACGAAACTATGTGCGATGCCATAATCGCAAACAGTGGTGTAAAATAACCGTCAAAAAAGGTGAGAAACGTTTGCAATGGAGGATGCATCAAACACGGTTCAGATTTTATTTGTGCATGCGATGCAGGGCATACAGTTCAGCTCAATTAACTGTTTGCGACGAGGAGGAACAAAAGAAATGGGTAGCCATATGAAGGTGTGTGCGACGTACAGCATACGGTTCACTCGGATGAACTGTTTGTGATTAGGCAACACAAAAGAAACGGTCATCCCGATCAAGGTGTGTGCGATGTATAGCATACAGTTCACTCGGATGAACTGTTTGTGGTTAGGCAAGAGAACAGAAATGGATCAATATAACAAGATGTGTGTGATACGCGGCAAACAGGTCTGTAATCAGAAATGTGTGCGAAGACCGATAATAACACAGACGATTGCTTCTAATAAGACGTATGTGATATGCTCTGTCTACACAACATATATTGGCCACTGGGGGACGGGCAGTCATCCGGATACGCCATAAGGATGTGAAGAGGCATTCCTATCAGCAAGGACAAGCTGTTCCACCAGTAGCTCATGTAAGAAAACTATCAAGTTAAGTGTGCTCAGGTTGGAGCAGCCATCAGATGGATGACTGCACGAGAAGTTGTGTTGATGTTAAATTAACTGATAGGATGGGTCATTTCGGTCAAATGACCGAAATGACCCATTCCCTCAGCTAATTTAACCTCGAGGTCCTTGTTTTTTTATTTTTTTTATTTTTTAACACATGTTAAAGAAGGTCTACGGCATTACTTTTTGACAATGTGCGATACGTGGCATACAGGTTATCCATCTGACATGTTTGTGATGGAATATGCCGTGTGTGTTGTGGGCAAACGCTTGCTAGTATTCAACCGTTTTGGATTGATGAATTCATCACCGACAGGTTCCCTAGTGTGGTCCGTGTTCATCTGATCATCATCTACTTCTTGTGCTAGCTTGATGTTCCTTCTATGCTAAGTTTCCATTAATTGATGGCGTTTTATGAACACGCCACCGTTTCCCGCCATTTCTTCACTATTTTCCGCAACCCTCCTATATTGCGCATAGGCGGCGCGCGACGCACGGAGGCGACAAGCGCAGCCTGTAGCACATCCACCTTTTCCAAGCATGCCAACCCACCAAAGCGCCACCTCTGGCATCAACCTCATCGATGAGGAAAACGAGCAGGCACCACGACTCGTCGAGTTCAAGGCGCTCCCTGGCAACGCAATGGACGACGCCATGATGCGCGTCATCGCCAGGGTTGAGCAGACCTTTGGCGCATGGCGCTTGAGCGCCGCGGATCAAGATAGGCATGTCAGCGCCGACAGGCTGCAGCTTGCCACACAACATGATCGATGGCGCGTCGAAGAGCAAGCTAGGCGCGTCCGTGTCGATAGGCTACGGCTCGCCGCATGGCAAGACCGTTGGAGCGCCGCAGAGCGAGAGGTGCGGCGCGCTGCACAGCAAGAGCGGATCCATCGACGCTGCTCGCCGACACGGCGTGCCGCAATCGGGTACACGCCCCGTCGCACCCCATTCCTTGCAAGGAGTGGGCAGAGGCCCTCGGTGCCGTACTTGCACCAGAGGTCGGCCTCGCCGTACTTGCACCGAACGCCCGCCGCGTCGATCGCATGGGTGCCGCCGTTCGCCTTGTCCGCGGCCCGCTGGATGCCAACGCGCTGGTCCGTAGGCTCGACCGCCTCCTTGGCCCACGTATCCACCTGGTCGCAATAAAGGAACATGGCCATCGCATCCTCGAGCTGGTGATCTCTGATGAAATAGCCAACTTGGAGCTCGAGATCACGCTCCAGATGTACCACGAGCGTGTCGACCGCTTGGACGAACGCCTGCACGAGTTCAGGCAGAGCCAAGAGCTACCCTAGGCAAGGGCTGCTGGTCAAGGTCTCATGGACGCGTTTTATTTTGAAAAGTCATTTCGACATGGATAGCTATGTATTCACAGCAATCATAGTATTGCTCTGTTTATTGCTCTGTTTCAATGTATGTACTATATTTTCCATTCTTATATGTTCTGTTTCAATGTGTGTGTATACGCTTTCCATTCTGTATATGTGGATGATAACAACTAGATTCAAATTAGTATACAAAAACAGATAGAAAATGGAATACATAATATATATATATATATATAAATTATTAATTAGTTCATCACAGAATATATATAATATCATCACATGTACGTGATGATACTTAACTACTAGGTACAAAGCATAAAATTGAAAACGAACATGCATTGTTCCCTCTCGGAACCACGAACCTTCTAGTGAGTTGCTTTGGTTTGTGAGGGATGTGTGTCCAAACTTTCGTCAAACAGGCCAATTTTTTTACCACATCATCTTGGTGGCATGACATTAAATCAAGCAAGGTTTCATGTTTTTCTGATCATTTTTTATTATTTTTGGAATTAAAATGCCATGGCATGCACTCCATGCATGTGCCCATGCCTTGAGACCAATATGTTTGAAAATTCCTTCTAATTTACTGCACATGGAATTAACTCGCACACAAGTGCACAAAAATATGATTTTTCAACCCATTATGGTTAGGCGTTGCACATAGATGTAGTTCAAATTTGAATTACGGTCATTAAATGGTTAGAAAATCAATTAAATGTCTTTAAAAGGTCAAATGACCCCTGAAATTTTCCAGTTTTTCACATGACAGTTGTATTAGTGCATGTTAAACGTAGGAAAAAATTTGAAGGCCGTAAGAGGAAGCTATCTCCCATTCGTCATCAAACATGCATCATTACCTCTTGGAACCACGAACCTTCTAGCGAGTTGCTCCGGTTCGTGAGGGGTGTGTGTCCAAACTTTCGTCAAACAGGCCAATTTTTTACCACATCATCTTGGTGGCATGACATTAAATTAAGCAACGTTTCATGTTTTTCCGATCAGTTTTTTAATTTTTTGGAATTAAAATTCCATGGCATGCACTCCATGCATGTGCCCATGCGTTGAGACCAATATGTTTGAAAATTCCTTCTAATTTACTACACATGGAATTAACTCGCACACAAGTACACAAAAATATGATTTTCCAAACCGTTATGGTTAGGCGTTGCATGTAGATGTAGTTCAAATTTGAATTACGGTCATTAAATGGTTAGAAAATCACTTAAATGTCTTTAAAAGGTCAAATGACTCTTGAAATTTTCCAAATTTTCACATGACAGTTGTATTAGTGCATGTTAAACGTAGGAAAGAATTTGAACGCTGTAAGAGGAAGCTATCTCCCGTTTGTCATCAAACATGCATTGTTCCCTCTCGGAACCACGAACCTTCTAGCGAGTTGCTCCGGTTTGTGAGGGGTGTGTGTCCAAACGTTCGTCAAACAGGCCAATTTATTTACCACATCATCTTGGTGGCATGACATTAAATCAAGCAAGGTTTCATGTTTTTATGATAATTTTTTTATTTTTTGGAATAAAAATGCCATGGCACTACATGCATGTGCCCATTCCTTGAGACCAATATGTTTTAAAATTCCTTCTAATTTACTGCACATGGAATTAACTCGCACACAAGTAAACAAAAATATGATTTTTTAAACAGTTATGGTTAGCCGTTGCATGTAGATGTAGTTCAAATTATAATTACGGTCATTAAATGGTTAGAAAATCACTTAAATATCTTTAAAAGGTCAAATGACCCCTGAAATTTTCCAAAATTTCACATGACAGTTGTATTATTGCACGTTAAACGTAGGAAAAAATTGAAGGACGTAAGAGGAAGCTATCTCCCGTCCGTCATCAAACGTGCATTGTTCCCTCTCGGAACTACGAACCTTGTAGCGACTTGCTCTGGTTTGTGAGGGGTGTGTGTCCAAACGATCGTCAAACATGCCAATTTCTTTACCACATCATCTTGATGGCATGACATTACATCAACCAAGGTTTCATGTTTTCTGATCATTTTTTTTATCTTTTGGAATTAAAATGCCATGTCACTCCATGCATACGCATGCATGTGTCCATGTCGTGCGACAAATATGTTTGCAAATTCCTTCGTTTACTGCACAGGGAATTAACTCGCACACAAGTACACAAATATGATTTTTCAAACCGTTTTTGTTAGGCGTTGCATGTATATGTAGTTCAAATTTGAATTACGGTCATTAAATGGCTAGAAAATTACTTAAATGTCTTTAAAAGGTCAAAATACCACTAGAATTTTCAAAATTTTCACATTACAGTTGTAGTAGTGCACGTTAGACGTAAAAAAAATTGAAGGCCGTAAGAGGAAGCTATCTCCCGTTCGTCATCAAACATGCATTGTTCCCTCTCGGAACCACGAGCCTTCTAGTGAGTTGCTTCGGTTTGTGAGGGGTGTGTGTCCAAACTTTCGTCAAACATGCCAATTTTTTTACCACATCATCTTGGTGGCAAGACATTACAACAACCAAGGTTTCATATGTTTCTGATTTTTTTTTATTTTTTGGAATTAAAATGCCATGTCACTCCATGCTTAATTGTGTCATAGCCGTTAGACCAATATGTTTGAAAATTCCTTCCAGTTTACTGCACATGGAATTAAATCACACACAAGTACACGAAATATGAGTTTTCAAACCGTTATGGTTAGCTGTTGCGTGTACATGTAGTTCAAATTTCAATTACGGTCATTAAATGGCTACAAAATCACTTAAATGTCTTAAAAGGTCAAATACCCCTGAAATTTTCCAAAATTTGACATGACAATTGTATTAGAACTACAAAATTTCTCGTTCATTTAAAACACCATCTGTTGGCACTTTACTCCAAATTCGTCTTTCACAGCTAATAAAAAATATCTATACATCACACACAGTTGTTTTCTAGGAACCGTTTGTGATGAAAATATCTGGGTCTATTTAAGTCTCCCTCCTTAAGCTTCGCCGGCTCGTCTGCTCTAGTGCCGGCAACCCCCGAATCCACGAATCTCGATCCCCATTCTCGCACCCCCCTCTTGCAAAGATGATGCCGTGGAAATGCTTCGTGAAGGCCCATACGATGGCCGCGTCTCCCCGAGCGCCGCCGCCTGCGCCGAGAGCGCGGCCACCTACGCCGAGAGTGCCACCATCCGCATTGAGCGCGGCCGCTTCCGCCAAGAGGGCGTCTGCGGCAGCCGAGACGGCTGCAGCTGCTACTGTGACGGCGGCTACAAACGCCGAGAGCGCTCGAGCTACCGCCCATGCCGCTGATGTCGCCCTGGCCCGGGTCGAGGCCATCCATGCCAAGATCGAGGATGCACACGCCAAGATATTCCAGGCCACCTCAGACTCCAGCATGCAACCCATGTCTGAAAAGGCGGCGGTGGCCATGGAGCACCTGCTTCCTCGTGAGGTCGCCGAGCGGGAGCTGGAGATGCAGGAGGCGGCGGAGATCGAGGAGCGCCAGGAGGAGGAGTTGCGCATGGCCGAAGTGCAGGTAGAGAAGAGTCTGTACGTCGAGGAATCGGCGGTGGAGTACCAACGCGAGCTCTGGCGCAGCCACTACTACGAGTGCTACAACCTTGAGGGCGACGCCGAGGACGAGGACGAGGACGCAGTCAACTTCAGCAGGGGGGACGCGGAGTCCACCAACGGCGGCATGTCGCCAGGACAAGTCATCGACGTCTCATCTCACACCGGCGATGCATAGGCCGGCGCAGCGGTGGATTTGTTAATATTATGCGTACTTAGCATTTGTTTTTAATGCTGGTCTTTTGTTAGAGCAATGTTTAGGTCAACTGGCTCTGCTTAATTACTAAAATTGCTCGATTCAGTAAGTGTGACCTATCTGCTGTACGCTCTTTTGTGTGCCCAAATTAGCAAGCGATGTTAAATTATGCAATGACGTACCCAGGGAAATTTCCACCAAAATTTGAATTATCAAACTCATCCCATGCGCGTAAAGCATAAGAATCGTTTGCGATGCACACAATCGTTCAAAGTGAATGGTCCGACGGCACCGCGCGCAAAGTTTCCCTCCATATTTCCAAAATTTTGGCCTACCGCCAAAATATCTACCCCCGCCCCCGCCCCCCTTCCCCACCCCCTTTTCTCCCCGACCACAAGTCACATTTCCCCTGTTTCCTCATTCCTTGCTTCCTTGCTAAGCTATAGCTACTTCCTCTCTCTCGCCGTCTCGCATCCTACCGCCGGGGTCGCCATGGTCTTCTTCAAAGACCTCTGCAGTGGTTCCTCCTCCGGTGACTACTCCTTCACCACCTGGGTATGCCTCTCTTCTCTCTCTCGGGCTATGACTTGGAATGAAGGATTTTTACCCGGCGGTCGATTTGAGTCATTTCTTCCTCTTGTAGCTCCCTAGGACCATCAGTGGCAACGAATGGAGCAGGGTGGCTGAAGATCTATCTACTCGTTGTCAGCATCAATCTCCATGCGTGAAGCTAGTTGCGTTTGATTCCGTGGGCAGTGGGAGGAAGTTTCTGGCATGTGCAGAGAAGGTTAGACCCTCTTTCGCTGTTACAAATCATTTGTTAGATGTGATTCAGACATTGTCACGGTCCCAACCCATTCATACCACACCTTCAACCAAACACATCCTAAGACAGCGTCACAGTTTGTACCTAGTATCTTAAATTGTTGCCATCTCATCGGCGGTGCCATTAGAAAATTATTTGGCACCGCTTTAGCAGTTTGTGCAGCCAACTTTGGTCCACACATCTGAGCAGCCAAGCAGTAAAATACTAAATCTTTATGGCAAGAAGAAACTGGGCATCGCAGCAACTACGTGCTCGAGTCCGGGTCCACGATTTTTTTCCACTGCATCAGCCGGTCAAAGGCAGGCACCGGTGCGAGATGTAGCAACGATTGACTTTACCCAGTGTTGGCATACATAGTGGACGGCCTTAGTGCTATTAGTTCTATGTTACTAAATTTGTGCATGTACATACCTGTTAGTATCAATTTGTCATCCAAACACCGCCGCTATCTTTGTTGCGATTATATTTACCTTCCTCATCAAACGTTCAATTTGTTATTTATTGTACATGAGTAAGAACCTGTAGCGTCGTTGTAGTTAATTATAACTTCTGATGTACGTACCTACGGAAATGATTGGGTTTCGATGCCTTGCCTGATCGCACACGGCCCCAGCCTGGGTCCGAGGAGGGCCTATCCCCGATGATTTCTGGGTCGTGTGGGAAGGACACCCTATCGCACACACTCACTTGGCGATGGTTCCAAATGCCGTCGCAGAAAGGGGTTAAAAACCGTTTGTTTAGGACCGACGCGTACCAGTGACATCAGAGAAATCCGTTCCCGTGATGCCTACACTAACTAGAGAGGAAGCTAATGATGATGATCATGAAACTTCAGATCAAGTTACCACTGGACCTCGTAGGTCGAACAGAGCACGTTTCACACCAGAGTGGTATGGTAATCCTGTCCTGGAAGTCATGTTACTAGACGATGGCGAACCTACGAACTATGAAGAAGCTATGATGAGCCCAGATTCCGCTAAATGGCTTGAAGCCATGAAATCTGAGATAGGATTCATGTATGAGAACAAAGTGTGGACTTTGGTGGACTTGCCCGATGATCAGCAAGCCATTGAGAATAAATGGATCTTCAGGAAGAAGACTGACGCTGATGGTAATGTCACCGTCTACAAAGCTCGACTTGTCGCGAAAGGTTTTCGACAAGTTCAAGGGGTTGAATGCGATGCGACCTTCTCACCAGTAGTGATGCTTAAGTCAGTCTGAATCATGTTAGCAATTGCCACATTTTATGATTATGAAATTTGGCAAATGGACGTCAAAACTGCATTCCTTAATGGATATCTTAAAGAAGAGTTGTATATGATGCAACCAGAAGGATTTATTGATCCTAAAGGTGCTAACAAAGTGTGCAAGCTCCAGCGATCCATTTATGGACTGGTGCAAGCCTCTCGGAGTTGGAATATACGCTTTGATAGTGTGATCAAAGCATATGGTTTTATACATAATTTTGGAGAAGCCTGTATTTAGAAGAAAGTGAGTGGGAGCTTTGTAGCATTTCTGATATTATATGTCGATTGTTGATTGGAAATGATATAGAATTTTTGTATAGCATAAAAGGATGTTTGAATAAAAGTTTTTCAATGAAAGACCTCGATGAAGCTGCTTATATATTGGGCATCAAGATCTATAGAGATAGATCAAGACGCTGAATAGGACTTTCACAAAGCACATACCTTGATAAAGTTTTGAAGAAGTTCAAAATGGATCAGTCAAAGAAAGGGTTCTTGCATGTGTTACAAGGTGTGAAGTTGAGTCAGACTCAAAGCCCGACCACTGCAGAAGATAGAGAGAAAATGAAAGTCATTCCCTATGCCTCAGCCATAGGTTCTATCATGTATGTTATGTTGTGTACCAGATCTGATGTGTGCCTTGCCATAAGTCTGGCAGGGAGGTACCAAATAATCCAGGAGTGGATCACTGGACAACGGTCAAGAACATCCTGAAGTACCTGAAAAGGACCAAGGATATGTTTCTCGTTTATGGAGGTGACAAAGAGCTTGTCATAAATGGTTACGTCGATGCTAGCTCTGACACTAATCTGGATGACTCTAAGTCACAAACCGGATACATGTTTATATTGAATGGTGGAGCTATCAGTTGGTGCAGTTCCAAACAAAGCGTCATGGAGGGATCTACGTGTGAAGCGGAATACATAGTTGCGTCGGAAGCAGCAAATGAAGGAGTTCGGATGAAGGAGTTCATATCCGATCTAGGTGTAATATCTAGTGCATCGGGTCCAATGAAAATCTTTTGTGGCAACACAGGAGCTATTGCCTTGGCAAAGGAATCCAGATTTCACAAGAGAACCAAACACGTCAAGAGACGCTTCAACTCCATCCGTGAACAAGTCAAGGAGGGAGACATAGAGATTTGCAAAATACATACGTTCTGAATGTAGAAGACCCGTTGACTAAGCCTCTTCCGCGAGCAAAACATGGTCAACACCAAGACTCCATGGTGTTAGAATCATTACACTGTAATCTAGTTTATTGACTCTAGTGCAAGTGGGAGACTGAAGGAAATACGCCCTAGAGGCAATAATCAAGTTGTTATTTTATATTTCCTTATTCATGATAAAGGTTTATTATTCATGCTAGAATTGTATTGATCGAAAACCGCTCATTGATCAAAGATGGTTAAGGTTTCCTAACCATGGACATGAGTTGTCATTTGATAACGGGATCACATCATTAGGAGAATGATGTGATGGACAAGACCCATCTGTTAGCTTAGTATAATGATCGTTCAGTTTTATTGCTATTGCTTTCTTCATGTCAAATACATATTCCTCGACTACGAGATTATGCAACTCCTGGATACCGGAGGAATGCCTTGTGTGCTATCAAACTTCACAACATAACTAGGTGATTATAAAGATGCTCTACATGTATCTCCGAAGGTGTTTGTTGAGTTGGCATAGATCGAGATTAGGATTTGTCACTCCGAGTATCGGAGAGGTGTCTCTGGGCCCTCTCGGTAATACACATCATAGTCTTGCAAGCAAACGACTAAGGAGTTAGTCATGAGGTGATGTATTACGGAACGAGTAAAGAGACTTGCCGCTAACGAGATTGAACTAGGTATGAAGATACCGACGATCAAATCTCGGGCAAGTAACATACCGATGGACAAAGGAAATTACGTATGTTGTCATAACGGTTCGACCGATAAAGATCTTCGTAGAATATGTAGGAGCCAATATGGGCATCCAAGTTCCGCTATTGTTTATTGACCGAAGAGGTGTCTCGGTCATGTCTACATAGTTCTCTAACCCGTAGGGTCCACACGCTTAACGTTCGATGACGATATAGTATTATATGAGTTATGTGATTTGGTGACCGAATGTTATTCGGGGTCCTAGATGAGACTACGGACATGATGAGGAGTCTCGAAATGGTTGAGAGGTAAAGATTGATATATAGGATGATAGTATTCGGACACCGAAAGTGTTTCGGGGGGGGGGGGGTACCGGGTACTTATCGGGTCACAAAGATATGGGCCTTATGGGCCTAGAGGGTAAACGCACCGGCCACAAGGGGCTGGTGCACCCCCCCATATAGGGCGGCCAAGGTGGAGAAGGAAAGGGGAAGGAGGAAAGGAAAGAAAGGGAATAGGATTCCCCCTTCCTTTCCCCACCCCGTCTTTCCTTCCCCCTCCGATAGATATGGCAGGGGGGCGCGCGGCTAGGGAGGAGCCCAAGTAGGATTTGTTCCTACTTGGGGCGCCTCCTGGCCTCTCCCCTCCCCCTACCACCTATATATATGGAGGGGGGGGGGGCTAGCACACCCCAGACAACTGTTTAGCCGTGTGTGGCGCCCCCCCTCCATCGTTTACATCCACGGTCATATTTTTGTAGTGCTTAGGCGAAGCCCTACGAGGATCACTTCACCATCACTGTCACCACGCCATCATGCTGAAGGAACTCACCTACTACCTCGATGTCTTGCTGGATCAAGAAGGCAAGGGACGTCACTAAGCTGAACGTGTGCATAACGCGAAGGTGTCGTGCGTTCGGTACTTGATCGGTTGAAGCGCGAAGAAGTTCAACTACATCAACCGCATTGAGAAACGCTTCCGCTTACGGTCTACGAGGGTACGTAGACACACTCTCCCCATCGTTTCTATGCATCTCCATGGATAGATCATTGCTTGTGCGTAGAATTTTTTTTTGTTTTCCATGCAACGATTCCCAACAAACCATCCCAGGTGCTTGCTTTAACTTCGTGCTGTTAAATGTGGTTGCATGTTGCATATGGTGTCTAGAGTGTATTGCTTCCAATTTTGTCAAACTGCATCTGCCTACTTTACACATTATACCTTTGATAATGACATGCCTTCCTGTTTTTGATACATACTACATATGTCTATTAACCATGTTCGTACATCAAACTAATGCTCGTTTGTATCCCTCATCAATCACTTATGATGAGACAGTCACCCAAGTGGGTTAATGTGAGACGCGCTACTCGTTTAAAGAGTGCAGTGTCATCCTCCCCACATGATTCTCAAGAAACAGCAAGGATAAATGAAGATAGTAAACGTACCTCTCTAGTTGATGACCGCAATTCCCCTACATCACCATCGCAGGTGCTTGCTCTTGCTTGGCAATGTGATATGTGGTTTCATGTTGGATATGGTGTCTACCTTGTAATGCTTCTAATTAGGGTAAATTGCATCTGCTTAGTTAACACATAATACCTGTGAATATGACACACCTTCCTGTTTTTGGTACATACTACGTCTTTCTATTAACCATCACGGGTACGCGTCGGTGCTATACAAACGGTTTTTAACCCCTTTCCGCGACGGCATTTCGAACCGTCGCCAAGTGAATGTGGGTGATAGGGGGTCCTTCCCACATGACCCAGAAACTGTCAGGGATAGGCCCTCCTGGCACATAGGCTGGGGCAAAATGAGCTCGTGTGTGATCGAGCGAGGCATCTAAACCCAATTTTTTTCCGTTCGTATGTACATCCCACACGGTGAATCCCAGAAAAACATTTCTGTTCTTATGTATATCACACACAGTCAAAACAAGGAATATGTTTCCATTCTTATGTACATCCCACACAGTCAATCCAGGGAAAACGTTTTCGTTCGTATGTATATCACACACAGTCCATCCAAGGAATACGTTTCCGTTCTTATGTACATCCCACACATGCAAATTATGACCCACAAGTATAAGGGATCAATTGTAGCTCTTTTCGATAAGTAAGAGTGTCGAACCCAACGAGGAGCAGAAGGAAATGACAAGTGGTTTTCAGCAACGTAATGTCTGCAAGTGCTGAAATTGTAAGTAGCAGAGTAGTTTGATAGCAAGATAATTTGTAATGAGCAAGTAATGATAGTACTAACAAAAGTGCAGCAAGGTAGCCCAATCCTTTTGAGGCAAAGGACAGGCCAAAACGGTCTCTTATAATAAGCAAAGCATTCTTGAGGGTACATGGGAATTTCATCTAGTCACTTTCACCATGTTGGTTCGATTTGTGTTCGCTACTTTGATAATTTGATATGTGGCTGGACCAGTGATTAGGTGTTGTTCTTACTTGAAAAAACCTCCTACTTATTATTAACCCTCCCACAAGCATCCGCAACTACGGGAAAAGTATTAAGAATAAAGTCTAACCATAGCATTAAACTTTTGGATCCAATCGGTCCCTTACGGAATAGCGCATAAAGCTGGGGTTTAAGCTTACATCACTCGCAACCCATCATCTAATTGCTACTCCACAATGCATTCCCTTAGGCACAAATATGGTGAAGTGTCATGTAGTCGACGTTCACATGACACCAGTAAGGGAATCAGAACATACATATTATCGAAATATCGAACACATATCAAGTTCACATGATTACTTGCAACATGATTTCTCCCGTGACCTCAAGAACAAAAGTAACTACTCACAAATGATAATCATGCTCAAGATCAGAGGGGTATTAAATAGCATATTGGATCTGAACATATAATCTTCCACCAAATAAACCATATAGTAATCAACTACAAGATGTAATCAACGCTACTAGTCACCTACAAGCACCAATCTATAGTTCTGGTAACAAGATTGAACACAAGAGATGAACTAGGGTTAGAGATGAGATGGTGATGTTGAAGATGTTGATGGAGATAGCCCTCCCCAAGATGGGAGAGTTGTTGTTGACGATGATGACGATGATTTCCTTCTCCGGGAGGGAAGTTCCCCCGGCGGAATCGCTCCGCCGGAGGGCAAAAGTGCTCCTGCCCAAGTTCCGCCTCGAGACGGCGGCGCTCTGTCCCGAAAGTCCTCTCTTTCTTTTTTCCAGGTCAAAATGGCCTATATACCAAAAGATGGGCACCAGAGGTGGGCCTGGGTGAGCACAACCCACTAGGGCGCGCCTGGGCTGCCTGGCATGCCCAGGTGGGTTGTGCCCACCTAGTGGGCCCCCCTCTAGTAGTTATTTTCTCCAATATTCTTCAAATATTCCATAAAAAATCTCCGTGAAGTTTCAGCTTGTTTGCAGTTGTGCAGAATAGGTAGCCTGACGTAGCTTTTTCAGGTCCAGATTTCCAGCTGCCGGAATTCTCCCTCTTTGTGTGTACCTTGCATATTATGAGAGAAAAGGCATTAGAATTACTCCAATAAGCATTATTATGGATAAAAACATCATAAATAACAGTTGGGAAACATGATGCAAAATGGACGTATCAACTCCCCCAAGCTTAGACCTCGCTTGTCCTCAAGCGAAAACCGAAATCGAAAAACATGTCCACATGCTTAGAGAGAGAGAGAGAGAGAGAGAGAGAGAGAGAGAGGTGTCAATAAAAACAAAATACAGACATAGAAGCATCATGTTCATTATTATAACAGCAACAAACATAAACATAGGACACTTATCATAGAACTTTTGTCATAGACTTCTCATGAATAAGTGACAATTCATCACATTATTGAAGTATAAAGCAAAAACTCTACTAGAAACCAACAAACTATGTTCTTAGTCAATTTTGCAACTACAATTCATCATCTTTTCAGGAAGGGTCACGTATCAGAGCCCCTAGGCAAGTCCACATACTCAACCATCATATAGTCTTCTATGATTGCTAACACTCACTGCATACACATGAGCAAAACGTTTCGACCGGACACATAGAAAGATAGGGGCTTATAGTTTCACCTCCCAACGTATTCACCTCGAGGGTGATGTCAACAATAATAACCAATGCTACCCATATTCAACTGGACATATGTGCCTAGATCTTTCCTCACCACAAGATGCTTGCCAAAGGAAAAAATAAATAGGAATAGAAAGAAAACTTTGACTCTTTGCATAAAAGTAAAAGATAGGCCCTTCACAGAGGGAAGCAGAGGTTTCCATGCGCTTATTTGTTTGTATGCTCAACCCCTTAGTGCAAAAGAACGCCACATTGTATTGCCCCTTGTGATAGCGACCTTTATTATGCAGTTTGTCGCATTTATTCTTCACCATCACAAGTTCATACAACGCTCAATTTCCTCTTGCACTAAATGATCTCACACTTTTAGAAGCAATTTTTATTGCCTTTATGCACCGATGACAACTTACTTGAGGGATCTTGTTCAATCCCTAGGTAGGTATGGTGGACTCCTGAAAAATAAGGTTTGGGTTTAAGGGTTTTTGGATGCACAAGTAGTATCTCTACTTAGTGCGGAATTTTTAGCTAGCAAAGATAAGGGGCAAACACCACATGTTAAAGGACCTATGACAATATAACTTCTATGTGAATATGAACAAACATAAATCATTAAGTTGTCTTCCTTGTCCAACGTCAATGATTTTGGCATATAATATTTTGATGGGGGCTCACAATCACAAAAAATTTCTAGGATAGTATATTTATATGTGAATTGTTTCATGAGTTGCATCATTGACAAATCCTATGTTTATCAATCTCTAATAAAATTTTCTATTTATACTTTTCCTTATGTGGTGTCATCACCTACCATAAGATTAGTATATGATCTTCTTGATTTATTTTCCTTTCCTTTTACTGCAACATGAAAGTACAGAAAGTAGAAACTCATACTAAACTTTATTATATATCTTGCACACGATTACAAGGATAGATCACTAAGCAAGCTCTCAAAAAGAAAGGATTGAACTAAACTTTTATTCATCTAAAGCAAAAGATCGAACTAATATAAGTAAAGGCAAAAGATAGTGGGGATTATACGATACCAGGCCACCTCCCCCAAGCTTGGCGGAAGCCATGGGGAGTGCCCATACCCGATACTCAATTTTCTTTTGGGGATGAAGAAGATGGTGGTGGTGATGAAGTAGAGATCTTGTCCTCGGGTTTCCATGGCAGAGGTCCATCTTCATAAGAGGAGGAATGAATCTCACGGGTCCTGCAACTGGAAGCCAAACTCATACCTTTAAACCTCGCCTCATATTCAAAGACTTGGTTTTGAAGATCATAGATCTGGCTTTGGAGGAAGTTGATTTGCTTGTTGAGGGTGAAGATGATGTCCTTCATGGGCTTGCCATCCACCTTGAGATCACGGGTAAGGTATATAATCATGAGGTGATTGGCATTGAGTCCACGCTCCACCACCCCCTTTCACGGGAAGACTTCCTCCTCCATAGCTTCAAGCCTGGCCTCCACGGTTCCCGTCCTGTTGGTCCTTGCACATCGCGGATGTACAACACCCCCTCATGCATCTGGATGGCCTGAGGGTGCTACACCACCTCCCGCAAATATGGGTTGATGACGTTCTTGAAGAACTTGTCCTTGGAGGAGCTTGAAGTGGCCATGGTAGATGGGATCTGACAGAAAAAAGCAAGGAAAAGAAAACAGAAGATTTCTCCGTGATACGGTGGTCAACAGGTTCAGGGGGTATATAAAGATTTTTTATCTTGGGAAACAAGCAAACTGAAGAAAAACGGAGTCCGGAAGGTGTCGGTGGGCATTAACCGACTGGGCGCGCTGGCAAGCTGTGCGCCGCTCGGTGTCTTGTGCCCACCAGTCACGCTTCTGGAAGTTTCTTATTTTTCTAATTTTCTAAATATTCCAAAACTGGCAAAAAATATTTTTGCGGATTTTTCGGAGTTTGTTTACTTTCCATATCACGTACCTCCTTATTTTCACGATTCTGGAGTGTTCCGGAAGGACTCTTTTATGTGTTCTTCCGGTATCAAAGTTTGGATAATATTACTTTCAACATTAATGGGCGTACCTGAGATATAATGTTTTATTCGTTTCCCATTAACAACCTTCGGGTTAGTACCTTCAGCATTATTTATTTTGATAGCTCTAGACCGATAAACCTCCTTGATAACATAGGGTCCTTCCCACTTTGAAAGGAGTTTTCCTGTAAAGAATCTGAAATGAGAGTTGTACAAAATAACATATTCTCCGACTTTAAACTCACGCTTTTGGATTCTCTTATCATGCCATCTTTTGACATTTTATTTAAACAACTTGGCATTTTCATAAGCTTGGGTTCTCCATTCATCTAATGAGCTAATATCAAATAACCTCTTTTCACCGGCAAGTTTGAAAATCCTAATTGAGTTCTTTGATTGCACAATATGCTTTATGTTCTAACTCAAGAGGCAAATGACAAGCTTTTCCATAAACCATTTTATAAGGAGACATACCCATAGGATTTGTATATGCTGTTCTATAAGCCCAAAGTGCATCATCTAATTTCTTAGACCAATTCTTTCGGGACCTATTGACAGTCTTTTGCAAGATTAGTTTTATTTCTCTATTACTAAGTTCAACTTGACCACTAGACTGAGGATGATAAGGTGATGCAATTATATGGTTAACATCATACTTGGAAAGCATTTTACGGAAGGCACCATGAATAAAGTGTGAACCACCATCAGTTATTAAGTACTAGGGACTCCAAACCTTGGGAAAATAACTTCCTTAAGCATTTTAATAGAAGTGTTGTGATCAGCACTACTGGTTGGAATAGCTTCTACCCATTTAGTAACATAATCAACAGCAACCAAAATATGTGTATACCCATTAGAGGAAGGAAAAGGTCCCATGTAATCAAATCCCAAACATCAAATTGTTCAACAGCAAGTGAATAATTCATAGGCATTTCCTAACGCTTACCGATATTACCTATTCTTTGGCATTCATCACAAGAGATAAGACGAACTTATGGGCATCCTTGAAGAGAGTAGGCCAATAAAATCCAGATTGCAATACCTTGTGAGAAGTTCTATCTCCAGCATGATGCCCTCCGTAAGCTTCGGAGTGACATTTCCGTAGGATTTTTCCCTGTTCATGCTCAGGTACACAACGTCTAATAATATCATCTACTCCTTCTTTATAAAGATGTGGATCATCCCAAAAGTAATGTCTTAAATCATAGAAGATTTTTTTTTCTTTTGTTGGTATGTAAAGCTAGGTGGTAAATATTTAGCAACAATGTAATTAGCATAGTCAGCATACCAAGGAGTGTTATTAGCAACATTTATTGCAGCTAACTGCTCATGAGGAAAACTATCATCAATAGGTGGTGGGTCATCACGCACATTTTCAAGCCTAGAAAAGTTATTAGCTATGGGGTTCTCAACTCCTTTTCTATCAGTGATATGTAAATCAAATTCTTGTAGCAAAAGAACCCATCGAATAAGTCTAGGTTTAGCATCTTTCTTTTCCATAAGATATTTAATAGTAGCATGATCAGTGTGAATGATAACCTTAGTGTCGGGGAGGCTGATCGTACCCACGGACACCTATGGGGCCGGCGGAGCAGGCCCCTTGTGGTTCGGAGGGGGGCGGAGGTCGCGCAAAGAGCGGATCGAGGCGATGCACACGAGCGGTTTACCCAGCTTCGGAGCTCTCCGGAGAGATAAAACTCCTACTGCTGCCTGTTTGATCTATTGTGTTCTTGCTAGGGAGCAATGCGAGCTACAAAACCTAAGCGTGAGTGTATCTAGTCTATGGCGGTCGAATGAACTGAACCTTGCGAAAGACTTGGGCGAACCTGGCGAACCCTCTCTCACGTTGCACTCGGGCCTCCTTTTATATGCTCAAGGGTCTCCGACAGGTGGCAACATAGGCGGGGTACGAATGTAAAACAGGAGTTGGTACACCTACTTGAGCGATTGTACGATTAAAATACCTAACTCGACGGCAAGGGACAAAAGCAATAAATGCATGTCGTTGTCGCCCAAACAAAGGTAACAGAGACCGTCGAGTGCGCCTCCGCCGCCACGATGGCGAGCTTTGTCGGCCGCCGCTCGTCGCTGCTCTCCGCTGGCTGCACAGTTGCTCGACACGCGCCCATGGAACGGTCCCATGGCGACACGTCGCTGGGTGAGCTGGAGCGGAGACGGAGAGAAGTTGCATGCCGCGGCAAGCGCCTTGCCGCGGCCGAATCCTTGTCGCACTCGGAGACTTGTCGCGCCCCGAGCCTTCTCGGCAAGCTCCTCTTGCCGGGGCCTTGTCTTCTGCGTGCCTGGAGTGGCCTTCCCGACAAGCTCTTCTTGTCGGGGCCTTGTCTGCCTAGAGAGGCCTTCCCGACAAGCTCCTCTTGTCGGGGTCTTGCCTTCAGGATGGCCACGGAGGGTCTTGGCGGACGCCCGGTGAGGCTTGCCGCGGGGACGCTGCGACTGCCCGTGCACAAGTTCGGGGTACTAAGGTACCCCTACTTTAGTACAATCGACAGAGCCCCCGGGCCTGGGCCATACACGGTGCCGAGCGCTGTTGGGCCAGGCCCAAAACAGGGCACAGGCACACGCGGCCTGGGTCCAAACCAAACCCACTCAGTATCCGCCGCGTCCCCCCATAACAGCACGCGTCGATTGCGGCGTCGTGGGGGAAGTGGGCGGCGTGCGGGGTCGCTCCACCCGTCGCCCCCGTTCTGCATCCCCGCCACGTGGTTCCCATGCTCTTGGGGTCACGGACGGTGGAAGTGGGAAACTGGGCCGCCATGAGCAGAGGCAGCAGGTCGGCCCCGATTCCCTGCTCTTCCTCTGCCCTGATTTGTCGAGCGGGGCGGTTGAGCCCCCACCTTGCTTCCTTAAAAAGAGCGGAAGGGGCCTTGAAGGCCGCACTCTCCCACCTCCTCCTTTCCTCGGTTTCTGCTCCCTTTCTCTCATTCGCCATGGAGAAAAGGAGCCTTGGTTCTTCATCGGTGGCGGCGAGGGTCGCCATGGCAGCGCTCCCCTCCCAACCCCACGCCCGGGGCGGCAGAGCCAGCCCCAAGAGGAAGAGGGAGGGGGCGAGGTCGTGGACGAGGTCGAGGCGCTCGGGGAAGAGGTGGACGGGGCGGCGCGCCGTCTCCGCTTCCGCCGGCGGTTCCCCTCCCTGCGGCGGTCCATACCGGGGACGACCCTTGCGAGTTCTTCGTCAGGCTGCGCCGGGCGCCTCGTCGCCGCCTCCGGCTTCCAGCTCCGTTTGCGAGCGCGATGGAGTCGGATCCGCCCGAGACACTGAGATTGCACATGAGGGGCTGTGGAATCAGCGGCATGCGAGTCCGTGTTGTATTCCCAGCCCCTAATGTGATGTATCTTGATCGTGGGTGGAAGACGTTCACCTGCATCCACAGCTGAGGCGGGGTTTACCCTCCATTTTAAGTTAATGGAGGGTGATCTCCTCTCCGTCAAGGTCTTGAGGATCTTGGCACTTTCGGGCGAAGTGCTGCGTGGACAGCTCCTCCGACAGCGAAGATTCCCCTCGAGCGAGAGTGATGAGGAGGAGAGCGACAATGACAGCGAGGTTGGCGGGCCCGATTAGTTGTCGGGCGCCGCTTCGTGCGTCACCGGCGACCCCATCATCCGTGTCGCCGGCTCCCTGAACTCCCCGGGGTCGTCTCCTTGGGCGACTGGCGTAGGGAGGCTGCGGAAGGGGAAGAGGGATGGCGACAAGGCCGTCAAGTCAGAGTACGAGGGCGTAGTGCCCTCGACGACATCTTGACGCCCTGCCGCCCGTCTTGAACCCCGCTTCCGACGCCGCCATCTCCGTCAAGCCCTCGGGGAGCTCCCGGGATGTTCTCTTGGTGTCTTCTGGCACCCGTAGCTCGTCTAGGCGTTTCTTTTGCCCTTCCCGCCTCCTTGACCTACCTCCTGGAAAGAGGGATAGGAAAAGGATTACGGCATCTTATCTTTTAATTTGTAAGCCTTTGGGCCTTATCCGCATTTAAAGCTTGTAATCCTCTCTTTCATGTTTTTCATTCCCCACGGATTGTATCCGAGTAGAATGTTTTTAATGAAAAAGGATGCTTGAAAAGGACGAAGGGCTTATCTGATTTCTCAGCCCCGGCAACTCGGCTTGCCGCAGCCCGGCAACTACGGCTTGCCGCAGCCCCGGCAACTCTGGCTTGCCGGGCTTGGGTACCAGCGCCCTTCTTCTCCTCTTCGCTGTTAATTAATTCAGTTAGAACGATTTAGCTTGATGCCGCGATAAGTTATTTTTGTAGCATAACTTTATTCTGGGCAACATCGCTACGTTACTTCCTTTACTCGACCCTTGGCTTTGTATATTATTACCCCACGCTTTTCAGTGGAAACTTGCGGTGCAGGCACCCTTGCATGGCCTTGAGTGCGGAACTTCAGACTTCTGGCGGGGTTGCTACCGACAAGCAACCTTGTCGTGGACTAGCCGCAGCTCACTTAAGTTGTTGAGCGGACTCGAAACAAAGTAAGCGGCGCCGATCACGATTTGGTTCCTCCGCGCACGGGTTTTTCATACAAAGCGCGGTCGTTCAAGGAAGATAACTTTACAAATTTATTACTGATCTGAATCGATCGATGCAACGTTATTTCCTCTACTTGATTCCTTCCTTTGTACGTTCCTGCCCTGCACATTTAGGGGACTTGCCGGTGCAGGCACTTTTGTCATGAAGGCCGAGTGCGAACGTCGGCAGCCTCTGGCGATGCCGCCTCCGACAAGCAACCTTGTCGCGACTAGTCGCAGCTCACTTAAGTTGTTGAGCGGACTCGAAACAAAGTAAGGGCGCGACTAGCCGGGCGAGCTAGCTCCTCCGCGCACGGGTTCTCCATACAAAGTACTACCGCTCGAGGAAGATAACTTAAAAATTTAAAAATTGATTGCTCGGACTTTGGCAACTTAGCTTTTACATCTCTTGCTTCCCGATGAGGTGAGACTTCCTCGGCGGTGCACAGTCCACAATATTATCTCCTCCTCCCCCTGGTTAACTTGTGCGCGAGGGAGCCTCCCTTTCTTTGCGACAAGAGAAAGATGAGGAAATAACGTTATGGAGCCCAGCGGCTCGATTCTGCTTACCGGGTGTGGTTGCTGCACAAAGTGTTAGCCGAAACATGCAATAAATTGATGAAAGCATGAACTTGACGGGCTGTGCGCAACACATGGGCCTTACTGATGCACGGGGTCTGTGCCCGGCTTTGTACAAAGGATCACATGCAACAGCGGCAAGACTTGTACAAAAAGGTGGTTGCCGGAACGGGGTCCGACAACCGCGCCTTATGGGTAAAACTTACGAAGATGCTCAATGTTCCAGGAGTTGCTCACCGGAATGCCATCTTCGGTCTCAAGGCGGACAGCGCCCGGCCTAGTGACTCCTTTCACCCGATAAGGGCCTTCCCACTTTGGCGTCAACTTGTTTAAATTCTTGGCGGACTGAACGCGCCGAAGAACAAGGTCGCCTTCCTCGAGACTTCTGGCATTAACCCTGCGGCCATGGTAGCGACGCAGAGCTTGCTGGTAGCGAGTGGCTCGCACAGCTGAAAGGCGATCCTCCTCAAGGGGCGTAGCGTCATCTTGTCGCAGCTGCTCTTGCTCAAACTCATCATAAGCGAGCACTCGAGGCGACCCGTATACGAGTTCCGTGGGGAGAACTGCCTCTGCTCCATAGACTAGAGCAAAGGGTGCCTGGCCAGTGGCTCGATTTGGCGTCGTCCTGATCGACCAAAGAACCACCGGCAGCTCCTCGATCCAGTTTCTTCCGCACTTGTGCAGCCTGTCGAAAGTTCTGGTCTTGAGTCCGCGCAGCACTTCAGCATTTGCCCTCTCTGCTTGACCGTTGCTTCTCGGGTGAGCAACAGAAGCGAAGCAGACCTTGGCGCCAAGGTCTTGGACGTACTGCATGAAGGTGCGACTTCAGAATTGAGTGCCGTTGTCGGTGATGATCCTGTTAGGGATTCCGAACGGCAAACAATCGACTGAAGAACTTGATCTGTTGTCTTTGTCACCTTCCTCATCGCTTCCACTTCCGGCCACTTTGTGAACTTGTCGATGGCGACGTACAAGTACTCAAAGCCCCGACAGCTTCGGGGAAGGGGCCGAGGATGTCGAGCCCTTAGACCGAAAATGGCGGGATAAAGGGATCGTCGAGAGCTTGAGCAGGCTGGTGTATCTGTTTGGAATGGAACTGCACGCTTCACACTTGGTTACTTGTGCGGTTGCATCACGGAGGGCTGTCGGCGGAAGAAACCTTGCCGGAAAGCTTTGCGGCAAGTGCTCTTGCGCCAATGTGGTGACCACATATGCCTCCATGTATCTCTCGCCAACAGCTTACATCCATCTTCCACAGGAATACACTTCAATTTCACACCGTTGAGTCTTCTTACATGCATATCAGTCGACAAACTGGTGCATACTTTCATTGCCGGGCTACTCTTTTCGCTTCTTCCTGCTCTTGGGAAGTTCTCTGTCTGAAGGAAATGGACAATCTGCTGCGCCCATCTTTGGAGCTTGCGGCTCGACAACAAGGACTAAAGGCACATCTGCTGCTGCGGGAACATCAGCTTTCACGGCAAGAGCTGCGTCTGCCGGAGGTAGATGCTTCCCGACAAGCTTGCCGGAGCAAGACTTGTCGGGAGCGTTTGCTTCAACGAAACAAACCCTGGGGTCTGTCGGAGCAGACTGCTCCTCAGCACTGTTGTTGTTGATCTTGGGGACCTTTGCAACGACGGCTTCGGGAAGCTCTGTCAGAAAGTAGTCACCAGAGGCCAACTTCCTCTTCTTGCTTTGTCCGGTTGATGTTGTTACGGTTGGTTGAGTTAGCTTGAGCACGAAAATCCCTGGTTCCACAGGTAGCTTGAGTGCGGCGCACTTTGACAGGCCATCAGCAATATCATTCTGAGCTCTTGGAACATGTTCCATTTGCAGGCCATCAAAGTGCTCTTCTAGCTTCCTCACTTCATCAACGTAGGCTTCCATCAACGGACTCTGGTAATCTTTGTTCACTTGTCGGACGACAAGTTGCGCTTCCCTTTGACGCTCGATGCGAGTTCGAGCGTCCACTTGTTGTCGCTCATGAAGAACTTGGCGCTGGTCGCGGCGAGCGCGCGGATCTGATGACGCGGTGGAGTCGCTGTCGAGATGGATCCGTTGGCTCGGCGATCTTGGCCTTCTTGGCGGAGAGTGCACGGTGGTTGCACCTCCGACAGTCTCGTCGCCACCGGCTCGTGCCTTGTCGTCTCGCCGCGGCAACGATGGGGTTGGTTGCCGCGGGGCGTCGCCGTTGGCAAAGCCGATGAGGCTCTGGATAGTGGCCCTCCACTCGTCGACCTTGTCGGCCGTCGGAGGGTAGTCGAGGAGCAGCTAAGCTCGCCAGAGCTTCGCTGGAGTAATGGGCGGCATTGGAGAGCGGCGCGAGGCGGACGCGCTCGGACTTCTAACTACGTTAGAAGGGGCAGCGCCCCGTCCGGGTGACCGTATCTCACTAGCGCCAGCATGTTGGCGCGCATGCTGGTCTTGAGGGTCTCGATCCAACGAACGTATGGCGTTGTGAATGCCATGACGTTGTTGGTCCCGCGTCTCCTGAGACAGGTGCGGGGGATGCGCGGACGCCGAGGTTTGCGGTGCCTTGTCCTTGGACTTGGCAACGTCGCGAGCACCTTCGTCGGCGCCTGTTCCTCCGCCGGCGTCTGCACCACCACCCGCTTGCTGCGGTGAGGGTGGGCACGACGCGGACGGCTCTGCTGCCGCCGAAGCCTTCTTCTTCGGTGGCATGTTGAGGAAGATGTTGATGACGTTGCTCGTGTGAACGCCGGATCAGATTCACACGGCCTCGACGCCCCCTACCTGGCGCGCCAGAGATGTCGGGGAGGCTGATCGTACCCACGGACACCTATGGGGCCCGGCGGGGGAGGCTGATCGTACCCACGGACACCTATGGGGCCCGGCGGAGCAGGCCCCTTGTGGTTCAGAGGGGGGCGGAGGTCGCGCGAAGAGCGGATCGAGGCGATGCACACGAGCGGTTTACCCAGCTTCGGAGCTCTCCGGAGAGATAAAACTCCTACTGCTGCCTGTTTGATCTATTGTGTTCTTGCTAGGGAGCAATGCGAGCTACAAAACCTAGCGTGAGTGTATCTAGTCTATGGCCAGTCGAATGAACTGAACCTTGCGAAAGACGCGGGCCGAACCTGGCCGAACCCTCTCTACGTTGCACTCGGGCCTCCTTTTATATGCTCAAGGGGTCTCCGACAGGTGGCAACATAGGCGGGGGTACGAATGTAAAAACAGGAGTTGGTACACCTACTTGAGCGATTATGCGATTGCAAAATACCTAACTCGACGGCAAGGGACAAAAGCAATAAATGCATGTCGTTGTCGCCCAAACAGTGTAACAGAGACCGTCAGTGCGCCTCCGCTTCGCCACGATGGCGAGCCTGTGTCATTGCTCATCGCTGCTCTCCGGCTGGCTGCATTTGCTCGACACGCGCCCATGAAACGGTCCCATGGCGACACGTCGCTGGGTGAGCTGGAGCGGAGACGGAGAGAAGTTGCATGCCGCGGCAAGCGCCTTGCCGCGGCCAAATCCTTGTCGCGCTCGGAGACTTGTCGCGCCCCGAGCCTTCTCGGCAAGCTCCTCTTGCCGGGGCCTTGTCTTCTGCGTGCCTGGAGTGGCCTTCCCGACAAGCTCTTCTTGTCGGGGCCTTGTCTGCCTAGAGAGGCCTTCCCGACAAGCTCCTCTTGTCGGGGTCTTGCCTTCAGAATGGCCGCGGAGGGTCTTGGCGGACGCCCGGCGAGGCTTGCCGCGGGGACGCTGCGACTGCCCGTGCACAAGTTCGGGGTACTAAGGTACCCCTACTTTAGTACACCGACACTTAGAGTCAACAATGTAAGATCTAAATTTATCACAAGCAAACACAACTACTAGGAATTCTTTTTCAGTAGTAGCATAATTTCTTTGAGCACTGTCTAGAGATTTACTAGCATAATGAATAACATTAAGTTTCTTATCAACCCTTTGTCCTAGAACAACACCAACAGCATAATCACTAGCATCACACATAATTTCAAAAGGCGAGTTCCAATCAGGTGGTTGAACAATAGGTGCAGAAATTAAGGCTTTCTTGAGTGTTTTGAAGGCTTCTAAACAATCATCATCAAAAACAAATGGAACATCCTTTTGCAAAAGATTTGTAAGAGGCCTAGAAATTTTAGAGAAGTGTTTGATAAATCTCCTATAGAAACCAGCATGACCTAGGAAACTACGAATACCTTTGATATCTTTAGGACATGGCATTTTCTCAATTGCATCAGCCTTAGCTTTGTCCACTTCAATATCTCTTTCAAAAAATTTATGACCCAAGACAATGCCTTCATTAACCATAAAGTGGCACTTCTCCCAATTCAAGACAAGATTTGTTTGCTTGCATCTCTGCAGAACTCGATCAAGATTGCTTAAACAATCATCAAGAGACTTCCCATAAACAGAGAAGTCATCCATAAAAACCTCAACAATCTTTTCACAAAAGTCAGAGAATATAGCAGTCATACATCTTTGAAAGGTAGCAGGTGCATTGCATAAACCAAAAGGCATGCGTCTATAAGCATAAGTTCCAAAGGGACAAGTGAAAGTGGTCTTTTCTTGATCAGGTTGGGAAACAGGTATTTGCAAAAAACCAGAATATCCATCAAGGAAGCAACAATGTGTGTGCTTAGATAATCTTTCTAGCATTTGATCAGTAAAAGGCAAAGGGTAATGATCTTTTCTAGTTGCTTTGTTTAATTTTCTAAAATCAATTACCATTCTATAACCTGTAACAATTCTTGGTGGAATAAGTTCATTTTTATTATTAGGAACAACAGTAATACCTCCTTTCTTAGGGACACAATGAACAGGACTTACCCATCTACTATCAGCCATAGGATAGATTATACCTGCTTCCAGAAGTTTTAGTATCTCCGTTCTTACCACTTCTTTCATTTTCGGATTTAACCGAGGTTGGTGATCAACAATGGGTTTAGCATCAGGTTCCATATTAATCTTGTGCTGACATAGAGTGGGACTAATGCCCTTTAAATCATCAAAAGTATATCCAATAGCAGCTCGGTGCTTCCTCAGAACTTCCAATAATCTTTCTTCTTCATGTTCTGAAAGGTTAGTACTAATAATAATAGGATATATCTTATTTTCATCAATATAAGCATATTTCAAAGTGTCTGGAAATTGTTTTAATTCAAACACAAGATCACCTTTAGGTGGAGGAGGACCTCCTAGAGTTTCAATAGGCAAATTATGTTTAAGCAGTGGACATTGTTCAAACAAAATCTTATCTATTTCATTTCTTTCATGCATATGTAAATCATTTTCATGGTCTAGCAAATATTGTTGTAAAGGATCAGTAGGTGGTACAACAATAGAAGCAAGACCAATTATTTCATCCTCAGTAGGCAATTCTTTTTCATGAAGCTTTCTACTAAACTTAGAAAAATTAAACTCATGAGATTTATCACCGAAACAAACACCGACAGTTTGTTTCTCACAATCTGTCTTAGCATTAATGGTGTTTAAGAAAGGTCTACCAAAGATAATGGGACAAAAGTCATCTTGTGGGGAACCAAGAACAAGAAAATCAGTACGGTATTTTATTTTCCCACACAAGACTTCAACATCTCTAACAATCCCAAGTGGTGTGATGGTATCTCTATTGGCAAGTTTAATAGTGGCATCTATTTCTTCTATTTCAGCACGTGCTATGTCATCCATAATTTCTTGATAAAGGGTAAAGGGGACGGCACTTACCCTAGCACATATGTCACATAAACCATGATAACAGTGATCTCCTATTTTAACTGAGACAACAGGCATGCCAACAACGGGTCTATGTTTATCCTTTTTATCAGGTTTAGCAATTCTAGTAGCTTCATTACAGAAGTAAATAACATGCCCATCTATACTTTCTTCTAGGAGATCTTTAACCATAGCAATGCTAGGCTCTACTTTGATTTGTTCATCAGGTTTAGGTGTTCTAATATAGCTTTTGCTAACCACAGTTGAAACTTTAGCATGTTCCTTTATCCTAATAGGGAAAGGTGGTTTCTCAATATAAGCAGTAGGAACAACTGGATGAACATTATAAAGTGTAGTTTCTTCTTTAGCTAGTACCGGTTCTTTAATTTGTTCTTTAATAGGTGGGTGATATTTAAATCACTTCTCTTTAGGGAGATCAACATGAGTAGCAAATGATTCACAAAAGGAGGCTACTATCTTAGACTCAAGTCCATATTTAGTGCTGAACTTGTGAAAAGCAAGGGTATTCATAAAAGATTTAACACAATCATACTTTAGCTTAATAACTGACTCTTTACCTTCATCGAGTTCCCAATCTTCAGAGTTGCGTTTAATTCTATCCAAAAGATCCCACTAGAATTCAATAGTCTTCTTCATAAAAGAACCACTACAAGAAGTATCAAGCATGGATTGATCATCACGAGAAAGCCGGGCATAAAAGTTCTGGTTTAAATTTCTCTTGGGAGCTCATAGTTGGGGCATGAATATAACATTGACTTAAGCCTCCCCCAAGCTAGAGCGATACTTTCCCCTTCACGAGTCCAAAAATTATATATATAATTTCGATCATGATGAACTAGATGCATAGGATTTTTTTGGTGAAACTCCAATTTCAATCGGTGCCAATTCCAAGATCCAATATCATCGCATAGCCTATATAGTACAAAAAAAAGACACATCCGTGACATTTTGGGCCGAACGAAAAAATAATTCTGTCATACTTATGTCACTTCTATGACGATAATTGTGACAAAACCCGGTATCATCATAGATGTGGCAGGGTCCTACTTCTATGACAAAAAATCATGACGGAAAATGGGCTTTTCGTCCTGGGCGGGCCGGAGACGCATCTGCATGACATTCTTTGGGCCGTCCATGACGGAAAAAATCATTGTAGAAGCGAGGGCGAGGAAAATATCGGGGTGTTCCCAGTTACTGTGGGTGGTCGGGGCCGAGTTATGCGCGTTTCTCTCGTA
This sequence comes from Aegilops bicornis, assembly GCA_021605145.1. Lineage (NCBI taxonomy): Eukaryota > Viridiplantae > Streptophyta > Magnoliopsida > Poales > Poaceae > Aegilops > Aegilops bicornis. Next base: position 536,933,182 of record CM038670.1, read on the forward strand.
CACGCACGCACGTGGGTGTGAGGCGTTGGGCTCTAATTGAACCCGAGCGAGGCATTGGGCTCTAACTGAACCCGAGCGATTGCACTGCAGGCTACGCATTACTGAACCCGGGTGATCGATCGATGGCTTTTAACTGAACCCGATCGAGCGATTCCTTCGTTACTGCTGCTAACTGAAGCAGATCGATGCTGGCTCTGTATGAATAGTGAGTGTTGCTGGGGGGGTTTGGATGAACAGTTCCCGGTGGTGGTGGATGAATAGGACGCCGTGGTGTTGCCTCTGGAAGAACAGTGAGCGTTGCTGGGGGGGCGGGAGGGGGGGGTTGGATGAACAGTTCCCGGTGTGGGTGGATGAACAGGACCCAGTGGTGTTGCCTCTGGATGAACAGGACCCCGATCGATCGAGCTGGTTGGGGCTGGATGAACAAGACCCTGTGGAGGGCTGGATGAACAGGACCACCCCGTGGAGGGCAGGATGAACAGGACCACCCCGTGGAGGGAAGGATGAACAGTAGACGGTGGAGGGCTAGATGAACAGTAGCCCGTGGAGGGATGGTTGAACAGGAGCCCGTGGAGAGGGCTGGTTGAACAGTAGCCGGTGGAGTAGCGCGCGGTGGAGGCTAGATGAACAGGAGCCCGTGGATGAACAGTCACAGGTGGAGGCTGGAGGAGGTCGACGGTGGATGAACAATAGCCCGTGGAGGCTGGAGGGGGTCGATGGTGGAGATGAACAGTATCCCGTGGAGTCCCGTTTTGCGGTACGCCACACCCCTCCCGATGAACAGGACCCCCGTTTCGATCGTAGCACTCCAACACAAGTCTGTTTCCTCCGTTTTGCGGTACGCCACACCCCTCCTGATCAACAGGAACCCTCGTTTCGACCGTAGGAGGTCCATTTCCTCTGTTTTGCGGTACCCCTCCCTATGAACAGGATCCCGTTTCTAACGTGGCCGGTTGAACACAAGGCCGTTTCCTCCGTTCTGCGGTACGCCAGGCCTCATTTCCGTCGGTTGTTCCGTCCAAGCCGGTTGGCTCCCACGCGTTCCGTTGCCTCCCGACGAACACGAGCATTCCGTTGCCTCCCCATGAACACGACGACGACACAGTTTCTCTATTCTGACCCAGCCATGTACACGAGCCCTGGCCATACGTACGCGCGAGTAGGCGTTTGAGACCCCGCCCGTATGTACGTACGTGGTCGTATTTACTTTCTTGCGCCCTGGCCGCTGTACGTACGTGTACATGCTACGTGCGCGTCTCTACTACGACACGTGCGCGCCTCTACATCGACCAGTATGTACGTACATGTTCGCGACCAGAATGACAACGCTACGTACGCTTCGACCAGGTGGGTCCCAAGCGTCGTGCACTTCCTTACTGCGAAGATGTAGCTGGTGGGTCCCAACAGCGAATCGTTTTTTTTTGCCCGGACGCACTTCCTTGCGTGCGAAGATGTAGCTGGTGGGTCCCTGCAGTCAGGGGGAAACATTTTTTCACGAAATATGGTGGCCCGTCCGGTGGGTCCTCGCTGTCAGGTGGAGTAATAACTATTTTGCGCGCAATAAGGAGGCACTTCCTTACTGCGGCCGTGGACCCAGTTGTCAGCCTCTCCACGTACAGTACTCTTCCAATGGAAGTCATTCCTTGACCATGTTGACCACGCTGCGCCGAGAGCTCCAGGGTGGTGGACGATAGCGAGGCCTAGGAAGGGGACGACGCGGAGCCGGGGAAGAGGCAGCAGTGGAAGCCCACGCAGAGAAGAGTACGAGGGTTCACTGGTTCGGCTGCGGTGTGAGGCTACCATCGCCGCAGGGCCTAGCCAGTGGTGGGAATAGTAGGGGCGGTGAGGCCTCCGTGGCAGCATAGCCGGCCACGGGAGGCAGGAGCATGCGACACGACCGACGCTGCTTTGGGCGGCTGGAGCAAGAAGACCAGAGGTTGAAGAAGCACTACAGCTGTTTGATGGACATCGTATGGTCACTGGAGCTAGAATCGTTCATATTGACTAAGTTGACAAAGCACTCCGTCCCCGTCAACTTAGTAGGCCCACAAGTTAGCCACCCACCAAGGTGGGTCCCAACTAGCAGGGGGAGTATTCATTTTTTTTATGCGTAATAAGGCGGCACTTCCGGTGGGTCCGAGCTGACAGCGGGGGGAACATTTTTTCGCGAAATACGGTGGCCCGTCTGGTGGGTCTCAACAGTCAGGGGGGAAACGTTTTTTCGCCAAATATGGTGGCCCGTCTGGTGGGTCCCTGCTGTTAGGTGGAGGAATAATTATTTTGCGCGTAATAAGGAGGCACTTCCTTGCTTCGGCCGTGGACCCAGCTGTCAGCCTCTCCACGTACGGTACTCTTCCAATGGAAGTCGTTCCTTGACCACGTTGACCACGCCGCGCCGAGAGCACCAGGGCGGTGGACGATAACGAGGCCTAGGAAGGGGACGACGCGGAGCTGGGGAAGACGCGACGGTGGAAGCCCGCGCAGAGAGGAGTACGAGGGTTCACTGGTTTGGCTGCGGTGTGAGGCTGCCGTCGTCGCAGGGCCTAGCCAGCGGTGCGAATAGTAGGGGGCGGTGAGGCCTCAAGGCACCTGACCCGGCCACAGGAGGCAGGAGCATGCGACACGACTAGCGCTGCTTTGGGCGGCTGGAGCAAGAAGACCAGAGGTTGAAGAAGCACTACGGCCGTTGGATGGACATTGTATGGTCACTGGAGCTAGAATCGTTCATATTGACTAAGTTGACAAAGCACTCCATCCCCGTAAACTTAGTAGGCCCACAAGTCAGCCACCCACCAAGGTGGGTCCCAACTAGCAGGGGGAGTAGCGTAATAAGGCGGCACTTCCGATGGGTCCGAGCTGACAGCGGGGGGAACGTTTTTTTCGCGAAATACGGTGGCCCGTCCAGTGGGTCCCAGCAGTCATGGAGGAAATGTTTTTTTCGCCAAATACGGTGGCCCGTCCGATGGGTCCCTTCTGTCAGGTGGAGGAATAATTATTTTTCGCATAATAAGGAGGCACTTCCTTGCGGCTGCCGTGGACCCAGCTGTCAGCCCCTCCACGTATAGTACTCTTACGATGGAAGTCGTTCCTTGACCACGTTGACCACGCTGCGCCGAGAGCACCAGGGCGGTGGACGACGGTGAGGCCTAGGAAGGGGATGACGCGAAGCCGGGGAAGACGCGGCAGTGGATGCCCACACACAGAGGAGTATGAGGGTTCACTGGTTCGCTGCGGTGTGAGGCTGTCGTCGTCGCAGAATAACAGGGGGTGTGGGTGAGTAGAGGGATGGCCTGGCCAGCGGTGGGAGTAATAGGGGGCGGTGAGGCCTCCGCCGCATCGCAGCCGGCCACGGGAGGTAGGAGCATGTGGCATGACCGGCGCTAGTGTGGGCGGCTGGAGCAAGAATACCAGAGGTTGAAGAAGCACTACGTATGGCCGTTGGATGGACATCGTACAGTCACTGGAGCTAGAATCGTGCATATTGACTAAGTTGACAAAGCCCTCCATCCCCGTCAACTTAGTAGGCCCACAAGTCAGCCTGCCACTATACTGGGTCCCAGCTAGCAGGGGGAGTATTCATTTTTTTGTGCGTAATAAGGACGCACTTCCTTGCGTGCGAAGATATAGCTGGTGGGTCCGAGCTGTCAGCGGCGGTAACGTTTTTTTTGTGATATACAGAGGCCCTTTTGGGGGGGTCCCAGATGTCAGGTGGAGGAATCATTATTTTGCGTGTAAGAAGCAGGCATTTCCTTGTGTGCGGCTGTGGACCCGGTTGTTAGCCTCTCCACGTACAGTCCACTTCAGATGCATGTCGGTCGTTGACCACGTTGACCAGGCCGCGCCGAGAGCACCAGGGCGGTGGACGACGGCGAGGCCTAGGAAGGGAACGACATGGAGGAAGGGAAGACTCAACAGTTGTTTCCCACGCGGAGGGGAGTACGACTGTAAGAGGGTTTACTGGTTCGTCTGACGTCGCTGGAGAATAACATCAGGTGTGGGTGAGTAGAGGGATGGCTAGGCCAGCGATGGGAGTACGGTGGGGCGGTGAGGCTCAACAGGCATAGCCGCCGCGGGAGGAGGGAAGAAGTCCGCCGGCGATTGTTTGAGCGGCTGGAGCAGGAAGAGCAGAGATTGAAGAAGCACGACGGCCGTTGGATGGACATCCAACAGTTACTGCTTGTGCGTCAACGTTTTTTTAGGAAAGCCTCAAATTTGTGGAAAACAGCATACAACCCATCTGCTATTATTTCTAATAACTTACAGCCCATTTGCTAATTCTTAAGGTTTTTTTGGAGCCCATATTCTTTTTGTTAGCATTACAGCCCATATGGTGGCCGCGGTTAAAAATTATACGAAATTTTGCATATTTCGGTGCGGTCCGAACTGTTTTTAATCCCAAAATTTCGATTCACATTCAAACTGATTTAAAAAATAAATGTATATCAATATAAAATCCAACAAATTGTCCATGCATAAAAATTAATGCAATTTAAAATCTCGAAATGAAAAAAATAAATTTGAAACTAATTGCCGGTTTGATGTGTTTTAAAAATGTACAGCCCATTTCTCATTACTGATAAGCCATTTTCTCATCCAGCAGAATGAAGCTCTCCTCGTCTTGAAAGATTTGCAGCCCAACAGGCCTGACAAAGCGACTTACTTGACAAATCACAAAAAAAACTAGGCTAGCCATTTTCAGAAAGAAAAAAACTACTGGGCTGGTCTGTGGTAAACATAAAAGAAAAGGCTGTCTAGACAGGCCAGAGTGCCCCGCACAGCCCAGTTGACACCCTGCTTCCGTCTCAAAAACAAATTAGATAAATGCCACTCCATTTATGGCTATTCATAAAAATGGCACTGCAATTTCCAAACTTTGAAAAATTCCACTACAATTTTTGCAAACTTTGGAAAACGCCACTGCAATTTCCAAACTTTGAAAAACGGCACTCCAGACTTCGAAAAATGCCACTGGAAATGGCATGAAATGGCATTTTGAAAAGTTTGGAAATTGCAGTGGCATTTCTCAGAAGCACCAGATTAGGAGTGGCATTTATCAAATTAACCCAAAGCAAAAATAACTGGGCGAGCTGTTGGGTCCCTGGTGTCAGCCGCTCGTTATGCAATTCTCTCGTTTATTGACTACGTTGACAATGGCATGGGACCCAGATGTCAGAAATCCATTAGGAGGAGCCATTTTTTATTGGCTTGAAATAAGGAGGACTTGCTTGCGTACTGCCATGACCTTGGCGGGTCCCTGCTGTCATCCTCTCCGCGTACAATCATCTCCTGATTGTGTATGCGTCAACTTGGTAGGCCCACAAGTTAGCCTCTAAACCCATGGAGGACAAATACAACCCATTTAAAAAAATAACAGCCCATTCCATACGTTCAAACGGAAAGTTCAACATTGAATGCAAAGTAACAGGTCTGATCCACATATAGAGTACTGAACTTCCAGGTTGACAACCATCATAGCCAAGTTAACTATCTACTCCCACTAATACTCTAGTAGTGTACAAGTACTAACTTACTCTTAGCTAACTAGACGATGCCGACCGCCATCTGTGGTACACGCTAAACACCGGCACCGGCATCCTCCGCGTCGTCTCGGACTTACCAGAGGTGCGATAGGGCGCGTTGCTCACGCGCGTTCGCCCTTTCCATGCCAGCGTGGTCCACCAAAGCTTCGGCTTCTAAGCGGGAAACCCACTTGATGAGCTGGTAGTAAAAATCGGTGTCGCGAACGCGTGCATGCCCGACAGCCTCCAGGGCTATTTGTCGTGCGCCGACCTCCATGTAGTCGGCCCAGTTGCGGGCGCTCTGCTCGCGACTCAAAGCGTCGGTGCGCTGCTGCTCCATGTCCCGCTGGCGGCGCAAATCGGCGATACGCTGCTCCTCCGCCAAGCGGTCGCGCTCCAACAACTCCTGCTCCTCTGCCAGGCGGTCGCGCTCCAACAAGTCCTCGATCTCCGCAGTGCTATCTAAAGACCGATAGAATGCCTCCTCCCTCTGTCTGCCTTCCGGTGAAAAACCGAACACTAGTTCCGGCGGCGCCTCCGGCCTCGCCTATCACGGACGAGCGGGGGCGTGGCGGACGTTGCGAGAGCGAGGATAAGTGGCGAGCGACGTCGGGCCAATGGGGGCTTATGAGGATAGGGCGAGTTGGGTCATGGTGCCACCATAGAAGGCCGGGAAACAGTACTTATAAGCGGAAGGTAGCACGACGGTCATCGGAATTCAATGCATAATTAAGCAGGCATGGCTTAGCGCCCGACTTGCCGTGGAAAACTAGAGAAACTGAAATTACATTGCGTCTGTCCCGTTCCGTCTTTGGTCGCACACCGGCATGACGGTCAAACGAGTGCACTCGAATCATCTCCCTCCTTGTCAATAATGATTCCATGGATTTAAAAGGCCCGCAACAATTAAAGCGCATTTTTTTGCATCAGTTAGCTTCCTTAATTACGGCCGGCTGCATGCAGGCACTCAAAATCGCTCGCAGCCAATACGTGGAGCAGCATGCAACGAGTCGCAGCCAAGGGCATTAGTTGATGAACTTTAGCTGGGAGATAAGGCATTTGCAAACGTTTTCGCTAGCAGTTTCTTCAGATTCACATGGCATTTTCTTCAGAGCAGCTTGTCAGTTTCTTCATAGGTAGGCATTTTTATTCAAAAAACTGCCACTTCGGAGCATGCGTCGCAACTAAAACTGCCAGGAGCACATTAGTAGGCTAGCTAGTGATCGATCAGTAACTTGTAAACACTGAGCGAACAGATATAAGGAACTGTTAATGCATCTCAATGATTCACAGATCATATACAAATATGTAGCTCCAAAAGCAAAGATCAGCCACAACTAAAACCAACTAGTATGATTTCCATACATAAGATCAACATGTTAATGCATCTCAATGATTCACAGATCATATACAAATATGTAGCTCCAAAAGCAAAGATCTAGAAAAAACATATGTTCTTCCTACTAACATGGATGCTTCTCTTGGCCAACATTCAGTACAGACTGAAAGACAAATTTGTTTGTGAAGTCTACAATTCCTCTTGCAAACATAAGTGGTTTCACCAATAGCTGGAACCATGAGAATGAACCACACATGATGGAGGAACATCCACTACAATATGATTTGGTCTTCTCTCGATCACACGGCGAGACTATTTTCGGAATACAAAATTTAACTTAGGCAAAATGATGCCCATTGTATAATCAGACCAAAGCAATGAAGCACCTAGTCTTGGCCAATAAATAGCACATTACTACTTTTCTGCAGTCCATGAAGTGACTATCCAATCTTTCCGTGTCTATTTTCAAATGGCACTGCATGCAGTGACTATACTATTCTCTTGTGCAGTTCAACCAAAATTGCAGTCACTTTGTGTGTTTGCCAAATAGCAACGGGCAGACATCTCTGTCTGCACAAATATCAAGCAGCTAGTTTCCACTTAGCATCTGTCATGTTTTGCACTAGACAATTTGATACAGTCAAGTTTTGCCCTGGACAATTTCATACTGAATTGATTTGCTTGTTCAGAGTAGAAATATAGCGCCTATTCTTCATCAGACCAAGGATATTCATGTTCGCAATGATAGAAGAGGTGAAATCGATACAACTGAAATTGAGCATCCAATCATTGAATCATGTCCTGCACCTCCAATGTAGGTCCACCCTGCCAATAAATTCACATGCAAACCACTAGTATTACTATCTAATGACAGTACAAAAAGAGTAACAAGATAGTAGCAAACCATGTACCTTCTTAATGAATAGCTCATAGTGCCACCAATTGGATATAAAGGTTTGGAAGAAAACATGCTCCTAATGTTGAACCAGTTGGACTTTTTGTGTAATTCCACTAAAATCGAGCATCCCTGTTTGCATAGATATTGAAAGTGTGATTACTATAAAAGTGGCACTAGTTGAAGCATGGACTCACAAATATAAGCATTCCAATTTCTTAATGGGAAAAGGTAGCAAGACTGTTTCTAACCACCTGTTTGAAGGAATAAATAAGGCAACAGCGGCTGATGTCAGAAAGGCATATATAGTTCTTTCTGAAAGAATGATCGATTCCTGACCTTTCCTCTTCTTTTAAGCATATTTTGTGCAGTTCAACTAAAATAAAATGCCATCACTGCCTTGACAATTCAGTGACACTGTACAAAAGGAAATGACTTAACATTACATCATGATGTCAGGTATGTAGTCGACAGGCATTAGAGACAAACTTATAGACCTCCTCCGATAACATAATGAACATTAATTTTAACAAAGGTGTGACTAGCTTTACCGGGATAATTTGAGTGAACTCTACACCCTCTATTCCTTAATATAAGATGTTTCCGCGGTTCAGTTTAAAGTACCCAAACGTCTAGTATTTAGAGAAACAGGTAGTAGTTTTCTTGAGCACATATCTGGGAAAGCTTGCCACACTTTATTTATGTCCATACGCTAATGCAACACCATTCGAAATTTCGAATACTACAAATATACACTAATCCAGTGGCTAGTGCAACAGTAGAGTAGTTATTTTATTACAGGGCATAGTACAATGGTTTTACTGAACAGATTTCAATAAACTCTAGCACTGGAAGATTTCTATAAGAATTAACAATACAAAATGTAAAGGTAGCACATTTTAGCATTGGCATACTAGCTGTGAATGAGCATTAAACCAAATACAAAAGTCTGAAGGTAACTAGCATTATTAACTAATGACAGTATAAAAAAATTGCAAACCATGTACCTCCAAGGTAAATATAATTTCGAACTTGGGGGGGCCTTAAAAATTGCTATCCCAATCTTGATAATCGATCAAACATAAAAACTTGATCGAACGAATCAAGAGAACAGCCGGAGGAGGAGGTGCCCACTCTTGACCTTTCCTCTTGTCTTCATAATTTTTTGTGCAGTTTAACCAAAATAAAATGACATCAGCGCCTTGGCATTTTGGTGACACTTGTACAAAAAATCAACTTATCTCATGAAAGTGAGGTATGTAATCTATAAGCATTAATGATTGCAAAAATCTGAAGGTAGTAACAAGTTTCATCGTTTGTATCTTTGGTTGTGCAACAGCATTAGAATGCCTTAGCTGAAAAATCTTTAATACATCCACAATCAACGCCTAACCCCGAAATAATCCAGTGACATTAAATGGCATTGCTTAAATTTATCGGTGGCATTAGACTGAGTGCGGCATTAGTTAAATGTGGCATCGCTTTAGCTGTAGCATTGCTTGACTTGACTGGTGGCGTTATACTAAAAGCAAAAAAGTGACAATAAGAGCATGGGAGGCCCATTCGGACAGTGGGCGCACCAGTACGATGTACCTCCACGGACGCATAGAGTGGCGAGGGAGGTATAGTTGCCCAGAGCAACAAATATCTAGGCAGCATATGTGGATTACATCCCATTTTTGTTATGTTTAGCCACCTTTTTCCTATGTGAGGACAACAAACCGATCGACCTGGTCATTCTCTATTGTGTTGTCATGCCTTTCTACCTTCTTCAACCAAGAGACATGAGACTCGTTCCTTAGCTACTGATTTTCCCCTTTTCAACCTAGATGCGGGTTCGATGCCTACTCTCTTGGACAGTACAGTCTCCCTTCCTTTCCTTATTCAACAGGACATGGATTAGTCTGCATGAAGTAGGGTTTCCTTTAATAGTGCAAATTAAGTTTTTCGTCTACGTGACCAGCAGAGCAGAGGATAGCAAATTGGGAAGATGGTGGAGTGGAAAACGATCCACATGCAGCGACATGGCAGATGGGGCAATAGAACAAGGGTATGGTTCAAAAAGAGGTATCATACCTGAGGGTCGGCGGGAAGTGGCTTCGCTCGTGGTCGTCATCCTCCGCATGCACTACGGCAGCGAGCTTGGGGACGGAGGCCATCCAGCTGGGCGCTTAGGTGCGAGAGGACGGCCTTGTCGTCGATGCATGACCTCGGCCGCCGACGGCAGTGTGTCAACGCTACATCGTCCTTTTCTTCCCCCGGATCTGTGACCACCGGTGAGGAGGGAGAGAGAGAGGTCGTCTTTTTAGATCTGGAGAGAGGGTGATAGTGTGAGAAGCAAGTGGGCAGTCCTTAGCAAGAAAGCTCAAGCTCCAGCCTATATATCTTTTTTATACTACTAGTACTAGAGGTGGAGTAGTGGTAGAGTAGTTTATATTTTCTCTGCAAACAGTACCAGTTAGTCGTGCTTCAAAACTGAACGGCATGCCATTAAAAAAATAAAGTCGAGAAATAATATGGCACTTCGGGCCAATGCAGCCAGATCGCATTTTGCACGAGAAATTACGCACCATGCTTCGTTGACATGTGGTCCCATTCCAACATGTTAGTGAGACGATGGCGAGTCCTTTTGTACAATTTCCGAAAGGACATGTAGGCTGGGGCGCCTCTTCCTGTACTGTGGCAAACTGGCAACCGTCCACCGACTCCTCGCCTTTCCCTCTCGATTTGGAACTGCTGTCGCACGCTCTTCCTCCCTCCTCCATTTGCCTTCACCCTTCCTTCTGCCATTGTTCAATCAACTTCTCCATGGACGGAACAAGCCAGAAACGACCCCGTTATTCTTGCCCCGATCTGAAAGATGACGTGGTGGGGGAACTCATTGATCGGTGCGACGACATCACCTCGGCTAGCATGGCAGGTTCGTTCAAGAACATTCTCGACTCAACTAATAACATCATTACAAGGAACCCAATGGTCCATAAGCGGTTTGATCTCCCTTATCTTCTTCACTATAAGCCTGTTTGCATGGGCGCGGACGACGGAGGCCTCGCCTTGTGCAAGTTGATGCCGCTTGATAATTCTACGTGTGATGTCAAGATGCCATCGCTTAAGGGTAAGGCCTGGGCTGGCGCAAATGGAGATTGGATTGTTTATATTGGGTACAATTGCGAGTGGGAACTTGTGAATGTGTACTCTCGTCAGCGGATTTCACTTCCAAAAATCTCAAAGTGCCCTGAGGTTGAGCACACAGATGATCTACGTATATTCAAATAAGATCATGGTGGTTGTCGTCTACGAAAGATAGCAATTTGTCGAGTTCCCAACCGCTCTTAGAATTACGATAACAATGAAGTTGTTGCTATATTTGACAAGCTTGTTGCCGTCGTTACTGATTCCACCTTTCGTCCATGGATATTGCTCAAAAATCAGTTTCTGTACACGGATGATGAGTACTATGATGCAATGAAATACGAGGATCTTGTGTTTGCATCCACCACTCGTGGCATTGTTTTTGAATGGGATCCTCGTTGTTTCGATACGTTTGTCGTCCACCGTAATTATAATTGTTTCATCCACATGCATGCGGGTTAGCAAGTTTCCCTTTACTAATTAACCTTCTTCTTGTGTTTCCAAGGTCATGTGAACATTCCACCACCTATACTTGAAAAATTTTATAACCAAGGGGGAGATGACGATGGTGATGATCACGATCATGAGGACAGGCAGGACTTATATACTCAGTGGCGGCTGGCAACTAATTCCAATGGATCACCTCTTCTTGTCTATATACAGTGCACTGAGATTGTTACTAGTGAGGGAGCACGTGTTGTCTCCCATGGTCACCCTCTCCGGACCTATTCCAACACCCGTTGCAGGGTATTCGGGATGGATACTGGTGTGCTAGCGCCAACACCTTCTCCCTGGTATAGTATTGATAGTCTTGGACCAAACTCGCTCTTCCTTGGACCAAACTATCCAATGATGGTTAAAGGCGATACAACTGCTGTTGACACAACGTTACTACCATTTATGAGAAGCAACTGTATCTATATCTTGGACATTGCGGTGGTACCCTACCCTGCTGCTGATATATGCCGCTTCAGCCTGGTTGATCAGTCCTACGTTGCTCTCGATATTGACAATAGCTGCCCTTCCCAGAGCACCTATGGTTCAAAGCAAGCGTTTCCAACGCCAAGGATTGGTTGAGTTGAAATTCATTTCATTGCTTGTTATTTGTTGTGTGATGAAAACTACAGTATTTACTAGAATGTTTTGTTGGAAATAATCTATAATTCAACATGTATCATCATTGTCGTTGTGTGTTGATGACTTGTTGTATGTAATGAATGGTATATTTGCAAATGCGTGTCATAGACTCAATTTATGAATGGTTTTCGAGTCACTTCTTGGAGTGTGAGTGTCGTAGTAGTATAGCCAGCATCCGGTTAGTATATGAAGTTGCCACATCACATAGAGCCAACCTAATATTGGAGTACCAGATCCGAGATGCCACGTGTACTAGATGAATGACTCCAAGTTCGACCACCGTGATGCTATGTGCGAGCCGAGGAACACTGTTGGAGAGACCCCCTCATAATTTTCCTACACTGGTCGTTTGATTCATAGGATAGAATGCTATAGGATTTTTTCCCCTATGTAATCATGTTTTAATTGGCTATTTAGCATCCACTCCAACTTTTGTTTCACTTCCTTTGATCCTACGGAGAGAGTACTTGCACTAAATGATGTGTCGCTGCAAGAGCCGCCTATATTAATTAACCATGCTCTAAAAAGGTGGACCAGCTTTGGCTATAGTAGTATTGTAGGTTAGTATGTGACCTTGCGCTTGGCTCTTCTCCTCTTCCGGAAGTCGAACAATAATGATGGTACTACTTCTGGCAATCTGACACCAAATGAACTGCTACACGTCCACCGCTTGTAAGCAAAAGTTTCTCCTCGTCTTTGCGAAACCACCGGCGCCCAGCGTTGGCGAGGGAGAAGGCGTAGTAAGAAAGCTTCTCGTCGTTTTGCGAGTTGACTGGACACATCAAAGTTACGTATTTATTAGTACTCTCTTCAAAAGGGCCGACCATGTCCATGGCTACCATCCCGTTCTCTGTCATTGAGTATGTGCACTATTCACGTGCCATCGAGGAGAAAAAATATTGCGTAGTACTAGGTGCCATCGAAGTGCACGACTCACTTACGCACTGCATATCTCCATTTTCTTGCATGACACGCCACCTTGATGCTAGATGTCCCGCGTGTCATGGAGGCATATAGTATGATTTTGTAAAATGGAGGCATATAGATGTCCCGCAGGCCGGCAACAGGGATGAACAAAGCTCATGTCTTAAATGAAAGAGTGGAAGAACATAGATTCCCGATTTAATCGAGAAGGAGTTACAAACCTCGGGGTGGAGCGTCTGCGCTCATAATATTTTATATTATTCAGCGATATAAAATCAACCAAATCTCTCCACGTTCCTATACCATTCTATAGTATGAGAATAACTTTGAACGTAAGCCATTGATTCACTCTATCCAATGGTCATAGTTGGAAAATCCAAACAAAACCAAGCATTGGATCAACTCTTTTTTGAGACAACTCTTTTAGCACTTAGATTGTTGCCGCCTGCCCACCTAGCCCACCTATATGTCCACTCACGTGTGATGACCACAGGAGCTATCCACTCAGATTGTATGTTAAAAAAGGTCGATAACTAATGCGGCACCTCGGGCCAACACGGCCAGATCGCATTTTGCACGAGAAATTACACACCATGTTTCGTTGACATGTGGTCCCGTTCCAACATGTCAGTGAGATGACGGCGAGTCCTTTTGTACATTTTCTGAAAGGACATGTAGGCCGGGGTGCCTCTTCGTGTACCATGGCAAACTGGCAACCGTCCACCGACTCTTCGCCTTTCCCTCTCGATTTGGAACTGCTGTCGCACGCTCTTCCTCCCTCCTCCATTTGCCTTCACCCTTCCTTCTGCCATTGTTCGATCGTCTTCTCCATGGAGGGAACAAGCCGGAAACGACCCTGTTATTCTTGCACCGATCTGAAAGATGACGTGGTGGGGCAACTCATTGATCGATGCGGCGTCATCACCTCGGCTAGCATGGCAGGTTCGTTCAAGAACATTCTCGACTCAACTAATAACATCATTACAAGGAACCCAAGGGTCCAGGAGCAGTTTGATCTCCCCTATCTTCTTCGCCGTGACCCTGCTGGCTGGCGCGGGGATGAGGGAAGCCTCGCCTAGTGCAAGTTGATGCCGCTTGATAATGATACGTATGATGTTAAGATGCCATCGCTTGAGGGCAAGGCTTGGGCAGGCGCAAATGGAGATTGGGTTGTTTATATTGGGTACAACTACGAGTGGGAACTTGTGAATGTGTACACTCGTCCGTGATTCCACTTCCAAAAATCTCCGAGTGCCCTGAGGTTGAGCACACAGATGATCTACGTACGTTCAAATATGATCATGGTGACCGTCGTCTACGGAAGGTAGCAATTTCTCGAGTTCCCAATCGCTCTTGGAATTAAAAGAACTATCAAGTTGTTGTTATCTTTGACAAGTTTGTTGTTGTCCTTCGTGGTTCGACTGGATGGATATTGCTCAAAAATTAGTTTCTATACATAGATGTGTAATGTGATGCAATTGATTACGAGGGTATTGTGTTTGCTGCCACCACTCGTGGCATTGTTTTTGCATGGGATCCTCGTAGTTTCGGTACGTTTGTCTTCTACCGTAATTATAATTGTTTCATCCACATGCATGCGAGTTAGCAAGTTTCCCTTCTCTACTAATTAACCTTCTTCTTGTGTTTCCAAGGTCCTGTGAACATTCCACCACCTATACTTGAAATTTTTTATAACCAAGGGGGAGATGACGATGGTGATGATCACAAGCATGAGGACGAGCAGGTCCCATATGCTCACTGGCGGCTGGCAACTAATTCCAATGGATCACCACTTCTTGTCTGTATACAGCCCACTGCTGATGTTACTACTGAGGGAGCAGGTGTTGTCTCCCATGGTCGCACTCTCCGGACCTATTCCAACACCCCTTGCATGCTATTCGGGCTGGATACTAGTGTGCTAGCGCCAACACCTTCTCCCTGGTACAGTATTGATAGTCTTGGAGCAAACTCGCTCTTCCTTGGACAAAACAATCCAATGATGGTGAAAGGCGATCCAACTGCAGTTGACACAACGTTACTACCATTTATGAGAAGCAAATGTATCTATACATCGGACATTGCGGTGGTTCCCCACCCTGGTCGTGATATAATAGGCCGCTTCAGCCTGGATGATCATTCCTGCGTTGGTCTCGAGATTGACAGTAGCTGGCCCTTCCCAGAGAATCACTTGTGGTTCAAAGCAAGCGTTTCCAACGCCGAGGATTGGTTGAGTTGAAGTTCATTTCATTGCTTGTTATTTTTTGTATGATGAAAACTTTAGTATTTATAATGTATCCTCGTTGTCGTTGTGGGTTGATGACCTGTTGTAGGTAATAAAATGATATGCCTGTGATAAACTTACTAAATTTATGAATGGCTTTTTGAGTCGCTTCTCTGAGTGGGTGTTGCGACGAGGCAAAAAAATATTTTCCTAATACATAATTGTACATGCATTGCAACAGGTTATCGGATGAGGCCAATCAACAATAGTACACTATTTGTACTAGCTTCACATGCTGCACTATCTCTACGTCTATGTACGTAATACAACAAGTTTTAAACTTGAGACCAGCCACCCATCCTCACAAAGAACACTTTTTAACCTAGTACAGACTCCAGGAAATTTGGCCACAGTGTGAGGTGGGCCATATGTTAATGTGTTCACTGTACGTAATCAGCACCTCGAATCCTTGATACTACTACTATAAGTAGTAGGAGTAGTAGGGTGACATGGGCCAGAAGAAGCATTCACATCCAGGAGTACGGCACACGCCACCAGCACGACTTCCATCTGACACCATATTTGTTGGAGTCCGTGCTACAGCAATCTCTTCAACCTCGTCGTTTCTCTAACTCAGCCATCGCACGGCGGGCAAGATGGGGGTTTGCCGATAGTCGGTATCCTCAACTGCGGTCCCACTTGTAAGGCCAACTCCAACTCACGACCCCAAACGGACCTTTGTTTTGCCCGGATTCTGTCCGTTTGGGTAGGGCAATGGGGTCGTGTCTGGACCATTTCTCGGATGCGGTGGCCGTGCGCCAACCCGCAGACGCATCCCGGCCGCGTACATTTTTCTTTGCAAACACATATCTTTTTTTCATCATTGATTTTTTGGTACATGGAAATACATCACCAAAATTTTGACTAGAAAAACAAGAACCACAAGAATACATTTTAGAAGATATCCAACTTCCATAACTGCTCCTGTAAGTTGGTTAGTGCCTTCTCGATACATTCATTGTTGATCTACGGTGGCTCGACCCTACGTGCTTCTTTCTTCTTCGAGTGTAAAGAAGTAGACGTGTCTAGCCTCTATTCTATCAACAAGTGCACTAGTCTCATCTCTAGCCTCTATGCTAGCTAAAAGTGCTAGAACATCTACTAAATTGCGCTCTATCAATATATCGTTGTACTCTTCTTCCCAATACCAAAACTTGCATCCATTCTACACAATAAAATTTTAAGTTAGCACAACTAGTCTAATCCGCGAGCACAACCGAAGATTTGGTCGAGTTCTTCCTCCTTTAGCCGACACGTGGGACATCCAGCATCCAGGTCGTGTCATGCAAGAAAATAACGTGGTAGTTAAAGCCACGTGATGTGCATCTTGGGTTAAACTGTAAATTGAATTACTACTCTTGAGTAACTCCAAAAGTGGCCACCGAAGATCTTTATTGGATTTGTTTTTCATCACCAGCACGTCGAGGTGAAAGATGTGCAGGTTCAGTGGGTCCTCTTGCGTTTTCACTGACATGTGGGACCGCATATGAGCAAACAGACGATGGGCTCCGCGTGTGTGCTGGCTAGCTGAGAAGAGAGATAGAGGATGGATGAGCACGGACTCTAGGAAATTTGTTCTACATAACCAACACCTCGATATAGTAGGGTGGCATGGGCCATAACTAGCATTCATGTCTAGAAGTATGGCACACGCCACCCACACGAGTCCCATCCGACACCAATTTTCTTGGAGTCCATGCTACAGCCATCTCTTCTCCCTCCCGTTTTCTCACCCATCGCGCGGTGGGCGGGGTGGGGGTTTGCCGATAGTTGGTTTGCTCAACTGCGGTCCCACTTGTAAGTGAAAATGCAACACAGCACGCATTCCCCCTTGAGCGGCATGCCGGACCAACCGTGTGGGGGTGCGACGCGAACATGGTAGGCTTTTCCTTTTGAACTTGTAACTTGTAAAATTTGGTTCTGCTCCATGGCGCGACCGATAGATAGAAATAACGATATTCCCTAGAGTAATGAGAAGTTTGGTTCTGGCGCGGTTCATGCATAGAATACGTAGGAAAATTATGAAGTTGATGCGAAAGGTAAGATAAATACTAGTACTACTACATGGATTTGACGGAAAGATAAAGATACATATGGATCCATCAACGACATCCTCACGCCCTAGTGCACCGGGTCACCAACCAAAGTGTGAGGAGCAGCGGTGTTGGCGGCAAGCTCAACGTGCTTCTGAACAATGTCGTCCAAGGTTGCCCTGCGGTCCAAGAAGGCCAGCGTCCTATCGTCCTCCTCTTGCATGTAGTAGTCCCTCTGGACGATTTGCGCGTAGACGTGGGTGATTATGTCGATGGTCTTGCTACGCCAGGTGGTGCGCGGCGAGTGCGGCCTCGAGGTGGACATTCTCCGGCGCGACGGTGGGCAGTCGCAGGGCCACCAGTGCGTCAAAGAGGTTGTCACCATAGAGGTCGTTGAGGGTGGCAGGCATCGCAGAGCCTGGGCGTGTGGCCTGGAGGCGTATGTCAAGGTCTTCCGCGAGCTTCTTGACGACGGTGAACTTGTCGAGGAAGCTGACGAGGACCTCGTCGAACAAGGAGACGAAGCTGTCGTCCAAGCGGCCCCTCGCCCTGGCGGTCTCAAGCCTACCTGGAGACGTTCCTCGGTGCCAGGTCACGGGCCGGCGTCGTGGACCATCTGGCATAGCCGGCTGATGCTCGCGCTCATCGCCTCCATGGGTCTAGCTTCTAGTCAACTGATCTTGCGATTGGAGTGATCACTCTTGCCCTTGGGTGCGTAGGTGCGTAGGATTTCGTAGATTGGACTGGTGGGAGCCTTTATATGAGAAGTGCAAACTACGTTGAATTCACGTGCGTGTTGGCCATCTACTCCTCGCCCTTCTACTGCGCCTGCCTTTGGCTGTATGATAGGTTGGCCAGCCACCCGTTGGGCCCACGTGTCATACACCCAAAGGCAGGTGTAGTAAGTCAATGAAGCTGTGTCCCCCTCCGTGCCCGTGCATGCTTTCAATGACTTGAGACTACCAAACATCACATGCAGTGGTTAGTTCATTGCATGTAATCCTATTAACTAGCAAAAAGACATTAAGTTATCTCGCCGATAGGAATAGAACAATACACCATGTATTTATTTACAGAGGGAGTAGTACATTTTTTGTGACATGCATTACTAGATATTGCTAGTAAAATACTAAATCCAGATGGACGGTGGTGCTAGTACTAGTAGTAGTAGTACTACCAATGTAGTAGCACTGTACTACCCGTTGGTCAAATTATTACGTGCTGCTCTTGACAGTGAAGTGACAAGACCCTACGCCGGAGTTGACACCTGAGTATAGGCACCGTGTTCGACATACCATAGTCAGCCTCACCGTCTGCAGTCACTATCATCATGGTTGTGGACCTAGCCTGCTTACAACTAACCGTGTTCGACATAATTTCCCGTGCGTAGATGCCCGTGCATTGCACGGAACACTAAAATTGGGGGGTGGACAGCGCCGACAGCGGCCATCGCACCAGATTTTTCCATGGCCTTCTAGATGTGGTGGGGAGGAGATAAGGCTGATTCTGAGAGAGAAGGAGTTGTTTGTAAATAGGGAACAAGTGCAGGCATATTTTTGCAAAACTGGAGAAGTTTGGTTTGTATGCGTCAGATCTAGATCCGACGGCTATTGGTGAAAGATGGCAGGAACAACATCATCACCAACTTAGGACCTCTTTGATTCGCAGGATTTTGAAAACGCAGGAATAGGACACGGCAATATTACAAGTTTCAAACTGATATTACAAATGTTAGGAGTAATGTTGCACCTACAAGAGGGAATTGCTAGGAAGTTTATGTAAGAACTTTCGTTACTTTAGGTGGATGCAGCATTATCGTACAAACTAAAATCCACCGCCCTGACAAGTCACTAATGGGCAAATAAGTTTTCGAGTCTCCGCCACTTATGTTTCAAAAACAAATTCAGCTTCATGCGGAAACTTTGTCATTTAGGCTTAGACGCTATGCGGTGATCAGCACGCCATTCATTGTTGTGCCGTAGAACGCCAAACCTCATTACCTTGAGCACACTTGCCTCGTAACAAAGAACCTGGCCAATTTAATCTCAGATGTGCTGCCTCGATAGTCGATCAAATCAATTTTTGTAAGATGGAGATCAAGGCATTCGATGAGATTGTTATAGTGCAGCACATTTTTCACTTTTGGGTCTTTTTTTATCTGCAAAAGAAGAGAACATATTAGAGCAGCTGGATGTATAATATTGCTGTGTCATCAAGAGGTACCAATATCATTCGCTCATACGATAGGGTTGGCTGGCTAGTGATATTTTTTCACTCTCTCTCTCTATCTCTCTCTCTCTCTCTCTCTCTCTCTCTCTCTCTTTCCTCTCATTTACCTAGGAGTACGTGAAGAGCTTGGGCATTTTTTGCCTTCCACTATGTGGCAGATGCCATATTTCGCGAAAGTATGCCACATAATACGCATTGATGTCAAATCAAAAGATTTTGGCACCGCTCTCGCGATGTGAGAGAGTTGGCACCGCTGTGCACACAGACCCACATGTATAAACAAATCAATCAAACCAACTACACCGGCCTCTCACTCTCCCAAACAAGTGTTTTTTTATTGCCTCGGTCCTCTCTCTCTCTACCACACAAGTGTTTTTTCATTGCGTGAGTTAATTTGGCACCGGAGCAAAGTAGGTGATCCAGATTGGGGCACCAGGTGAGAAATGGAGGGGCATCGATGCCAAATGCATCACAAGTGAACTTGGCACGTGTTTTGGCCTACATAGTGGAGGGCCGTTATAGCCCACTTTTGTACTACCTCTTATTTAGTATAAAATTTTGACCATATATTTATGTAAGAAAATGCCAATGCATGTCACTAAAAATTACACCATTTGAAATTATGTTCAAATACGAATCCAACGATATAGTTCTTAGTGACATGCACTAACATTTTGTCGATTAAATCTATGGTCAAATTTTGATACTACAAAATAGGAAGAGTAAACCAGGACAGAGGTAGTACTTGCTCTTAGGGTAACCATAGAGTTACTGGAGTAGTCTAAGTTACTTTCCACTATGACTAGCCTAGGTTAGTATAGTAGTACAACAAAAAATGATGCAGGTGATCACGTGAAAAAAATACTAAAAACATTTCTTTCGGTGCAGTGCGTAGATGCAGTTTCGAACACTACATTTGTCATCGTAATTTGGGAAAATTATGAAAAATTTGAGCTATGTTGTGATTACCGTTTACTAATAGGAAAGAAGTTTCACCTCGATGAGTAGCTTCTCCGTGCACGGAAAGCATGTAAGGAATCCAACAACTTGATCCAGATTGGGGCCGATATATTTTATTGCCAAGATCTTCACTGTGCGCATAGACTGGGTCAAGCTTGTGGGAATTATTTTCTGGAAGACGGTCGTAAATACATCAAGAAGAAATTTAAAAATGTGAATTTCAAGAAGGCGGAGAAGAAGACGAGTGCTGTACCTGAACAGTTACGGATCCAATAAAGAGTTCGGAGAATTTGGCAGACGAGTGCACCAACGCTGTCAATTTCGGCACGTCAATGACCCTGATTTTTGTTGGACCTTCTAGATCCGATACAAGCAATCTCTCAAGGAAAGGCGCATTCTCAATGACCATAACGTGGAATAGCTTGAGTGATCTCTTCCCAATTGATGTCTTGTTGCGGGGCCAGTGTAGCGACCCGACCCAAAATCGGTCAAGTCTCTGTGTAGCTGTACCATCCCAAGATCATGCTGGCACACACAGTACATTGATGAAAATATTCAAAGTTCAATCACACCTGAATTTATTACACGATTCTCATATCGAGTCTTTATTACAATAGAATAAATTCGGCCGAATGCCAACTCATGAGAAATAAACTAAATAAAGCTGCGGAAGCGTAGACGAATAGCGAGTCCATCCGACTCCATAGGGCAATCGCCAAGCGTGGATCATAGCCTCACTCACGATCGGAAAACTCCTCTGCAACATAAGACGTTGCAGCCGTGTAGGTCAACATTTTGAATATGCCGGCAAGTCAAAGAGAGAACAACAATAAAATTACTAACACTATATGCAATTTGGCTGTGGGGCTCTAAGTTTCATTGTTTTGCGAAAAAGCCAGTTTGTCCCTACAACAAGGACTTGTTTGCAAATACTACAAAATGTTGGTACTTATTGAGATGGTTCCGCCAACCAATGTCTCATTCCCAATTAATAAATAACCCCCTCAATTAATTTATTAAGTTCGGTGTTGAGATATCCGAAATACTCCAAGTTCCAGAGGCTCAAATTGTCCGTAACCGGGGACACGGCTAACCGATTAGAATTTCACTCTGCAGAGGTTTGTGCACTTTACCCGCAAGAATCGTTCCCTCCTTTTAAGTCTTCGCACTGCCTGGTGTTTGAAGACGGGACGAACTAAACAGGGTCTTCCGAAGAGTTCCTCTGGGCCACTGCCGGTGCCCATCCAATCCTACCGTTCTTCTACATCTCGTAGAACCGTCCGGCCAGAGTCACGCCTAGGGTCGACCAAGCCAGAGCCCATAATGGCTTGCGGCTGCAGGTAAGCTTCCGTCAATGGGGTATCCATCCGTCTCTTCGTGGCTGGGTGAAGCTTTCCGCAAGATGTCATGGCGCTTCTCCATGCATCCCGCCACCGCTGGTTTTCTCCAGGTGCCCGTCAACCGTCCTCCACCCAAAGAGTGAATTTTGAAGTCCGTCTTGAGTTTGAAGTCATGGGGTTGTCATCATCTTGACTCTCACATCTCCCTTATGAATCACTCAACCAACCCCGCTCACGAGCATAGCAAAATAAACTACTTCGTCCCGGCCATGGTAACAAGGGAATTGGTTTCATCCTACCTCATGATACTACTCAAGAACATAACTTAAAATTCTCCTACTGCATGCACGGTGGGGATGTATAATTCTAATGCAATAAAATCATAGGTATTGTAAAAGAAATCATGATCAAATGACTTGCCTGGCTGACGGTCTTCGAAAGCTAGGGACTCGTGATAGCAGGCTTCGCACTCCGGAAATTCTACCAAAGCAAACAATAATCATATAAGCATACAAACATACAATCACTTAACATAACAGCATGCTAACATAAAACACACAAAACAATCGAACCAACACCAAAGAAAACTCGAAGAAATCCAAGCCAACAACTAACAAGAAAATAAAATAAACTTTTTATTTTTGTAAATAAAAGTTCAAGTTCTAAAACTACAGAAACTAATCTAAAATAAACTATAACATAGGTAAAATAAAATTATTTACTAAATAAAACAATAGGAAAACAGTAGCTAGTAAAATAAACAAGAAACACATGATTTCGACTAAAACTATTTTTTTTATCAAAATACTCAAATAAATTCCTACTGCTAGGCAAAGTCAAAACAAAGCAGTGACAAAAAGAATCACTAAAATAAAATAATCCTAACTCATTTTATAGCAGAAATACTAATCTGCCTAAAACTAAAATAAAACAATTTCTAATAATTTAAACATGGCCAAACATATTTTCTACAGAAACTACAACAAATTTGCAAACTAACAAAAAAAGAATCAACTAAAAATATTAAGTAACCTAAAAGATATGGATTTTACAAAACTGGAACTATTCTGTTAAAACAGAAACGAAAAATATAATTAAAAAGGAAAACTAGCGCTAACGGGCCTATCTAACGCTCAGGCGTCAAATAACTAAAGCATGCTCGCGGTTAACAGAAAATAAACCGATCGGGCCGGTCTAACTAAACCGCTAACTAAACCAAAATAAACCATAACTAAACCGGCCTTTTTAAAAAAAACCATACCCCTTCGTAGATCTAATTTACAGCGTAGGTTTCAGATCGGACGACGGAGGGGGCTCCGGTGGCTTACCGCGGTGGTCGGCGGCGACGGCGGCTCGGGTGTTGGCGGCGCGGCGGCTCCGGTGGTCGGGGAAGACGGCGGAGACGTTCATGGTGCGGACGAGCGAGGAGTTCGGGGTGGAGTCGTTGGAGCCTGTGGGGTGGGGCCTGAGTAGCTCGGTGGGGCGGCAATGGCGTGGCGGGGGGCGCTGCCCGTGAGCGATTGCGGCGAGGAGAGGGTTTCGGGCGCTGCAAGGGGCGGAACGGGGTGAGGAGGTATATATAGGGGCGGGGTCGACTTGGAGGAGGGGCGAGTCGGGAGGGATTCGTGCGGCGGTTCGGGCGTGGGGAGGCGTCGGCGAGGGGAAAGGGACGAGGGCGGGCCCGGGGCGTCAGCGAGAGAGGGAGGAGAGGGTTTCGGTCGGGCGACCGAGGGGGAGGGGGTTCAAGGGCGCTGGGCAAGCCGGGCTTGGCATTGTGGGTCACACTGGCTAGGCCGGGTTATTCTGGCCGTGGGGGTTCTTTTCCTTTTTTTTTAATTAGGGAGAGGGGAAAATATATAAAATATATATATATATTTTTAAATAGGAAAAATATATATCAAAATAATCAGGGGAATTTACCCTACAACTTGGACATTTTTCCAGGGGCAAAACTCAAACTTAAAAAAACATTTTCTAGAAATCCCAAATAAAATCAAATTTGAATTCAATCTTTTGGCAAAACTTTTCTTGACATTTTCGAGTGTCATGTTTACTCCTCTCATACTTTTTCTCAAGTATTTGTCAGCATTGCTTTGAAGTAAATTCAACCGCCAATTTGAATTCAAACTCCAACAAACTCAAAAGCCTACAAATAAATCAAATGTCACTCAATTCAAACAATAATGCATAGATGCTTAGCTATAATTGTAAAACATTCCAAATGGGAAATTTGGGATGTTACAAACCTACCCACCTTAAGATGAATCTCGCCCTCGAGATTCGGGTTGGCTAGCAAATAGGTGCGGTGGTCTCGGCGGAGGTCTTCTTCTCGCTCCCGTGTGGCTTCCTCCTCGAATGATGACTCCACAAAGACCTTGCAAAATTTGATGATCTTGCTGCGGGTGACTCTGTCATAGTCTCGAGAATTCGGACGGGTTTCTCCTCATAAGTCAGATCACCGTCGAGCTGTATGGCCTCTAGGGGCACCGTATCTCTTAACGGAATATCGCCCATCTCGGCATGGCATTTCTTCACCGAGAAACATGGAAGACATCGTGAACTCCGGACAACCCTTCCGGCAATTCCAACTTGTAAGCAACTTCTCCACGACGTTCAAGGATTTTGTAGGGGCCAATGAACCGGGGTGCTAACTTTCCTTTAACACCGAACCTCTTGATTCCACGAAGTGGGGACACACGAAGATATGCCCGGTCTCCCGCTTCGTATGTTACTTCCTTGCGCATCTTGTCGGCATAACTCTTCCGTCTCGACCGAGCTACCTTGAGCCTATCTCGAATCAGCTTGACTTTCTCTTCGGAATCTCTGATAAGATCGGGACCGAAAAGTTTTCGATCTCCAACACCATCCCACAACAATGGTGTTCTGCACGTCCTTCCGTATAGAGCTTCAAAAGGGGCCATCTTCAGACTGGTCTGATAACTATTATTGTACGAGAATTCCGCGTATGGCAAATTATCATCCCAGCTAGACCCATAGTCTAGCGCACAAGCTCTCAACATGTCCTCCAGGATCTGGTTGACTCTCTCGGTCTGTCCATCTGTCTGCGGATGAAAAGCTGTATTGAACTCCAGCCTCGTACCCAAAGTTTCATGCAACTGATTCCAAAACTTTGAGGTAAATTGTGTTCCTCTATCTGACACGATACTCCTCGGAACTCCATGCAGACATATGATCCTGGTCATGTATATCTTGGCTAACTTAGCGCTGGTATAGGTAGTCTTCACGGGAATGAAATGAGCTACCTTGGTCAATCGATCAACCACTACCCAGATGGAATCATAACCTGAACGGGTCCTGGGTAATCCTGTGATAAAATCCATTCCAAGTTTTTCCCATTTCCACTCGGGAATCGGCAAGGGTTGAAGTAACCCTGCTGGCTTCTGATGTTCCGCCTTTACTCGCTGGTAAACATCGCATATTGCTACATACTCAGCAATATCCTTTTTCATACCTGTCCACCAGAAACTTTCCTTCAAATCCAGATACATCTTGGTGTTACCGGGGTGAATCAAGTACGGTGAATCATGAGCCTCCTGAAGAATTAGCTTCCTGAGTTCGGGATCATTGGGTACATAAATACGATCCTCGTACCATATAGCTCCGTATTCATCCTTACGAAACCCTTTAGCTTTTCCTTCATTCATCCTTTTCTTTATCTCATCAATTTCCTTGTCCGACTTACGGGCTTCACGAATTCTTTCGGTCAAAGTGGACTGAACTTCCAGAGCTGCAACATATCCTCTGGAACTATCTCCGCCGGAGATCTCTCGAGGCCATCGACTAACTCTGGGTAATCCTCCCGCTATGAGAGTATTCACATAACTCTTACGGCTCAAAGCATCTGCTACAACATTAGCCTTTCCCGGGTGGTAATGCAATCTCATGTCATAGTCCTTGATTAACTCTAGCCATCTCCTCTCGCTGAGGTTCAACTCTTCTGCGTGAAAATATACTTCAAGCTCTTATGATCCGTGTAAACATCACAACTATTTCGATAAGGAAATGTCTCTGTGTCTTGAGTGCATGCACTACGGCTGCTAACTCCAAATCATGTGTGGCGTAATTCATCTCGTGAGGTCGTAGCTATCTGGAGGTATAAGCTACAACTTTTCCTTCCTGCGTGAGTACTCCTCCGAGTCCCTGGCGAGAAGCGTCACAATATACCTGGTAATCCTTGTGTATGTCCGGCAAAATCAAGATCTGGGCTGTAACCAAATGTTTCTTCAATTCCTGGAACCGGCTTCACAATCCTCGGTCCAGATGTACTTGGCGTCCTTCTTCAACAGCTCTACCATGGGCTTGGCAATCTTCGAGAAATTTTCAATAAACCTCCGATAATATCCTGCGAGTCCGACAAAATCATGGATCTCCTTGACCGAGGTGGGTGATCGCCAATCGGTGATCGATACAACCTTGGTGGGGTCAACTGCTATTCCTTCTCCTGAAATAACATGTCCGAGGAATCCAACTTCATTTAGCCAAAATTCACATTCTTGAACTTGGCATACAATCGATGTTCTCGGAGTTTCTCCAAAACTAGACGCAAATGTTCCTTATGCTCTTCCTCGCTCTTGGAGAAAATCAGTATATCATCGATGAACACCACGACAAACTTGTCCAGATATTCCATAAATACCTTGTTCATCAAATGCATGAAGTATGCAGGGGCATTAGTCAATCCGAATAACATGACGGTATACTCATATAAACCATACCTGGTGGTAAATGCGATTTTGGGTATATCTTTTTCACGGATCTTCAACTGATGATACCCTGATCGAAGATCGATCTTGGAGAATACCTTGGCTCCAACTAGCTGATCAAATAGATCATTAATCATTGGCAGAGGGTACTTGTTCTTGATGGTCACGCTGCTCAACGAACGATAATCCACAACCATTCTCGTGGTTCCATCCTTCTTCTCTACCAAAAGAACTGGGGCTCCCAAGGTGACGAGCTTGGCGAATATATCCCTTCTCCAATAGCTCATTAATTTGCTTTTTGATCTCTTCCAATTCGTTCGGGGGCATCCGATAGGGTCTCTTGGATATTGGGGCTGTGTCGGGCAATAACTCACTCAGAAATTCAATGTCTCTATTCGGTGGCATTCCTGGTAATTCCTCCGAAAACACATCGGGAAAATCTTGCACCATCGGCACTTCCTCCTCAACAACTCCCGTGAGGGAATTCACTGATTCTTCATCGGGATACGCTCGATACATACTTGATCCTCTTACGCCCGGAGTGGTGAGCGTAATCGTCTTATGGGCACAGCCTATGTTTCCTTCAAACTTCGTCAACCAATCCATGCCTAGGATTACATCCAAGGTCCGGGTTTCCAATACTATGAGGTCTCGGGAAATTTATGGTTTCGATGTTGAGGGTTGCATGACAGCCTAAGCCCGCCATCATTTCTCCTCTGCGAATCGACGTGAAGAGGGCTTCTAAGGGTTCTAGTGGGCAACCCGTACTTTTCCACAACTACCCTTGATATAAAATGAATGCGTTGCACCGTAATCAAACATTACCAACATCGACGTGAATTTAATAAAACTTACCAACCACGGTGTCCGGCTGATCATAGACGCCCTCCACATCAATGTGGTTCACCCGAGCACGAGGAAAAGGGTTGGGCTTCTTTGCTTTGAGCTTCCATTGCTGTTTCCATTCCTCCGCTTGGCCTCCGGGCAGTCGGTGGCATAGTGCCTGTTTTACGGCACTTGAAACAGTGATGTGACTCAGATCCTTCCGAGCAAAGGCGTAACGATCTTGGTTGCCATTGCCGCTTTCCATTGCACGACTTGTTGTCGTGGTTGCGGTTGTTCCCATTCCCTCCGTTGTTATGTCCTCCATGATTATGTCCTCCATGGGTGTGATGGGTATGCCCTCCAGTATGGGGCATAACGGGCTTCGCTGAGCTCGAGTTGTACTTCCCCGCCATACTTCCGCTATGCGGCTATCAATCTGCTGCTTGCCTTCGAGTATGGTGGCCTTGTCTACCAGCTCCGGTAGTTGTTGAAGGTAGCCACCATTAGCTGCATTCCCATTTCGTCATTGAGTCCCTCGAGAAACTTTTTCCCCGCTTATGCATCTGCGCCACATCATCCGGGGCATAGCGAGCTAACTTGCTGAACTCATCCACGCATCGCCCCACAAGACGGTTCTCTCGGCGTAAGTTGCGGAACTCACGCTTCTTCGCACTCATGGCTCCAAACGAGACATGAGCGGTGCGGAAAGCTTCTTTGAACTGATCCCATGTGATGGTGGCGATGGGATAAGTGGCGTGTGTAGTTCTCCCACCAAGAGGTCAGAGGTCCATCAAGTCGATAAAGCGCAAAGCGCACCTTCTCGCATCTGTGCATCCAAAGAAGGGCTAACTCTCTTCCGACCTTGCGGAGCCAATCATCGGCCACAATCGGCTCAGTGCTGCTAGAGAACACTGGCGGATTCAGCCTTAGAAAGCGGGTCAAGTTGTCAACAGGGGGTGGTGGCGGTGGATTGTTGTTGTTGTTGTTGTTGTTGTTGTTGTTGTTGTTGTTCTGGTTCTGGATGAGCATCTGCATGAGGGCATTACATTCTTTGGATCAATTTGGGAGAGCTCCGGCGGAAAGTTGAAACCGGGGTCACGTCTCGGAGGCATCTGGTGTTTTTGGAGTAGATGAGAAAATTAGAATAGAACAAGGGTCTAATGAGAAAATATCACTACCCATATGAATGCACAATCATAATCACACCAATCATTTATTCAACCATCTCAAACATGGTTCAATCTCGGATTACAAATTCTCACGACTAATCGAAAATAACGGCCTAACTAATCGACAAAAAAATAAAATAACATGGCGGTCGACTAAATGTCTTCATCAATTATCCTTGCGTCCTGCAGTGCGGCGTCCTCCGGTGTGGCGCCCTTCAGTGCGGGCGCCTCCTCTGCGGCTTTCTTCGGTGGAGCTCTCTTCATAATCCTGGTCATTGCTCACGAGGGGTCCGTCATCTCCACTCGGAAAAGGTCTTCTCCAGTGTCCAT
The DNA here is from genome assembly GCA_021605145.1 of Aegilops bicornis. Taxonomy (NCBI): domain Eukaryota; kingdom Viridiplantae; phylum Streptophyta; class Magnoliopsida; order Poales; family Poaceae; genus Aegilops; species Aegilops bicornis. The sequence continues at coordinate 536,962,019 of CM038670.1, forward strand.
CTTCTCCTCTAATGCGGCAACATCCATCTTCACTTGTTGACTCTCTCCATGAAATCCTTGATTTCTTCTTCATGGTCAAGGAAGTCCGCGTGTGCTTTCTCCTCCGGTTCAGTTCACGGAACAACAGCCTCCTGTGTACCTTCGAAGTTACTGGCGGTCTGGATTTCCCGCTTCTGAGGAGACTCTCCAAGTCTTTGACATATGAGAGAATGGAGTCGCCCTTCACGCAGACGGATGATATCTCCATTCCTAGCCCTGCAAGAAATCATGGCGAGGTCTGATGGGTCGAGCTCGGCCCTGTACTCTTCTCGGAGATGTCCAAGTGCACGATAAATCGCCATGTCTCTTCCGAGGATCCAATTGAAATCGGCAAACTCAAAGTCAATGGGATCTGAATGTCCTCCGAAGGTCCTCCCTGGAATGTGCACCTTAATCCTCAGAGCGGGTATCCGTCGGAAGTGCATTGGTAGGCTTCCGGTGATTGAGGGCGAGCAATCTTCAGCTTCTTCACGATCTGAACCAGCTTCTTGCCGAGAGGCATCGTCTCATCTGGCCGGCAAAACTCCAGTAGCGTAACTGGGGTGAACTTCGGCGCCATCTAGAATGTTGAAAATCGGAGAGAAGTCAGAAATGAACAGGGGAGGGTTACGGAATGATAAGGATATAAAATAAATAGTCTCTTCCTATGGCTTTCCGATCCTAGGGGTTACGTCCTATGGTCAGCGTGTGCTCTGATACCATCTCTGTAGCGACCCGACCCAAAATCGGTCAAGTCTCTGTGTAGCTGTACCATCCCAAGATCATGCTGGCACACAAAGTACATTGATGAAAATATTCAAAGTTCAATCACACCTGAATTTATTACACGATTCTCATATCGAGTCTTTATTACAATATAATAAATTCGGCCGAAGGCCAACTCATGAGAAATAAACTAAATAAAGGCTGCGAGCGTGAGCGAATAGCGAGTCCATCCGACTCCATAGGGCAATCGCCAAGCGTGGATCGTAGCCTCACTCCTGATCGGAAAACTCCTCTGCAACATAAGACGTTGCAGCCGTGTAGGTTAGCATTTTGAATATGCCGGCAAGTCAAAGAGAGAACAACAATAAAATTACTAACACCATATGCAATTTGGCTGTGGGGCTCTAAGTTTCATTGTTTTGCGAAAAGCCAGTTTTTCCCTACAACAAGGACTTGTTTGCAAATAGTACAAAATCTTCGTAGTTATTCATATGGTTCCGCCAACCAATGTCTCATTCCCAATTAATAAATAACCCCCTCAAATAATTTAAAAAGTACGGTGTTGAGATATCCGAAATACTCCAAGTTCCAGAGGCTCAAATTTGTACATAACCGGGGACACGGATAACCGAGTAGAACTTCACTCTGCAGAGGTTAGCGCACTTTAAACGCAAGAATCGATCCCTCTGTTAAGTCTTAGCACTTCCCGGTGTTTGAAGACGGACGAGCAAACAGGGTCTTCCAAAGAGTTCCTCCGGGCCACCGCCGGTGCCCATCCAATCCTGCCGTTCTTCTACATCTCGTAGCACCGTCTCGCCGTAGTCACACCTAGGGTCGACCAAGCCGAGCCCATAATGGCTTGCGGCTGCACAGGTAAGCTTCGGTCAATGGGGTATCCATCCGTCTCTTCGTGGCTGGGTGAAGCTTTCCGCAAGATGTCATGGCGCTTCTCCATGCATCCCGGCCAGCCGCTGGTTTTCTCCAGGGTGCCCGTCAACCGTCCTCCACCCAGTAGTGAATTTTGAAGTCCGTCTTGAGTTTGAAGTCATGGGGTTGTCATCATCTTGACTCTCACATCTCCCTTATGAATCACTCAACCAACCCCGTCTACGAGCATAGCAAAATAAACTACTTCGTCCCAGGCCATGGTAACAAGGGGAATTGGTTTCATCCTACCTCATGATACTACTCAAGAACATAACTTAAAATTCTCCTACTGCATGCATGGTGGGGATGTATAATTCTAATGCAATAAAATCATAGGTATTGTAAAAGAAATCATGATCAAATGACTTGCCTGGCTGACTGTCTTCGAAAGCTAGGGACTCGTGATAGCAGGCTTCGCACTCCGGAAATTCTACCGAAGCAAACAATAACCATATAAGCATACAAGCATACAATCACTTAACATAACAGCATGCTAACATAAAACACACAAATAAATCGAACCAACACCAAAGAAAACTCAAGAAATCCAAGCCAACAACTAACAAGAAAATAAAATAAACTTTTTATTTTCTGTAAATAAAAGTTCAAGTTCTAAAACTACAGAAACTAATCTAAAATAAACTATAACATAGGTAAAATAAAATTATTTACTAAATAAAACAATAGGAAAACAGTAGCTAGTAAAATAAACAAGAAACACATGATTTCGACTAAAACAATTTTTTTATCAAAATACCCAAATAAATTCCTACTGCTAGGCAAAGTCAAAACAAAGCAGTGACAAAAAGAATCACTAAAATAAAATAATCCTAACTCATTTTATAGCAGAAATACTAATCTGTCTAAAACTAAAATAAAACAATTTCTAATAATTTAAACATGGCCAAACATATTTTCTACAGAAACTACAACAAATTTGCAAACTAACAAAAAAAGAATCAACTAAAAATATTAAGTAACCTAAAAGATATGGATTTTACAAAACTGGAACTATTCTGTTAAAACAGAAACGAAAAATATAACTAAAAAGGAAAACTAGCGCTAACGGGCCTATCTAACGCTCAGGCGTCAAATAACTAAAGCATGCTCGCGGTTAACAGAAAATAAACCGATCGGGCCGGTCTAACTAAACCGCTAACTAAACCAAAATAAACCGTAACTAAACCGGCCTTTTTAAAAAAAAAACCATACCCCTTCGTAGATCTAATCTACAGCATAGGTTTCAGATCGGACGACGGAGGGGGCTCCGGTGGCTTACCGCGGTGGTCGGCGGCGACGGCTTGTGTGTTGGCGGCGCGGTGGCTCCGGTGGTCGGGAACGACGGCGGAGACGTCCGGCGGGTGCGGACGAGCGAGGGGAGTTCGGGGGTGGAGTCGTTGGAGCTCGGGTGGTCGGAGTAGCTCGGTGGGGCGGCAATGGCGCGGCGGGGGGCGCTCGGCTCCGGCGAGCGATTGCGGCGAGGGGAGAGGGTTTCGGGCGCGGCGAGGGGGCGGAACAGGGTGAGGGGAGGGGTATATATAGGGGCGGGTGTCGACTTGGAGGAGGGGGCGAATCGGGGAGGGATCCCGCGATCTCTGGGATTCCGGCGGCGGCGGCGGTTCGGGCGTGGGGAGGCGTGGGCGAGGGGAAAGGGACGAGGGCGGGCCCGGGGCGTCAGCGAGAGAGGGAGGAGAGGGTTTCGGTCGGGCGACCGAGGGGGAGGGGGTTCGGGCGCGGGCGCTGGGGCAGGCCGGCTCGGCCTGGTGGGGCTGCGCTGGCCACTGGTTGGCATTGGCCGGTTGGGTCGGGTTATTCTGGCCGGCGCTGGGGGTTCTTTTCCTTTTTTTCTGAATTAGGGAGAGGGGAAAATATATAAAAAATATATATTTATATATAGGACATATATATATCAAAATAATCAGGGAAATTTACCCTACAACTTGGACATTTTTCCAGGGGCAAAACTCAAACTTTAAAAAAACATTTTCTAGAAATCCCAAATAAAATCAAATTTGAATTCAATCTTTTTGGCAAAACTTTTCTTCTGATATTTTTCGAGTGTCATGTTTACTCCTCTCATACTTTTTCTCAAGTATTTGTCAGGCATTGCTTTGAAGTAAATTCAACTGCCAATTTGAATTCAAACTCCAACAAACTCAAAAGCCTCTGAAATAAATCAAATGTCACTCAATTCAAACAATAATGCATAGATGCGTAGCTATAATTGTAAAACATTCCAAATGGGAAATTTGGGATGTTACAGCCAGCAAGACACATAAATCCATCGGAGATTCGTCGAGGCGATGTGGAGGCTAATGAACCCGTGGATCTACTCTAGACGAAGGTACTCGAGCGCAGTACAGCTGCGGAGCAGGTGCTCCGTATCCTTCTTTGAGATGACAACGTCGAAGAGGTCGAGCTACTTGACTTGAGGGAGAAGAAGGGCGGGCGCGACATTAATCTGGGGAAGATAGCAGGAGCTGAAGCTGGCGCGACGCAGCGTTGGCGGGAGGCAGAGCGCGGACGGCGGCAGAGAGCGACATCGTCCAGCTTCAAAGCTGAGCTCCTTGAGCTGATCTAGGGTGGGGGATAAGAACCACCCGTCGAACTTGGGTTGGACCTTGCAGTTGGTACTGAACATGCGAATGTCAAGGCGTCTGGCTGGCCCAGGGTGCGATGAAAGGATCTTGGAGACTGCGGCCATGCGTTTGCAATCCCGGCGCAGAGGCAGCTGTCGACGGTGAGGTTGAGGGGGACGCGGCGCCAGAGGGGGCGCCACCGCCCGGAGAGCAGGGCGGTCCGCACGGCAGATTTGGTGGGGAGGAGGCCGATGATGACGAGCAGCAACTCGTCGGGGAGGCTGCTAATGAAGTCCAGGCTCGCCGGATGCGGTTTTGGCTCGAGCAGCCTCCGCTTGTTGGTTGCCTCGCCGTCCATCTCAACCGGCGGCGACGTCGGTGTACACATGTGTTGGTGTGGGTTGTGTGCTAGGTGTGCGCGAGTGCGTCCTTCTGTGCATGCCACCGCGCAGTGGTGAATTGTGCACGAGTGCGTCCTCCATGCGGAAGAAGTGTGTCCTCAATGCGCCCTCAGTTTACTAGCGTGCGGGGTGCTACCCCGAGTGGTTTCAACTTTGTTTACTTCACCGAGTGCCATATGGGCCTCTAGTTTACTTATTTTCACCCAATGCCACATGGGCCAGCACACGAAGATACAGAACACGAGCTGACAAGGCAGCATGTGGACTGGTTGACCGGTCAACTAAACAATATACGAAGCTATACACTGACACAGTGAGCGTATAATCCGTCGGTATAGAGTGTTCATGTGAGAGGGGAGACCCGCGAGAGATAGCAGAGAGAGAGAGAGAGAGAGAAAGAGCTACTCCCTCCGTTCAATAATGTAGTTCCAACTTTTTTTTAAAGTCAAACTTTTGAAACTTTGACCAAGTTTATAAAGAAATTACTTATATCTACAATACCAAAGATAAATGATAGTATGAAGTAAGTACATGTTGTGATGAATCTAATGATCTTTCCAGATGTAAATGTTTTTCTCCACATATACCTGGTCAAACTTTTACGAGGTTTGACTTTACAAAACATCCATATGATTATGGACGGAGAGAGTCTCTATCTAGAGAGAGAGAGAGAGAGAGAGAGAGTGAAATAGAAAGAGTGAGTGAAAAAAGTGTGTGTGCATGTGTGAAATAGACATGGACAACACTCGATAAAAGTCGAGAAAAAACGTGTGTGTCTTATGCATGCAAACATATCACACATGCATCTCCAACAACGGAAGCAAGGTGAGGAGATAGTGTGTGGTTGTTTGCAACCGGGAGAGCAAGACCCCTAGCACGTGGCCAAGAGGGGTCTGACAAACAAGGGAGAGAGGTCGAGAGAGACGTACGGAGAAAATGCAGACATGGGAGGAGAGAGTGTATGTTTGTCATAGAGAGATCCCCTGGAGATCGTGATGGGACTACATGGGTGGGAGATCGAGTGACAAGGTGTGTGCGTGATAGAAGATACCCCGAGAGATATCGAGATAGACGTATGGATGGAAGGAGACAATACGTGTGCTCCCGATGGCTAGTGAGAGATAATCATACTTAGGGGGGGAGTGCTTGCGCCTATGATGGAGTGAGGGATTATTGTACTTATTAGGGGGGTGCGTGTCACATAGAGAGAGAACAAGGGCGGAGAGTGTTGGATGGGTCTATATGTATAGGTGAGCGAGACATGTGTATGTGTGAACTAGGGAGATATAAAGTTTGAGAGAGATTGAAGAGCCCCGATAAGGCTGAGTGGTGCATCAGATAGCTGAGAGGTGGAAAGAGATATTCCATCCGCTCGATAATGCAGTGCATGTAATTTTTTTAGAAGTCAAACTTTGGAAACTTTGATCATGTTTACACAAATGTTATTTATATCTTCAATACCAAAGATACATCATACAAAACTACATATCATGGTGAATCTAATGGTATATGTTTGCCGTTCTAGATGTAATTGTTTTTCTCCACGTACACGGTCAAACTTTGTGATGTTTGACTTTTCAATAAATCAATATGCTATGGACCGAGGAGAGTGCCTAAGTCGAGAGGGATCAAGTGCATGTGAAGGAGAATGAGTAAGTGTGCAAAAAGTGTATGTGTGTGAAAGAGAAAGTGACAACATACGATAAATTAGAGAGAGTGTGTGTTTTTTTGTTTCTTAGGCGAACATATCACGCATGCATCTCCGAGATAGAAAAGAGAGGCGAGGAGATACACGAAGATAGCTAGTGTGTGATTGTTTGCAACATAGAGAGACACCCCTATAGCACATGTCCAATAGAGGTCTGGTGAACAAGGAACAAAGGTCGAGAGGAACACATGGAGAACCTGGACGCATGGGGAGGGCTAGAGGGTGTGTTTGTGATAGAGAGACCCCCTCGAGATCGTGAGGGGACTATATGGGTGGGAGATTGAGGGAGGTGCGTGCGCGATAGAAAGATGCCCCGAGAGAAATCAAGATAGACCATGCACATGTTTGTGATGTAGACTAAGATTAGCTAGTCATATACATATAGGGGGGACTGCGTGTGCCTACAATTGAGTGAGAGACCATCATACTTGGCTTGCTAGGCATGAGATTGTGTGTGCGTGTGTGTGTGAGATGGAGAGAGAACGAGGGAGAGAGATAGAGTTTTAGATGGGTATATCGAGTGCGAGTGAGATATGCATGTGTATGTGTGACCCGGATAGATGGAGAGTTTGAGAGAGAGGGGGAAGAGCTCCGAGACGACAGAGTGGTGCGTGAGAGAGTTACGGGCAACGAGCCAAGGAATTTGTGTTCGTACGATGAGTGCACCCAAGATATCTAGCTTGGACTAGAGAATCATACATAGTGTGCGAGAGAGACCTATAGATGGAGTATATATGCATGCGAACTAGAAAGACCCCCCCCCCCCACACACACACACACACAAAGAGAGAGAGAGATGGAGAGAAAGAGAGAGGACCAACAAGGTTTGTGTGTTGGATGCGTGCGACAGAATTGAAGATTGTCCGTGAGAGAGAGAGAGAGAGAGAGAGAGAGAGAGAGAGCAGGAGTCCGGGAGAGGGGGGTCGCGGTTTATGCATCAAAGACTGATATACCATGTTTCGATATAAACTTGCATTCAAATATTTAAATTGGAGAACATGTTGTCTGCAATCCACACATGCAGATATATGCGTATATCAAACAAGTTCATTAATTTGACTTTCAACATGTCCATGGAGTATTATAATACTGTACAACATGCTATTCGATTAAGGTGTTCAATTTTGGATTTAGTTCACTATTTTGACCTGGTGAACGAGCTATTTCATTGAATCAAGATATTTCATTTTGGGTTTGATTCCCGTTTTTGAGTGGGTCAACTATTTGTCATATAGTAAATCGCTGGCAACGAGCATGTAAAAACACATTACTCCCGAGCATCATCTCTCCATCTAAAAAAGAAGCGGCAAGCTAATATTTCTAAATTTGATTCGAATCGACTTGGTAAGGTAGACGTGGATGCTCGTTCTCCCAAATTTTGAACGAACCGTTAAAAATCCTCTGCTCGGTGGAATTCGCCCGAGCAAATAAATGGGAGACGCAAAATTACCGTCCTATGTGGGAGACGCATTAATTGGCCCGTTGTGCATCGAGGGTAGGTTCGTAACTTCATCCAAGCGCGCCTTCTCCTCGGCCGAAATGACATGTGCCGAATAATTCATAAACCATGGTCGGCAAAACACGCCTCTCCTCGCCCAAAATAGCTCGCGCCACTATTTCAAAACATGCTCTCCTCACCAAAATCGCTCGCGCCCACTATATTTCAAAACACGCCTCCTCGCCCAAAATCGCTCCGCCCACTATTTGGGGAGAAGCAAAGTTAGTCTACTATCCCCGCCCTCAAGACACAGACCCAAGCCGAGAAGCCTAAAGGCAGGGTAGAATCAGTAACTCCCCTCACATTTCGCATAAATGCGTCTGTAAAAACATGGTTCCACTCCTCCCAATTCCCCCATTCATACCTCGTGGGTGCCAAATCACCTTCTCCCCGGAAGCTCCCTTCTCCCGAGCCACGAAACCTCAGCCCCTCCTCCATGGCGCCCCCACTGCACCAATTTCACAGCCGCCCTCCTCCCTAATGCCGGAGACGCTGTCCATTTGCCGTCGTGCACTGGGTCGTGTGCTTCTTACTCCGTGCTGCTAGAGCTGCCTCGACGACGGCCGCGTGAACCGTACCGGAGCCGATTCACCCCCACCGTTGTTCACGGTGCCGGAGTGGCTCCAACTTCGGATCCGTCTAGAGTCCCGGCGCTGCTTCCCCGTAGCCGTCGACCGTCGCGACATCGTTGTTTCCCTACCGCCGGTGGCCACCGAAACCGCGCCGGCCTCACCGACTCGACAATTGGACCTGCCTACTTCACCATGCCGCCAGATAGCTCGCACCCTCATCTCAAATCACTTTATTTAGGCGTCAGTTGTCTGAATTTTTATTCTGGGCCAATCGATTCCCAATGGGAAGTATCACCCCTCGAGGCAGCGGAACTCCTAGGCTGCCGGTTGGCTGGTGTCTAACGTAAGGGTGCGGGGCCGCAAGTTCGCCGCGGAAGCAGCGCTTAGATAGCTATCTTAGAGTTGCGTGGGTTCAAGGTACTACCGCCGCCGGATCTGGATGACGGGGAGTCTTTGTGGATTGGCCCGGGGGCAGCGCAACCACGGGAATGCGGTGGGGCGGGGAGCGGGGTTTTGGCCGGGGCCACGGACGGCGGAGGCAAGCTGCTCTGCCGTTGGTCGCTGGCTCTTCGGGGAAGATTCCTAATAGTGTCAGCCGGGAGGCACAAGACGGCCATCAATCCATCCGGTGTAGATCGGACAGTACCAAAATAAAATAAAATCGTGTGACCCCAATTTAGTCTCACTCAACAGACGTGTGACCACTCTTGTACCTTGCTGTTGATCTCTTAGTGTATTTCTTCAGATCAAAGAGATGTGTCGTTCTTAACATTATGCGTTATCTGCATCTTCAGCCACACCGTCTTCCGACTCACCGCAGCTGCTCCAACAAGGGAAGCATACACGGAAGGGAGCTATAGTCCCCACTCAACAGCTTCCTCTGCATCGAATGCGTGCACGACATGGACATCCACAACAATTGCAGGGCCATCGACAAGTCAGCACATGATGCTCACTCCTATGGATGGCGGCCAGATAGGTTGTACCCTCATCTTACTTGTGTGAAACATTTATGGCTTTGTTATTCATCTAAGCATGGAAAATAGATTATCACATTTCACTGTATATTCATGCTGATCTCTTACGGGTCTTGTTCAGGAGTTAACGTTGTTCCATAGTTCAGCTAAGATACTTGTTCTTTAGGTAACGATGTTCCATAGTTATCATCCATCAGCCAATGCTATCCCACATGCTAGTGATTATAGTATTATACCACTTCTAGTATTACCTATGTTGTTCTTTAATACTTTTGTGTGCCATCTACTTAATCTCGAGTACAAACGATACATATTCTGTAGCTTTCATCTGTGTTCTCCCTTTAGTTTTTGAGACCTGTTGCTGCTAGTTAACCCCAGTCCTACTATTTATGTCGTCTCCTACGGGCACTCATTACATAAATCTAACTACTAGTTGTCTTCCATGCATGTCAGATATAATTGCACACATTGATATATCCACAAGAACCTCACGGAGCAATGTAAAGGCCAATAAACTTGATGTCAATGATACCAAATATGATGGAACATGTAGAGGCAGTTCTTCAGAAGACTTGCACAAAGATGTTGAATCCTCTTCACCCCACAAGGTCCTTGCTCTAACTTGGCCCGTGATATGGGTACAACATGCATATAATGTCTGGAGTGTATCTACTGCTGCAATGCCATGTGCTTAGCATGCTGATCATGCATGTAAATATGTCATGCCTTCCTGTTTTTCAAGACCTATTCCATTCATGATAACATGTTTTCAAATTCAAGTATTGTCATTCTACTCTATCGCAATGCCATCTCGCTTATTTTGGACATCATGCTTACGAATATCTTATGCATTGTTATTCATCAAGATGTACTTCATCCGTGTACCATACCATGTTTTTTACATTGAAGTGTTGTTCTAGTGCTTTCTGTTGCAATGCCATCTTAGTTTCCCAATCATACATGTGTATGTTGCCTTAGTTTTTCTCAGACGTATTCCGCTAGCATACAGTTTTACATTCAACTAGTGTTTTTTACCGTGTTGTCCTGTCATATCCCTAGCTCTTACATCATACTCCCTCGGTCCGGATTACATGTTGCGAAATGGATAAAAAGGATGTATCTAGAACTGAAATACGCCTAGACCCATCCATTTTTTCCGGATGGAGGAATACATGTAAATATGTCATGCCTTTCTATTCTTCAAGACCTATTCCATCTCTCTCGCTATAGCATGTTTTATAATTGAAGCACCATTCTTCTATACAAGGCATGCAAGGGAAGACGACTATGTTAGAATATGAAGGGTTACAAACCAGGTCTTTGCAAAAGATCCAAACGCCAGGAGATAATAAACCAACTCCAGCTTTTTATAGATATCAAGGCCAAAGACAGAGAAACCCAACTCCCATCGATAATAAGCAGATTCCAAAGGTGGCCAAAGAACTAGTCCGCTCATCCAGCAAAAATATGTCAACTCCATTCTAAGAAGCGTGTGCGTATCCTTGCATCATGAAATTTTATAGCATGCTGATCATATTTTCTACATGTTTCTTACCCATCTCTCTTCTAGAAAATAAGCTTAACAGATAGAAGAATTTCTGCACTGGTATCATCTGTGAGGAAAGATTCTTGCAGGAATTCTTTGTACTCCAATGCAGATGTAAGTACCTGTTGTATATCACTATATTTTTACGTCAGCATGTATTTTGTTAATCGGCGTGAATCCAACCTTTATCTGATCTAAATTTAGTTGTAGCAAGATGTATGATTAAAGGCCACAATGTTGATTTTTGTAAGGAAAACTGCTCGGTAGTTTTGCATCCCGAGATGCATGAGTGTACTATCTCATATCACTTTGGGTTTGATTACTTTCGCTCAAGTGGGTTTTCGGTGTTTTTTACTTGTGTTGTCTCGTCAGATCCCTAGCTCTTACATCATACTCCCTCCGTCCGGGTTACATGTCGCAGAAATGGATAAAATTGGATGTACATAGAACTGAAATACGCCTAGACCCATCCATTTGTTTCCGGATGGAGGGAATACATGTCAATATGTCATGCCTTTCTATTCTTCAGTATCTATTCCATATCTGTTGTAGCATGTTTTATAGTTGAAGCACCATTCTTCTATATAAGGCATGCAATGGGAAGACGGCTATGTTAGAATCTGAAGCGTTACAAACCAGGTCTTTGCAAAAGATCCAAACGCCAGGAGATAATAAACCAACTCCATTTTTCATAGATACTGCTCCAAAGACAGAGAAACCCAACTCCCTACGATAATAAGAAGATTCCAGGTGGCCAAAGAACTAGTCTGCTTCCAGTCAAGAAAACAATGTCAATTCCAATCTAAGAAGCGCAGCGTATCCTCGCATCATGAAATTTTATAGCATTCTGATCATATTTTCTACATGTTTCTTACACATCTCTTTTAGAAAATAAGGTTAAATGATAGAAGATTTCCTTCATTGGCATTGTATTCGAGGAAAATATCTTATGGGAATTCTCTCGTGGCTCCAATGCTGATGTAAGTACCTGTTGTATATCCCTATATTTTTACATCAGCATGTATTTTGTTAATCGGCGTGAATCCAAGGTTTGTCTGATCTAAAATTAGTTGTAGCAAAATGTTAAAGGCGCCAATGTTGATTTTTGTAAAGAAAACTGCCTGGTAGTTTTGCATACTGAGCTGCGTGAGTGTACTATCTCATATAATGCACATTACTGAATTGTAGTGCTGCTCTGGTTGCCCATTCATTCATTGTGTCATCGTATTACCTTACCTGGCTGATGATAGTTGTGCCATATTGTGTTAATTTGGTGTTGGCTAGTTGCCCAAACGTTCGTTGTGCCAATGTTGCTTTCCTATTATCTGACTTGGCCAATGATAGCAATGCTAGTGTCTTAATTTGGTGCAGGCTACTGACGATAATAAGACTAACTCTGAAAATAGCAAGGCAACCCCATTGTTTCTTTCCAATAAATCTAGGCCGTGTAATATGCCAATAACTCATGATTAATCTATTTGGTTCCCCTCCTAATTTATGTTATGATGCGATGGTTGAGACACTCTCCACTATCAATAATACAAGCCTGCCAAAATCGCCATATGAATCTGTTCAGTATCCTCTGTCTCGAATGCAACGAAAAAAATGTATGTTTGTGAACCAATTAATGGCTGAAGAAATGATGGAAATGGTGGAGGAATCAGAGGTGCACAGTCGTGCGACACAATAACTGATCAATGTTTTTAGAGACAGTGTAGCAAAGCAGCAAGAACTTGCCCACATGCTTATGGGCGTCATCCGTGCTGAGGTTGCAGATTGTGACGGTGTAGATCATTAGGTTCTGTTCATTTATTTGCACTGGAATCAATCTTTGATTGCCCAGTGGATGTAATTTCCTGTAATATATGCTGGATGTGCAACGTTTTTCCCTCTATGCCGTACCTTTGCTTGATCGGTTTTGGTCCTGTGCATAATTGCTCGTCATAATGGGCTCAAATTATCTAATTTGGCCTAAAGACATGTGCGAACTTTAGTGGGTCCATTAAGTTAATGGGTCGTTACCAGGCCGAAAGTTAATGGTCGGCCCTCTTAACTCCCGGTCGTTAATACCCGACATCAAGTGCAAATGTGTGGGCCCAATTGATTTCACGGGGCGTTAACAGGCCATTACTAAGTTCGGGCTACATATGGCCCAACTATACTGTGGGCCTTTAACAGGCCGAAAGAGACAGCGGGCTTGTACTGGACCATGAAGAGCATATGCCGCTAAGAGGCCGAAAGTCGTGTCAGATCAGTAAATGGCCCAATCAAGGCTAGGGCCTTTAGCAGCCGAAAGAGAAACCGGCTGGTATTGGACCATGAAGGGCACGGCCGTTAAAAGGCCAAAACTCGTGTCCGACTACAAATGGCCCAACTCATTTATGGTTCGTTAACAGTCGAAAGGCACAGTGGCCGGAATTGGCCCAACACTTAAATGGGTCGCTAAAAGGCCAAAACTCAGGTCCGACTACAAATGGCCCAACAGATATATGGGCCGTCACCAGGCTGAAAGACACACCGGGCTGGAAATTGGCCCAACATTTAAATGGGTCGCTAAAAGGCTGAAACTCAGGTCCGACTACAAATGGTCCAACTGATTTATGGGCCGCCAACAGGCTGAAAGACACACCGGGCTGGAATATTTAAATGGGTCGCTAAAATGCCGAAAGATGTACATCGTGAAAATTGGCCCATCCACTGAATGGGCCGTTAACAGGCCGAAATCTCATCGGGCCGATATTGAGCCCAAATATATAGTGGGCTGTTAACGGGCTCAAACTGACGATGGGCTGCAATGGTGTCAAATCTTTGATGGGCCGTTAACGGGCCAAATTGGCACATCTCGTATGGGCCGTGGGCTTAAATGGACCTGACACAAGTAGGCCTTATATGGGACGGCCTGCTATTTTTTACTAGGCCGACCTTTTTCATCGGAATGGGCCTTTGTTGGGCGTACACGTGTCGACCTATCATAGGCGCCTCGGCCCAATGAGTTGATGACATCTGTCCCCAACGGTGAGGCAACATGTGTTTCTTCGCCAATGATGATTTTACACGTGGAAAATCCCCATTGGTCAGGGCTGTTAACGGGTTATCGGATCCAAAACCAGACCCGATAGCTTAACGGCGTTCCGTTACGGTGGATGCCACGTGTCGGTCACCCTTGACGAAAGCACTTCTGTGACGCGCGATTTATCGTCACGGAAGTGGACACTTCCGTGATGCTAAGTTTGGTAATGTCATGGAACGCTTCTACGACAGCATAGATATGACTATCTTGAGTCTGTCATAAATTTGTCATGGATGTACATGCATGACAGAAAACGTGACCTACTGTGACAAACACGTATCATCACAGAAGTGTATTTTTTATTAGTGATACCATGCCAATGCTTTTCCCTTCAAAGATAAAGGGAAAACCTTTTCCATAACTTCATCTCCAGGTAAACCTGCAAGCTTAAACAATCCACAAATTTGTTCTGCATATATCAAGTGCATATCAGGATGTTCGATTCCATCGTCTGCATAAGGATTAGCTAGCAATTGTTCTATCATACCCAACGGAATTACATATTCAATATTTTCAGTAGGTGCAGTAGGTTGAGGGGTAGCTAATTGTGGTTCTAGTCGAGGTGAAGATACCCCGAACAAACCCCTCAAAGGATTGTTTTCCATAGTAACAAGTGACAATAAATTTTGGCACACTATATAAATGTTTCCTTACCAAATTCCACTTACCAAAGGCGCTTCACTCCCCGGAAACGGCGCCAGAAAATATCCTTGATGACCCACAAGTATAGGGGATCAATTGTTGCTCTTTTCGATAATTAAGAGTGTCGAACCCAACGAGGAGCAGAAGGAAGTGACAAGTGGTTTTGAGCAAGGTAATGTCTGCAAGTGCCAAAATTGTAAGTAGCAGAGTAGTTCGATAGCAAGATAATTTGTAACGAGCAAGTAAAGATACTAGTTGTCGGTGTACAGAAAGAAGGGTACACCTTTTTAACTGTGCACGGGCCGCCTGAGCCGCGGGGGTCGCCACGCTAAAGCAAGGCAAGGAAGGTGAGCCAAGGTAAGGCCGAAGCTCGAAAGAAGCAGAACGATACCAAGATCAAGACCACAAAGAGCAAAGGGGACAAAGTAGACTCCCCCGGCAAGATCCTTGCCGGGGGGCGGTTTTAGCAGACCCGGCAAGGCCCTTGCCGGGGCGACTCGCCCCACACCCATGAAGCGGGTCACCTTTGAGTCCACTGTCCCCCCCCCCCATGGGGCAAAGGATTCGGGAGGCATCCCCGTGGTGGCATGCAGATCTTTGTGAAGACATTCGAAGATCAGATACATACTACAGAAGATGACGACCCTTGGCGGGATCCCGACCAAGGGGGACCACAAGCCCCCCAAGAAGAGCCTTGCCGGGGATGGCAGAAGCGCCGCGGCAAGACTCCTTGCCGGGCTGCGGCAAGGCCCCCGCCAAGGACACCGTAGGGCCACCATCGAGCCAGCGCCAATCGAGCCTCCACCATGCGGCTGCCGACCCAACCAGTTGGGCAAGGTGCACTGCGTGGCGACAAGCGAACCTTCATGGAGACCCACCATCGCGCCACCTCACCACCGCTTGCTCACGTGGCACCACAGGCACCGCTGGCCAAGGCGCGTGTCAACGCGAAAGGGAGCGGCGGCGGACGAGATTGGGCTCTCCCCTGTCCCCGATAAAGCAAGGACACCTAAGCAGGACTCATTAATGGCGCCTTGTCATGTAATGCAAGGATAAAATCGTATGACTGCACCCTTTCCACCTCCTTTATGCCACTGTGGCAGCCTCTTCCCCTACAAAAGGAGGCCCAACGCGACCAGGAGGAGGATTCGGCTTTTTGGAGCTCCTGACGCCCCATAGCTAGCTCAAGAACGCAAATAAACTAACCACCAAAGCAGGAGTAGGGTTTTACGCATCTCGCGGCCGAACCTGGATAAAGAACCCGTGTGCTATCTGTTTGATCAGCTCTTCTCACGACCCCGCGCCCCGCAACTATAGTAGGGATTCTTGTGATCCCATAGGTGTCGTCCCCGCACCGACATCTTTGGCGCGCTAGGTAGGGGGCGCACTTGTGAGAATCGGCTCTAGCGGTTAATTCGACGCTTCTTCATCATCAAGGCGCCCAAGAAGAAGACGACGGTGGCGGTTGTCCCGTCGGAAGCCGGACTCCCGGTCCCGACGCAGGCGAGCAGCGGACCGGTCACAGAAAGGACCCGGGGCGCTGTTCGCGAACACCAACACCGTCCCAGCAGCCGAAGTTTGGAAGGCGGCGATGTTCGTGCACCTGGTAGCGGGCCGCACGCCGCCAAATCCAAGGACGGAGTCAGGCCCTCCGCGAGGTGGCGCGGGGCCTTCTAAGACCGCTACCACCCCGCTTGCAGGCGACGCGATGGCCTCCAAGACTCCCACACCGGCGCCGACGGCACGCTCTTCTCAAGCGACGTTGACGATTTAACGGGCGTAATCACGCCGAGGGACCCCGGGCGCCGCCGCTGAAAGAGCCCCAGCGCCACCTCCGGGATTTAGAAGACCTGCCCGCCGCTTCAGGCGCCGGTGAAGATGGCGTGCGACCGCAGGTCGTGATAGAGCTCCTTCGACATGGTCAAGTCGGCGCTGCCGCGATCCGCATGAGTTTCATCGCCACCAACGCCAGCAGGCTTCGCTCGCGATAGTTGCTCCTCGATTTTCCTCCCACTGCGGTGAAGCTCGACGAATGGAGAGCCACCATCCGAAGCCTTGTTGCGGTGGCCAACAAAGACGAACCGGGTCCGGTGGAGCCCCCGGGTCGACGTTCCGACGGAGTCCCACGCACCAGCGGCAGGAGAGCCGACGGCGCTGCAACCATGGTGCACTCACCTCCTCCTCTCCTAGCCCCGTGGACGCCAGCCCGTCGCGACGTTACGGGCGACGAGATCTCCATAGCATCGTCCGATCCGCGGGCCCACTGTGACCAGCGCCACGTTCTTCAGGAACGAGAACATGAAGACGCTCGAACCACTATCGAGCGCCGGCGCGGAGCGCGCCATCAATTAGACAGGCAAGCAGGGCCTGCTGCGAGCCACCCGGCACCGGGGAGCCCTAGAGGCTTACCTTACGAGGTGGGTTGTCCGGCTTTTACCCGTGAGCTACGGCAGTTCCAGTGGCCCACTCACCGCACCTTCAAACCCGGCGTGGGCGAAAAGTACAGTGGCAAGACCCACCCCTCCGAGTTCCTTAGCGTCTACACCATCGCGATGCAGGCTGCCGGAGCTCGCGACGATAAAGTGCTTGCGAACTACTTTTCGTTGGCTCTCAAACCCAACGCCATGTCATGGTTGATGCACTTGCCGGTAGACTCTATCTCTTCCTGGTCGGATTTGTGCCATGAGTTTGTAGGCGCCTTTACTGGAGGCCACCAAGCCCATGGCCAAGCAAGCGACCTGCATGTCATTCCTCAGAAGGGAGGCAAGAGTCTCCGCAAGTATATTCAGAGGTTTAGCCGGGTACAGTACGATATCCCCGATGTTCACCCTGCCGCCATCATCAGCGCGTTTCATCAGAACGTGCGTAACCGCAAGATGCGTGAACAGCTGGCGATGAACAAGGTGAGAGATGTAGCAGAAGTCTATGTTCTTGCTGACAAATGTGCTCGAGCTGAAGAAGGAAGGAAGTACCCCGGCGAAGATGCCGGCGTGGAGACTGATTCTTCAGATGAGGATATTGCCGCCCCGGCGAAGAAAGGCCAACGCCGCAACCGGAAGCGCAAGGGAAAAACCGTGCTTGCCGTTGAGGGATCTGATGACACCGGCTCCACCAAGAAAACCAAGGCAGACGACCCCAGCAAGGAGGTTGCCGGGTGCGTCGCCTGCCGGGCCTTGGCGGCTGCCGAGAAGCTGTGAAACCCCGACAAGCGATCTTGCAAGATCCATCGCACCAAAGGCCATGCTCTCCAGATCGCCGTCGAGTTGAGCTCTCGCCGAGAAGCAGAGGGCTGAATATGAGAGGCGGGACAAGGAGAAGGGCCCGGACGGTGCCGAGGGGTCCGAAGAAGCATGACGGCCGACGGGCTGTCACGGCAAGGATAAGCAAAGGAGAGGCCGCCGGGCCGTGATGAAAGCCGTAAGACGACGATCACGAAGAGGACGCATTTAATCCGGCGACCAAGAGTTTCGTAAAGCTACAGAGGCCATGTCGACGGCGGGCGCCGCTGCATACTTCTCACCGCCAGCTTAAATAGTGGGCACGAGAGGTTACAGCCGGGCAGAGCTGCTTGCGTTCAAGGCCGCTGAAGTGGTCCAGCACACCTATCATCTTTGACACCGAGGATCACCCTGATCGCACCACTGCGGTCGGGTGCTTGTCGTTGTTGGTTTCACCAACAATACGCAACCTCAAGGTGACAAACATGCTAGTCGATGGCGGGGCCGGTCTGAACTTGATTTCGCCTGCCGTGATCGAGAAACTGCAGATTCTTGATGGAGACCTCGAAGAGACGGGCACGTTTCAGGGAGTCAACCCGGGAAGGAGCCAACCCAAGGGAAAGGTCACGCTGCCCGTGACCTTTGGAAGCGACTTGAACTTCAGAACGGAGAGGATCGTGTTCGACGTTGCCAAGATCCCCTTGCCTTACAACAGGATCCTTGGCTGCCCAGCGCTGTCCAAGTTCATGGCGGCGTCACTACGCCTACAACACCCTAAAGATGCCAGGGCCTGTGACGATTATCACCATTCCCTCCGACAAGAAAGATGCGCTGATTTGCGCTGACCAACTATACCAGCAAGAAGCAAAGCTGCCGCCGCCAGGCGCCGCCCGCCATTGGGACCCCGGGGGGAAGAAGAAGAAGGAGACTGGTGCGACCTCGGACACCCACTCCGGCAAGCGCCCCTCTTCGGAGTGTAGCGCTGCCGTCGAGGACGTGCCAGAGAGCTCAACCGGCGGGAACAAGAAGCCCAGGGCCACACCACCGGGAACCAAGAAGGTTTCTGTCAATGAGGGCGGCACGGGAGGAGCTTTCACCATAAGCTCCACCCTTGACAACAAATAGGAAGACGCGCTCGTCACCTTCCTGCGGGCGAATGTTGATGTGTTTGCATGGCAAGCTTCCGACATCCCCGGCGTTCCCAGGGAGATGATTGAGCACCACCTTGTTGTCTGCCCTCATGCCCGGCCCGTCAAGCAGAAGGTCAGAAAGCAAGCTTTGGAACGATAAGAGTTCATCACAGAAGAGATCCGGAAACTGGAAGCAGCGGGTTTGGTAAGAGGAGTGCTCCATCCAACGTGGTTGGCCAATCCGATCGTGGTCCGCAAGGCAAATGGGAAGTGGAGGCTGTGTATTGATTACACGGATATCAATAAGGCTTGCCCTAAAGATCCCTTCCCGCTGCCGCGCATCGATCAGATTGTTGACTCCACGGCCGGGTGTGATCTGTTGTCATTCCTCGATGTCTACTCCGGCTACCACCAGATCTTCATGACAAGAGAAGACGAAGAGAAGACATCATTCATCACTCCATGTGGTACGTATTGTTTCATACGGATGGCTTTCGGGTTGAAGAGTGCTGGTTCGACGTTTGTAAGGGCGGTCCGGATTGGTTTTGAACCCCAGCTCCATAGAAATATGGAGGCTTATATGGATGACATAGTGGTCAAAACCAAGGACAGGGCAACCCTCATACCGGATTTGCAAGAAACATTTGCAAACCTGCGCAAGATCAATCTCAAGATGAACCCCGAGAAGTGCGTCTTTGGCGTCCCATCCGGCAAGCTCCTCGGGTTCTTGGTGTCACAACAGGATAGAGGCCAATCCGGACAAAATCAAAGCTATAGAGCAGATTGAAGCACCCAAGCGGATCAAGGATGTGTGTAGGCTTGCTGGTTGCATTGCCGCCATGGGCAGGTTCATTTCCAAGTCTGCCGCCAGAAGCCGAAGCGGCATTGCAAGATTTGAAGAAATACCTCTCTTCCATGCCAATACTAGTTGCGCCCAGGCCGCAAGAACCGTTGCTGCTATACCTGGCGGCAACGGACCAAGTGGTCAGCGCCGCACTGGTGGCACAGAGAGAGGTCGACGACGAGGAAATGGCAGCGGCAGAGCTCAGCACCACTAATGCAGAGAAGACACAACCAGTTGAAGTGCCGCCGAAGAAGAAGATGATGCAGCGCCTGGTCTACTTTGTTAGTTCCCTCCTGCAGGGGGCTAGATCAAGGTACTCCGGTGTAGAACCGCTCTTCGGCCTCCTTATGGCCTCGAGGAAGCTGCATCACTACTTCCAGGCACACGAGTCACTGTCGTCACTCGCTTCCCTCTGCAATGGATATTGCACAATCCGGACGCAACGGGGAGAATTGTGGAATGGGCACTGGAGCTGTCAAGCTTTGGCCTCAAGTTTGAAAGTACCTCGATGATTCAGAGCCGAGTCCTAGCAGTGTTCATTGCAGAATGGACTGCAACACCCGACGAAGAAATTCAAGAGACTGCTCTCCCCGGCAAAGAGGCAAGTTGTGATTGGATCATGTACTTTGATGGAGCTTTCTCCTTACAGGGCGCCGGGCTGGGCGATCGCTTTGTCGTGACCCATCGGAGAGCACCTCAAGCACGTGATCCAGATGCACTTCCCTAGGGAGGTGTCAACAAACAATAGGCAGAGTACGAGGGGCTGCTTGCCGGTCTTAGGATCGCGGCGGACCTCGGAATCAAGAAACTCATCGTCAAGGGAGACTCGCAGCTCGTCGTCAAGCAAGTCAACAAGGATTACGAGCCCGCTGATGAAGGCCTACGCCGATGAAGTGAGAAAGCCGGAAGAGCGTTTGACGGTATCTGGTGAACACGTTCCCCAAGCCGGAGAACGACATCGCCGATTACCTATCGAAACGCTGGCCGCCTCAAGCTACCCGTGGAACCAGGTACCTTTGTGCTTCAGCTAACTCAGCCATCCGTTGATCCATCAACAGAGCAGAATAAGAGGAGGAAATCAGGGCCCGGCAAGTACTTTCTCGCCGAGCTCCCTGGGGCCGCCAGCGAGGGTGTTGCCGAGAACACTGAGCCCGCCACGGGACGACTGGCTCCGGCGGAGCATCAAGCTCTTGCCGTTGATACAACCGTTCCTGTAGCGGAGGAAATGCCTTTAGTCCTCACCGTCGAGCCCCAGGCTCCGGCATGGGCACAACATACCGTCTGATTCCTCCAGACAGGGGAACTTCCTGAGGAGCAGGAAGAAGCGGAAAAAGTAGCACGTCGCTCTACCATGTACCAGTTCGTCGATGACGTCCTGTACAGAAAGAGGCCGAACGGTGTGAAATTGAAGTGTATCCCACGTGAGGAAGGACTGGAGCTGTTGGCAGAGATACACGGAGGCATATGTGGATCCCACATTGGGTCAAGGGCCCTTGCCGGCAAGGCATTCCGGCAAGGCTTCTTCTCCGCCCACCGCCCTCCAGGATGCGACGACACTAGTCACTGTGTGAAGCGTGTCGGCCCATTCAAAGAAGCTTTATCAGCCAGCTCAAGCCCTTCAAACCATTCCTCTCTCTGGCCCTTCTCGGTGCGGGGCTCGACATATCGGGCCCTTTCCCCACGCTGTCGGGGGCTTTGAGTACTTGTACGTTGCAATCGACAAGTTCACAAAGTGGCCAGAAGTGGAGGCAGTGAGGAAGGTCACAGCTCAGTCAGTCGTCAAGTTCTTCAAGGGACTGGTGTGCCGTTTTGGCGTACCCAATAGGGTTATCACCGACAACGGCACACAGTTCACAAGCCACACCTTCATGCAATATACCCGAGACCTCGGCAAAGAAAGTCGGTTTCGCTCGCTGCTCACCCACGGAGCAATGGTCAAGCAGAGAGGGAAAATGCTGAAGTACTACGAGGCTTAAGGACCAAGACCTTTGACAGGCTGCACAAGAGTGGAAGGCACTGGATTGATGAGTTGTCGGCGGTTCTTTGGTCGATGAGGACGACGCCAAATCGAGCCACCAGCCAGACACCTTTTGCCCTGATATACGGGGCGGAAGCAGTTCTCCCCACTGAACCCATATACGGGTCACCTCGAGTGCTCGCTTATGACGAGCTTGAGCAAGAGCAACTGCGGCAAGATGACGCAATGCACCTTGAGGAAGATCGTCTTCGGGCAGTTGTGAGAGCAGCACGCTACCAGCAAGCCTTGCGCCGCTACCATAGCCACAAGGTTCATGCCCGAAGCCTTGAGGAAGGCGACCTTGTCCTTTGGCGCGTTCAATCGGCCAAGAATTCCAACAAGTTGACGCCAAAGTGGGAACGCCCTTACCAGGTAACACGAGTCACCAGGCCCGCAGTCACCGGAGACCGAAGATGCTGCCCAAAGTGAGTAACTCCTAGAACATTGAGCATCTTCGCAAGTTTTACCCGTGAGTCGCGGCTTGCCGGGCCCCCGGCAAGCCACCTTTTGTACAAGCATTGCCGATGATGCATGTAACCCTTTGTACAAAGCCAGGCGCAGACCCTGAGCATAAATAAATGAAGCACCGGCGCCCTAAGTTATAGCATGCATGCTAGGTCAAGTCTCGTCCTTGGTTAGGGTTGATAGTGCTTGGCGGCGACTAACCCCTAGCTTAGAGGTCGAGTGTGCATCTCTTTGCCATTCTTTTGTCTCCTTTGGCTCGCAGGACTCACAGATACCCTTGCCGGACCACTTGAGGACGAAGGAAGAAAAAGAGGGATGATCAAGATATCTTGACCCGGCAAGCCAAGATTGCGGGGCTGCAAATCTGAAGATTCACCCACGGCAATCCAGAGTTGCCGGGGGCTGCAGCTTTAGATAAGTTCTTCATTCCTTATCATGCATTCCCTTATGGACTGAGGTATGTGAAACTTCGTTGTTTCCCAAGCTACCGTGCTCCCCTAAAAAAACTCTAGGCTATAGGGCTCGTTCCTGGGGCCAGGTTTGGTCGTAGTCGCGGCAGCAAAAGGATGAAACGAGGAGCCTGAACCCGCCTCATCCCTGCCTCCGCCAAAAGCGTGAGGAAGGTCGAGTGAAGTGGAAGACGGCAGGGCCTGCTATGGCAAGGAAATGTTTATCTTAGAGATGTCAAGGATTTATTCCTTGTCACGGGTTCTACCCGCAAACAAACGACCCGCAAGCATCCCTTTTCATTAAAAACATTCCACTCTGTGCAGTCCATAGAGAATGAAAAACATGAATGATGGGATTACAAGTTTTTACGTTCAGCCTAGGCCTGAAGGCTTACAAACTAAAAAAAAGTAAGGTGCCCGTGACCCCTCTCTTGCCCCTCTCTTCAGGAGGCAGGTCAAGGAGGCGAAAAGGGCAAAAGGGACGCCTAGACAAGCTACGGGTGGCAGAAGACACCAAGAGAACATCTCGGTGGCCGTCCGAAGGCTGGATGGTGATGGCGGCGCCGGAAGAAGAGCTCGAAGACGAGGCGGCAGGAAGTCAGCATGCGTCGAAGGTGTCGGTGTCCGCGTGCTCCGATCTGGCGGCCTTGCTACCCGCCCTCTTCCTCTTGCGCAGCCTCCCAACGCCAGCCGCCCAAGGAGACGACCCCGAGAAGTTGAGGAAGCCGGCGACACGGATGATGGGATCGCCGGTGCCGCATGGAGCGACGCCCGACACCTAGTCGGACCCGTCATCCTGCCGCCGCCACCTCGGCTGCCGCTGCCGCTGTCCTCCTCGCCACTCTCGCTTGAGGAGGAGCCTTCGCTATCAGAAGAGCTCTCCACGCAGCACCTTGCCCGAGTCTCGAAGCACCCGAAGACCTTGACGGAGAGGAGGCCACCCTCCATCAGCTTGAAATGGAGAGTGAGCCCCGCCGTCAAGAGGTGGATGTGAGCGAACATCTTCCACCCTCGGCCAAGATACATCACTTGAGGGGCTGGAAAGTCGACGCGAACTCGCGTACCGCTGATCCAACAGCCCCTCATGTGCAGCCGCAGTGACTCCGGCGGATCCCGCTCCATCTCACTCGCGAAGGGAGTCGGGAGACGGAGGCGACGGCGAGGCGGCCGGCGCAGCCTGACAAAGAACTCGCAAGGTTCGTCCCCAACATGGCCCTCCGTGGGGGGAGGAACTGCTGGCGGAGGCGGGACCAGCGCGCCGCCCCGTTCTCCTCTTCCCTGTGCACCTCGACCTCGTCCACGGCCTCGCCCGCGGCCTAGCCCCCTTCCCCTTCCCCTCGCGGCTGGCTCTACCACCACAGGTGAAGGGGAAGGAAGGGCGCGTTGTCGAGCGGCGACCCTCGCTGCCACCATTGAAGAGCCAGGATTCCCTCTCTCCATGGCGAATGGAGGGAGGGGGAGCGGAAGCTGAAGGAAAGAGAAGATGGAAGAGTGCGGGACGCTGTTCCCCCCCGCTCTTTATAAAAGAACGGGGGGGCACGACCGCCCCGCTCAACCAATCAAGACAGGGAAGGCACATGGAACTAGGATTGACCCGCTGCCCCGGCCCGCGACGGCCCGGTTTCCCACCTCCGCCATTCGCCACCCCAAGCGCATGAGAGCCACGTGGCGGGCATGCGGGACCAAGGCGACGGGTGAGGAGACCTCTCCCCACCCCGTGATCGTGGGGAGTGAACGCCTTGAAGACCACGCCCCGGCCCCGTTCAGTAAATGAGTCGCGCCTCCACGCCTCCCTCCGTTTATGGGGAAGGCGCGAACCGCTCCCTTTTACTGCGACATGACGCATGCATGCAGAGCTCAGCCCCACTCATGCCGCCCACATCACGCACGCCTCTCCACACCAAGCCACGCGTAGGAGGCATGGTAAGCGCAGCGCGTGAAAAGACTTACCGCGGTAAAAACCACCCTGCCTAGCCCAACGACGCGGTTGCGCTTTACGCAGGCCCAGGCCGGGGCTCCTGGCCGGTGTACAGAAAGAAGGGTACACCTTTTAACTGTGCACGGGCAGTCTGAGCCGCGGGCGTTGCCACGCTAAAGCAAGGCAAGGAAGGTGAGCCAAGGTAAGGCCGAAGCTCGAAAGAAGCAGAACGACGCCAAGACCAAGACCACAAAGAGCAAAGGGGACGAAGCAGACTCCCCCGGCAAGATCCTTGCCGGGGGGCGGTTTTAGCAGACCCGGCAAGGCCCTTGCCGGGGCGACTCGCCCCACGCCCATGAAGCGGGTCACCTTTGAGTCCACTGCCCCCCCCCATGGGGCAAAGGATTCGGGAGGCATCCCCGTGGTGGCATGCAGATCTTTGTGAAGACATTCAAAGATCAGATACATACTACAGAAGATGACGACCCTTGGCGGGATCCCGGCCAAGGGGGACCACAAGCCCCCCCCCCCCGGCAAGAGCCTTGCCGGGGATGGCAGCAGGCGCCGCGGCAAGACCCTTGCCGGGGCTGCGGCAAGGCCCCTTCCAAGGACATCCGTAGGGCCACCATCAGGCCCGTGCCAATCGAGCCTCCACCATGCGGCTGCCGACCCAACCAGTTGGGCCAAGGCACCGTGGTGGCGACAAGCTTAACCTTCTTGGAGACCCACCATCGCGCCACCTCACCTGCCCGCTCGCCACGTGGCACCACAGCACCGCTGGCTGTAGCGTGTCAACGCGAAAGGGAGCGGCGGCGGATGAGACTGGGCTCTCCCCCGTCCCCGATAAAGCAAGGACACCTAAGCAGGACGCATTAATGGCGCCTTGTCATGTAATGCAAGGATAAACTCGTATGACTGCACCCTTTCCACCTCTTGTATGCCACTGTGGCAGCCCCTTCCCCTATAAAAGGAGGCCCAAGGCGACCAGGAGGAGTGTCGGTGTCAAAACCGGCGGATCTTGGGTAGGGGGTCCCGAACTGTGCGTCTAGGCGGATGGTAACAGGAGACAAGGGACACGATATTTTTACCCAGGTTCGGGCCCTCTCGATGGAGGTAATACCCTACTCCTACTTGATTAATATTGATGATATGGGTAGTACAAGAGTAGATCTACCACGAGATCAAGGAGGCTAAACCCTAGAAGCTAGCCTATGGTATGATTGTTGTTCGTCCTTCGGACTAAAACCCTCTGGTTTATATAGACACCGGATAGGTTAGGGTTACACAGAGTCGGTTACAATGGTAGGAGATCTACATATCCGTATTGCCAAGCTTTCCTTCCACGCCAAGGGAAGTCCCATCCGCACACGTGACGAAGTCTTCAATCTTGTATCTTCATAGTCTTGGAGTCCGGCCGTGATGATAGTTCGGCTATCCGGACACCCCCTAGTCCAGGACTCCCTCAGTAGCCCCTGAACCAGGCTTCAATGACGACGAGTCCGGCGCACATATTGTCTTCGGCATTGCAAGGCGGGTTCTTCCTCCGAATACTTCATAGGAGGTTTTGAACACAAGGATAGTGTCCGACTCTGCAAAACAAGTTCCACATACCACCGTAGAGAGAATAACTTTTTGCACAGATCTGCTGACGTATTCCGCAGCGTGGCATCACACCACGGCCAGGCCTTTATATGAATCATTTTTTACTGTTCCACCTTAGCGCATTTAGCGAGGCGGTTTCCTTGGCACGTCTTTATCAACAGTTTTTTATTGTTCTGCCGTGAGCTTTTGAATCCGGCGTTGACTGCTGCGCTCTTTGGACCGTTCCCTTTGATCCGGCGCTGGTCCTTGTTGCGCCGTGGTTTCCCATTTCCATCCCTGACTTCGGATGTACTTGGGTCGCTGGTGCTGCATCTTGGTAGCCAGCTATCCTCTCCTGCGCAAAAGCGGGTCATGAGGCTTGTTAATGCGGCCATTGTTCTCGGCTTTTCTTGGCCGAGGTGTTCAGCGAGCCATTCGCCCTGGACATTGTGTTTGAAAGCTGCTAAGGCTTCGGCGTCCGGACAGTCGACTATTTGGTTCTTTTTAGTAAGGAACCTGTTCCAGAATTTCGGGGCTGACTCTCCGGGCTGTTGAGTTATGTGACTTAGATCGTCTGTGTCCGGAGGGCGGACATAGGTCCCCGAAAATTTGCTCAAACGCATCCTCGAGCTCTTCCCAGCTTCCAATGGTATTTTCGGGGAGGCTTTTAAGCCAATGCCGAGCTGGCCCTTTGAGTTTGAGGGTAAGTATTTTATGGCGTGAGATCATCTCCTCTAGCCATGTGTATGTGGAGGATGTAATCCTCGATCCGCACCTGTGGTCTGTTGTTCCGTCAGATGCCTCTATGTGTACGGGTTTGAATCTCACCGGAAATTCATGATCCAGCACCTCATCGGTGAAACATAGGGGATGTGCGACGCCCCTGTATTTGGGTGTGTCGTGATGTTCGGATATTTGGCGTGTTGCATTGCTTTGAAGAGCTTGCTTTCTCGGCCCATAGATGGACCTAACTGGGCCATCCTTTTGATGTGAATCCTTATGTGGATCGCATACCGGCTTGTGTGCGGCGCCATTTGCCGCTATCTTTTTGCCGTGGGGTCGTCCATCCGACCGGGTGTCCTTCTTACTTTTTGATTGTGGGGGCTCTACGGCCTCCTCATCAAATTCGGGCAGTAGCTTTCTCTTCGGGTAGCTCTTTGTTCGGCGACTGTTGCCGTATTTGTTCCATCTGATTCTGAGTGCATCTTCCGCTGTTTTGAGCTTCCGCTTCTGCTTTTTCAGGCTACGCGCAGTGGCGACGAGCCTTTTGTGGAGGTTATTCTGCTCCAACAATTTGTCCGGCGTGAGATCGTCCAGACTGTTATCTTCGCCGGGGACGGGTTGTTTATCCAAGTTGTCCTGTTCGGACGGTTGCTCGATAGCATGTTCGTCGTCCACCGGTTCGCCCTGCTCTATGGCTGGGTCTTTGTTGAGGCGGGACTTGGTGCGGCGTTTACGTTGCCGTTTGGACTGCTTTTCGAGGGATTTATCCTTCATAGTGTCCCTTGTTCCTCGTGGTCACTTCCTTTAGGTGTATCCACCATGTATACATCATGGGATGAGGTGGTTGTCCAGCGTCCTATAGGCGCTGGTTCATGGTTGTCTCCTACATCGTCGTCCATACTGTCGATGTCTTCGGAGTCGAAATCGAGCACGTCGTGTAAGCTTTCGGCGATTAGCTCTGAAAGTGGGTGGTGGGTGGGCGTTGAATTTCTTCGTCGTCCGCATCCCAATCTTCCCGACCGTAGTCCGCCAGGCTCTCCGGATAAAGAGAGAGACTTTAGTGAATTCAGGATGTCACCAAAGGGCGAGTGCCGAAATATGTCTTGACGATGAACTCCATGACCGGCGCCCAATCGGATTCGATTGGGGGCGCGAGGGTTCGAGTCCGGAGAGGAGTCCGCACCTTGGAGTCACGGTCTTCGCAGCGACAGGTATTGTGTTTGGCTCAATCGCCGTAGAGATTTCAGCCTCCGAGGTGGTGTCCAACCAACCGTCCTCGATCGGCGAGATCGGCTCCGAATCAATGTTCGGAGCGGACACTAGTGCAGCCTCCAGGACACTGTTCGGCGATAGAGTTAGATCATGCCCATCGAGACAGTGCGGCGCGCTTGGCTGTGGCTCGAATCCGTCGAAGATCAAGTCTTCGCGGATGTCGGCCGTATAATTCAAGCTTCCCAATCTGACCTGATGGCCAGGGGCATAGCTTTCAATCTGCTCCAGATGGCCAAGTGAATTGGCCCGCAGTGCAGAGCCGCCGAATACGAAGATCTGTCCGGGGAGAAAAGTCTCACCCTGGACCGCATCGTTGTTGATGATCGAAGGAGCCATCGGGCCTATAGGTGACGACACAGAGGAACTCTCAACAAAATCACCAATGTCGGTGTCAAAACCGGCGGATCTCGGGTAGGGGGTCCCGAACTGTGCGTCTAGGCGGATGGTAACAGGAGACAAGGGACACGATATTTTTACCCAGGTTCGGGCCCTCTCGATGGAGGTAATACCCTACTCCTGCTTGATTAATATAGTTTATATGGGTAGTACAAGAGTAGATCTACCACGAGATCAAGGAGGCTAAACCCTAGAAGCTAGCCTATGGTATGATTGTTGTTCGTCCTACGGACTAAAACCCTCCGGTTTATATAGACACCGGATAGGTTAGGGTTACACAGTCGGTTACAATGGTAGGAGATCTACATATCCGTATTGCCAAGCTTGCCTTCCACGCCAAGGAAAGTCCCATCCGGACACGGGACGAAGTCTTCAATCTTGTATCTTCATAGTATTGGAGTCCGGCCGTGATGGTAGTTCGGCTATCCGGACACCCCCTAGTCTAGGACTCCCTCAAGGAGGATTCGGCTTTTTGGAGCTCCTGACGCCCCATAGCTAGCTCAAGAATGCAGATAAACTAACCACCAAAGCAGGAGTAGGGTTTTACGCATCTCACGGCCCGAACCTGGATAAACAACCCGTGTGCTATCTGTTTGATCTGCTCTTCTCACGACCCCGCGCCCCGCAACCGTAGTAGGGATTCTTGTGATCCCATAGGTGTCGTCCCCGCACCGACACTAGTAACAAAAGTGAAGCAAGGTAGCCCAATCCTTTTGAGGCAAAGGACAGGCCAAAATGGTCTCTTATATTAAGAAAAGCATTCTTGAGGGTACAAGGGAATTTCATCTAGTCACTTCCACCATGTTGGTTCGATTTGTGTTCGCTACTTTGATAATTTGATATGTGGGTGGACCGGTGCTTAGGTGTTGCTCTTACTTGAACAAACCTCCTACTTATGATTAACCCTCCCGCAAGCATCTGCAACTATGGGAAAAGTATTAAGAATAAATTCTAACCATAGCATTAAACTTTTGGATCCAATCGGTCCCTTACGGAATAGCGCATAAACCGGGTTTAAGCTTCATCACTCGCAACCCATCATCTAATTGCTACTCCAAAATGCATTCCCTTAGGCCCAAATATGGTGAAGTGTCATGTAGTCGACGTTCACATGACACCACTAAGGGAATCACAACATACATACTATCAAAATATCGAACACATCTCAAGTTCACATGATTACTTGCAACATGATTTCTCCCGTGATCTCAAGAACAAAAGTAACTACTCACAAATGATAATCATGCTCAAGATTAGAGGGGTACTAAATAGCATATTGGATCTGAACATATAATCTTCCACCAAATAAACCATATAGTAATCAACTACAAGATGTAATCAACACTACTAGTCACCTAGAAGCACCAATCTATAGTTCTGGTAAAAAGATTGAACACAAGAGATGAACTAGGATTTGAGATGAGATGATGTTGTTGAAGATGTTGATGGAGATTACCCTCCCCAAGATAGGAGAGTTGTTGGTGATGATGATGACGATGATTTCCCCCTCCGGGAGGGAAGTTCCCACGGCGGAATCGCTCCGCTGGAGGGCAAAAGTGCTCCTGCCCAAGTTCCACCTCGAGACGGCGGCGCTCGGTCCCGAAAGTCCTCTCTTTCTTTTTTATAGGTCAAAATGACCTATATACCAGAAGATGGGCACCGGAGGAGGGCCTGGGTGAGCACAACCCACCAGGGCACGCCTGGGTTGCCTACCACACCAAGGTGGGTTGTGCCCACCTGGTGGGCCCCCTCTAGTAGTTATTTGCTCCAATATTCTTCAAATATTCCATAAAAATTCTCCGTGAAGTTTTAGCTTGTTTGGAGTTGTGCAGAATAGGTAGCCTGACGTAGCTTTTTCAGGTCCAAATTTCCAACTGCCGGAATTCTCCCTCTTTGTGTGTACCTTGCATATTATGGGAGAAAAGGCATTAGAATTACTCCAAAAAGCATTATTATGGATAAAAAAATCATAATAGTAGTAGAAAAACATGATGCAAAATGGACGTATCAGCAATCGAGGGAAAACATTCCCGTTCGTATGTACATCTGCTACGTCTTGAGCTTGCGTTGGTTTTCCTCGAAGAGGAGAGGGTGATGCAGCAAAGTGTAGCGTAAGTATTTCCCTTAGTTTTGAGAACCAAGGTATCAATTCAGTAGGAGGCTTCTCAAAAGTCCCATGCACCTACACAAACAAACTGTGAACTCGCAGCCAACACAATAAAGGGGTTGTCAATCCCTTCACGGCCACTTGCGAAAGTGAGATCTAATAAAGATAGTAAGATAAGATAAATATATTTTTGGTATTTTATAATATAGATGCAAAAAGTAAAGATGCAAATAAAAGTAGGTTGGAAGCAAATATGATAAGAGATAGACCCGGGGGCCATAGGTTTCACTAGTGGCTTCTCTCAAGATAGCATAAGTATTAGGGTGGGTGAACAAATTACTGTCGAGCCATTGATATAAAAGCGCATAGTTATGAGATTATCTAGGCATGATCATGTATATAGGCATAACGTCCATAACAAGTAGACCGACTCCTGCCTGCATCCACTACTATTACTCCACACATCGACCGCTATCCAGCATGCATCTAGAGTATTAAGTTCATAAGAACAGAGCAACGCATTAAGCAAGATGACATGATGTAGAGGGATAAACTCATGCAATATGATGTAAACCCCATCTTTTTATCCTTGATGGCAACAATACAATACGTGCCTTGCAACCCTTTCTCACATCGGTTAAGGACACCGCAAGATTGAACCCAAAGCTAAGCACTTCTCCCATGGCAAGAAAGATCAATCTAGTAGGCCAAACCAAACTGATAATTCAAGAGACTTGCAAAGATAACTTAATCATACATAAAAGAATTCAGAGAAGATTCAAATATTATTCATAGATAAACTTGATCATAAACCCACAATTCATCGGATCTCGACAAACACACCGCAAAAAGAGATTACATCGAATAGATCTCCACAAGAGAGGGGGAGAACATTGTATTGAGATCCAAAAAGAGAGAAGAAGCCATCTAGCTAATAACTATGGACCCGTAGGGCTGTGGTAAACTACTCACAACTCATCGGAGGGGCAAGGATGTTGATGTAGAGGCCCTCCGTGCTTGATTCCCCCTCCGGCAGAGTGTCGGCGAAGGCTCCAAGATGGGATCTCGCGGATACAGAAGGTTATGGCGCTGGAAATTGTGTTTCGTGGTGCCCCTGGATGTTTTCGGGGTATGTAGGTATACATAGGAGGAAGAAGTACGTCGGTGGCCGCCCGAGGGGCCCACGAGACAGGGGGCGCGCCCTATAGGGGGGGCACCCTCCTATCTCGTGGAGGCCTCGACTGCTTCTTAACTTGCACTCCAAGTCCTCTGGATCACTATCGTTCCAAAAATCACGCTCCCGAAGGTTTCATTCCGTTTGGACTCCGTTTGATATTCCTTTTCTTTGAAATACTGAAATAGGCAAAAAAAACAGCAATATGGGTTGGGCCTCCCGGTTAGTAGGTTAGTCCCAAAAATGATATAAATGTGTAAAATAAAGCCCATAAACATCCAAAAGGGGTAATATAATAGCATGGAACAATACAAAATTATAGATACATTGGAGACGTATCAAGCATCCCCAAGCTTAATTCCTGCTCGTCCTCGAGTAGGTACATGATAAAAAAGAGAATTTTTGATGTGGAATGCTACCTAGCATAATTCATAATGTAATTTTATTTATTGTGGCATGAATGTTCAGATCCAAATGAATACAAAATAAAAGTTCATATTGATAAAAGAAATAGTAATACTTCAAGCATACTAATTAAAGTAATCATGTCTTCTCAAAATAGCATGGCAAAAGAAAGTTCATCCCTACATAATCATATAGTTAGGCTATGCTTCATTTTCGTCACACAAAGATGTTCCCAACTTCTATACCCCGATGACAAGCCAAGCAATTGTTTCATACTTAAATAATCTGAAACTTTTTCAACCTTCACGCAATACATGAGCGTGAGCCATGGATATAACACTATGGGTGGAATAGAATATGATGATGGGGATTGTGTGGAGAAGACAAAAAAGGAGAAAGTCTCACATTGACGAGGACAATCAACGGGCTATGGAGATGCCCATCAATTGATGTCAACATAAGGAGTAGGGATTGCCATTCAACGGATGCACTAGAGCTATAAATGAATGCTCAACAAAAGAAAACTAGTGGGTGTGCATCCAACTTGCTTGCTCACGAAGACCTAGGGCATTTGAGGAAGCCCATTGTAGGAATATACAAGCCAAGTTCTAGAATGAAAAATTCCCACTAGTATGAAAAATACAACTTATGAGACTCACTATATGAAAAACATGGTGCTACTTTGAAGCACAATATATGAGACTCACTACATGGAGAACAAGGTGATACTTTGAAGCACAAGTGTGGTAAGAGGATAGTAGCATTGTCCCTTCTCTCTTTTTCTCTCATTTTTTTTTGTTTGGGCCTTTTCTCTTTTTTTATGGCCTCTTTTTTTTTCGTCCGGAGTCTCATCCTGACTTGTGGGGGAATCATGGTCTCCATCATCCTTTCCTCACTTGGGACAATGCTCTAAAAATGATGATCATCACACTTTTATTTTCTTACAACTCAACAATTACAACTCGAAACTAGAACAAAATATGACTCTATATGAATGCCTCCGGCGGCGTACCGGGATGGTGCAATGAATCAAGAGTGACATGTATAAAAAATAATGCATGGTGGCTTTGCCACAAATACGATGTCAACTATATGATCATGCAATGGCAATATGACAAAAGTAAATTATGTCATGATGATGAACGGAACAGTGGAAAGTTGCATAGCAATATATCTCGGAATGGTATATAGGGAGGTTTATGTGTGATAGAGCGTATCGTATCACGGGGTTTGGATGCACCGGCGAAGTTTGCACCAACTCTCAAGGTGAGAAAGGGCAATGCACGCATCAAGAGGCTAGCAAAGGCGGAAAGGTAAAAGTGCGTATAATCCATGGACTCAACATTAGTCAAAAGAACTCATATACTTATTGCAAAAATTTAGAAGTCATCAAAAATCAAGTACTATGCGCATGCTCCTAGGGGGATAGATTGGTAGGAAAAGACCATCGCTCGTCCCGACCGCCACTCATAAGGATGCACAAGCCAGGTACACTTGATGTTTCAAATTTGTTACACAACTTTAACCATACGTACATGCTACAGGACTTGCTAACTTCAACACAAGCATTCTTTAAATTCATAATCACCCAACTAGCATGAATTTAATATCACTACCTCCATATCTCAAAACAATTATCAAGTATCAAATTGATCATAGCATCCAATTCACTTCCTATGATAGTTTTTATTATACCCAACTTGGATGCCTACCATTCTAGGACCAATTTTATGACCATAGAAAATACCATGCTGTTCTAAAATAATCTCAAAATAATATAAGTGAAGCATGAGAGACTAACAATTTCTTCAAAATTAAGACACCACCGTGCTCTAAAAAATATAAGTGAAGCACTAGAGCAAAAACTATCAAGCTCCAAAGATATAAGTGAAGCACATAGAGTATTCTAGCAAATTCTAATCAAATAGGATTCTCCCAAAAGGTGTCTACAGAAAGGATGATTGTGGTAAACTAAAAATCAAAGACTAATATAATACACGACGCTCCAAGCAAAACACTTATCATGTGGTGAATAAAAATATAGCCCCAAGTAAAGTTACCAATGAACGAAGACGAAAGAGGGGATGCCTTCCGGGGGCATCCCCAAGCTTAGGCTTTTGGATATTCTTGAATATCTTGGGGTGCCTTGGGCATCCCCAAGCTTAGGCTCTTTCCACCCTTTATTCCATAGTCCATAAAAGCTTTACCCAAAACTTGAAAACTTCACAACACAAAACTCAACAAGAAATCTTATAAGCTCTGTTAGTGAAAAAAACAAAACCACCACATAAGGTACTGTAATGAACTCATTATTTATTTAATTTGGTGTTAAACCTACTGTATTCCAACTTATCTATGGATTGTAAACTATTTTATTGGCCATAGATTCATCAAAATAAGCAAACAACACACGAAAAACAGAATCTGTCAAAAACAGAACAGTCTGTAGTAATCTGTAACTAACGCAAACTTCTGGAACTCACAAAATTCAGCCAAAATTGGAAGACCTAGGAAATTTGTTTATTGATCAGAAGCAATTTGAATCACTATTTTATCACGTTCTGGTGACTTTTAAAAATTGTTTTCGTGAGCCAAAAGTTTCTGGAAATTACAGCAAGATCAAATCAACTATCATCCAAGAAGATCCTATAGGTTTAACTTGGCAAAAACACTAATTAAAAGATAAAACCACATCTAAACAGAAGGTAGATGGATTATTTATTCCTAAACAGAAACAAGGATAAAAAACATAAAGAAAATCGGGTTGCCTCCCAACTAGCGCTATCGTTTAACGCCCCTAGCTAGGCATAAAAGCGAAGATAGATCTAACGAGTGCCATCTTTGGCACTAAACTCATAAGTAGCACGCATGATAGATTCATAAGGTAATTTAACTTTCTTTCTTGGAAATCGCTCAATGCCTTTCTTTAATGGAATTTGGAATCTAATATTCCCTTCCTTCATATCAATAATTGCACTAATCGTTCTAAGGAAAGGTCTACCAAGAATAATAGGGCAAGAAAGATTGCAATCTATATCAAGAATGATAAAATCTACGGGCACCAAATTTCTATTTGCGACAATAAGAACATCATTGATCATTCCCGTAGGCTTTTTAATGGTAGAATCCGCAAGGTGCAAATTTAAAGAACAATCATCAAGATCATGGAAACCTAGAATATCACATAAAGTTTTCGGAATCGTGGAAACACTAGCACCCAAATCACACAAAGCAAAACACTCATAATATTTAATTCTAATCTTTATAGTAGGTTCCCACTCATCATTAAGTTTTCTAGGTATAGAAACTACCAAACTAAGTTTTTCATCATAAGATTGCATCAAGGCAGCAACAATATGCTTGGTAAAAGCTTTGTTTTGAGTATAAGCATGAGGAGAATTAACAACAGCTTGCAACAAGGAAATACAACCTTTTAAAGAGCAATTATCATAATAAAACTCCTTGAAGTCCGAGATAGTGGGTTCAACATTATTAGAAGTTGAGTATTCTCCAATCTCACTTTTACCAAATTTAACATTAAGATCTAAAGATTCCGAATTCTTGGGACGCCTTCTAGGCAAAGTTGATTCATTATCAGTCCCATAATCATCAAAATTCATATTGCAAAACATAGATCTAATCGGAGACAAATCAATAACTTTAAGATCCTCATCATTATTTTCACGGAAACTAGAAGAACACGCCTTTATAAAGCTTTCTTTCTTAGCACGCAATCTAGCGGTTCTTTCCATGCACTCGTCAATTGAAATTCTCATTACTTTGAGAGACTCATTGATATCATGCTTAGGAGAAGAAGATCCAAGTTTAAGAGAATTAACATCAAGCGAAAGTCTATCAACGTTCCTAGCCAATTCATCAACTTTGAGAAATTTTTCTTCAAGCAAAGCATTAAAATTCTTTTGAGAGATCATAAATTCTTTCACACTATTCGCAAAATCAGAGGGCATCTTATTAAAATTACCATAATAATTAGGAATTTCCATAATTATTAGAGGATCTACTAGGGAACGGTCTAGCATTAAAATTTCCTCTATAAGCATTGTTTCCAAAACTATTCCTACCAACAAAATTCACATCCATAGATTCATTATTATTCTCAATCAAGGAAGACAAAGGCATATCATTGGGATCAAGAGGAGTATTTTTAGTAGCAAACATCTTCATAAGTTCATCCATCTTTCCACTCAAAACATTGATTTCTTCTATAGCATGCACTTTTTACTAGAAGATCTTTCGATTGTGCCATTGAGAATAATTAGCCATAATATCATCAAGAAGTTTTGCAGCATCCCCTAACGTGATTTCCATAAAGGTGCCTCCCGTTGCCGAATCTAAGAGATTTCTAGAAGCAAAGTTCAAACCGGCATAAATTTTTTGTATGATCATCCATAAATTCAAACCATGAGTAGGGCAATTGCGAAGCATCAATTTCATTCTTTCCCAAGATTGGGCAACATGCTCATGATCAAGTTGTTTAAAATTCATAATATCGTTCCTAAGAGTGATGATCTTAGCGGGAGGAAAATACTTAGAGATAAAAGCATCTTTGCACTTGTTCCAAGAATCAATACTATTCTTAGGCAAAGACGAAAACCAAACTTTAGCACGATCTCTAAGTGTAAATGTAAATAACTTCAATTTGACAATGTTGTTATCCGTGTCTTTCTTCTTTTGCATATCACACAAATCAACAAAGTTATTTAGATGAGTAGCGGCATCTTCACTAGGAAGGCCGGCGAATTGATCTTTCATAACAAGATTCAGAAAGGCGGTATTGATTTCACAAGACTCTTCATTATTAAGAGGAGCAATCGGAGTACTAAGGAAATCATTATTATTGGTATTTGAGAAGTCACACAATTTGGTATTATCTTGCGCCATGGCAACAAGTAATCCAACATACAAGCAAACAGAAAAACGGCAAGCGAAACGAGAGGAGAATGGGAAAGAGATGGCGAATAAAAAGGCAAGGGTGAAGTGAGGGAGAGGAAAACGAGAGGCAAATGGAAATAATGTAAATGCGAGGGAGATGAGTTTGTGATGGGTACTTGGTATGTCTTGACTTGAGCGAAGACCTCCCGGCAACGGCGCTAGAAATCCTTCTTGCTACGTCTTGAGCTTGCGTTGGTTTTCCTCGAAGAGGAGAGGGTGATGCAGCAAAGTGTAGTGTAAGTATTTCCCTCAGTTTTGAGAACCAAGGTATCAATCCAGTAGGAGGCTTCTCAAAAGTCCCACGCACCTACACAAACAAACTAAGAACTCGCAACCAACGCAACAAAGGGGTTGTCAATCCCTTCACGGCCACTTGCAAAAGTGAGATCTAATAAAGATAGTAAGATAAGATAAATATATTTTTGATATTTTATAATATAGATGCAAAAAGTAAAGATGCAAATAAAAGTATATTGGAAGCAAATATGAATAAGAGATAGACCCGGGGGCCATAGGTTTCACTAGTGGCTTCTCTCAAGATAGCATAAGTATTAGGGTGGGTGAACAAATTACTGTCGAGCAATTGATAGAAAAGCGCATAGTTATGAGATTATCTAGGCATGATCATGTATATAGGCATCACATCCATAACAAGTAGACCAACTCCTGCCTGCATCCACTACTATTACTCCACACATCGACTGCTATCCAGCATGCATCTAGAGTATTAAGTTCATAAGAACAGAGCAACACATTAAGCAAGATGACATGATGTAGAGGGATAAACTCATGCAATATGATATAAACCCCATCTTGTTATCGTCGATGGCGACAATACAATACGTGCCTTGGAACCCTTTCTGTCACTGGTTAAGGACACCGCAAGATTGAACCCAAAGCTAAGCACTTCTCCCATGGCAAGAAAGATCAATCTAGTAGGCCAAACCAAACTTTTAATTCGAAGAGACTTCCAAATATAACTAAATCATACATAAAAGAATTCAGAGTAGATTCAAATATTATTCATAGATAAACTTGATCATAAACCCACAATTCATCGGATCTCGACAAACACACCGCAAAAGAGATTACATCGAATAGATCTCCACAAGAGAGGGGAGAACATTGTATTGAGATCCAAAAGAGAGAAGAAGCCATCTAGCTAATAACTATGGACCCGTAGGTCTGTGGTAAACTACTCACAACTCATCGGAGGGGCAAGGATGTTGATGTAGAGGCCCTCCATGCTTGATTCCCCCTCCGGCAGAGTGCCGACGAAGGCTCCAAGATGGGATCTCGCGGATACAGAAGGTTATGGCGGTGGAAATTGTGTTTCGTGGTGCCCTCGGATGTTTTCGAGTGCGTAGGTATATATAGGAGGAAGAAGTATGTCGGTGGCTGCTCGAGGGGCCCACGAGACAGGCGCGCCCTATAGGGGGCGCCTCCTATCTCGTGGAGGCCTCTACCGCTTCTTGACTTACACTCCAAGTTCTCTGGATTACGTTTGTTCCAAAAAACACGCTCCTGAAGGTTTCATTTCGTTTGGACTCCGTTTGATATTTCTTTTCTTCGAAATACTGAAATAGGCAAAAAAAAATGCAATACGGGCTGGGCCTCCGGTTAGTAGGTTAGTCCCAAAAATGATATAAATGTGTAAAATAAAGCCCATAAACATCCAAAAGGGGTAATATAATAGCATGGAACAATAAAAATTATAGATACGTTGGAGACGTATCTACATCCCACACAGTTTTATGCATAGGCTCGTGTGTGAAAGGTGTAACTATCACACACGCTCGCCTTGGTTAACCATTTGCTTTTATCAACTACGTCACACACGATTTGATGAAGAAAACTGTGTGGCATTGGGCTATCCATGACAAGCACTTTTACTGCCAGTACCATTTGCAAAGTTCCATGACCCATTTAGCAGGTTTATTAGTTTACAATTAATAATTCCAGTATTACGCAAATTCACATTTCATATCGAACAGTTGTTTACCAATTTCATATCAGGCACATAAATATATTTTAACATCACAGTACGATAGCTACCTGAAAACAACATAGTACAACATATAGCTAGTTCAACTTCGTAAGAACAATACTAGAACAATATATACATTTCCCTAATCGAGATCATCCAGGCACGTCTTATCCACCTCCGCTTTCAGTTCAGTAAGAACCTGTTTTCCACTGTTCAACTGGGAAAGTGCCTCCTCCTTCGCCAACACCATCTTAGCAAAGTCTGATTTAAAAAATTTTGAGCTCATTCTCCACCTTCCTGTTTTTATCCCGCATCTTCAAATATTCTTCAGCGTTGACAACACTTTCTCTAAGCCTACCTCTATTCTCTTCCTCATACATGCTCCAGAGCTTTGCTAGGGGCATCTTCAAAGAGTGTGGCCACTCTTGATCAACCCACTCCAAGTAAGAACACTTCCGTTCATCCTATAATATTTAAAACTAGACCAGTAACAATTGTAGGGGAAATGGGTTTATAGCAACATCAAAAATCACCAATACTTATTTTGAAAAACTGACGAAACAAGTTAATTATGACATATCTTCTCAAAAAGATCAGTGTGCAAATGAATTAATTGCTACTGAGACAACAACCAAATTCTGAAACATCAGAAGCTATAGTTAACTACAACAACGCTACAAGTTCTTACTCATGTACTATAAATAACAAATTGAACATTTTATGAGGAATGTAAATATCATCGCAACAGCTTAGCGACAGTGTTTGGATGACAACAAATTATACTAACAGGTGTGTACATGCACAAATTTAGTAACAGAGAACTAATAGCACTAAGGTCGTCCGCTATGTATGCCCAAACCGGTGTAAAGACAATTGTTGCTACATCTCGCACCGGTGCCTTGCACTGGCGAGCCGATGCAGCGGGAAAAAATCAGGGACCCGGACTCCAGAGCACCTAGTTGCTCCGATGCCCAGTTCCTTCGTGCCATAAAGATTTAGTATTTTACTACTTGGCTGCTTGGATGTGTGGACCAAAGTTGGCTGCACAAACTGCTGAAGCGGTGTGATACGTCTCCAACGTATCTATAATTTTTTATTGTTCCTTGTTGTTATATTATCATTCTTGGATGTTTTATAATCATTTTATAGCCATTTTATATCATTTTTTGGTACTAACCTATTGACATAGTGCCAAGTGCCAGTTGCTGTTTTCGGCATGTTTTTTACATCGTAGGAAATCAATACCAAACGGAGTCCAAACATAGGGAAACTTTTTGTGGATTGATTCTGGACCAGAAGACATCCAAAGGTAGGAGAAGCACACTGGGGTGCTCGAGGAGCACAACCCTTGATGTCTACTATGCAACTTTATTCTTGTAGACACGTGTTGGGCCTCCAAGCACGTAGTTTTGTAGGACAAGAGCAATTTTCCCTCAAGTGGATGACCTAAGGTTTATCAATCCGTGGGAGGCGTAGGATGAAGATGGTCTCTCTCAAACAACCCTGCAATCAAATTCAAGAAATCTCTTGTGTCCCCAACAGAGCCAATACAATGCCAATTTGTATAGGTGCACTAGTTCCGCGAAGAGATGGTGATAAAAGTGTAATATGGATGGTAGAAATATATTTTTATAATCTGAATAAATAAAAACAGCAAGGTAGTAAATAGTAAACGGGCACAAAAACGGTATTGCAATGCTTGAAAACAAGGCCTAGGGTCCGTACTTTCGCTAGTGCAATCTCTTAACAATGCTAACATAGTTGGATCATATGATTATCCCTTAAAGTGCAATAAAGAATCACTCCCGAGTTCCTATTAGCGGAGAACAAAAGATAGAAATTATTTGTAGGGTACGAAACCACCTCAAAGCTATTCTTTCCGATCGATCTATCCTAGAGTTCGTACTAAAATAACGCAAGCTATTCTTTCTGATCGATCTAATCAAGAGTTCGTACTAAAATAACACCAAAGCAAATTCATATTCATAATACTCAATCCACACAAAGAACTACACAGAGACCCCAAAGTTTCTATCCGAGAAAAGATAATAAAAACGTGCATCAACCCCTATGCATAGATTACCCCAACGTCACCTCGGGAATCCACGAGTTGAGTGCCAAAACATATATCAAGTAAATCAATACGA
Source organism: Aegilops bicornis (assembly GCA_021605145.1). Classification (NCBI taxonomy): domain Eukaryota; kingdom Viridiplantae; phylum Streptophyta; class Magnoliopsida; order Poales; family Poaceae; genus Aegilops; species Aegilops bicornis. The sequence goes on from CM038670.1 coordinate 537,003,469, forward strand.
TACCCCATTTTCACCTCAAGTATTCATATCGCAAGACATACATCATGTGTTCTCATATCTGAATATTCAATCCGACAAGACAAAACTTCAAAGGGTAAAGATTCAATTCATCACAACAAGAGTATAGAGGGGAGAAACATCATAAGATCCATCTATATTAACAAAGCCCATGATATAGATCACGAGAGAGAGAGAGAGAGAGATTAAACACATAGCTACTGGTACAAACCCTCAGCCCCGACGATGGACTACTCCCTCCTCATCGTGGTGGCTGTCGGGATGATGAAGATGGCCAGCAGAGATGATTCCCCCCTCCGGCAGAGTGCAGGAAAGGGTCTAGATTGGTTTTCGGTGGCTACAGAGCCTTGCGGCGGCGGAACTTCTGATATAGGTTAACCCCGAAGGGTTTCGGAATATTTGGGAATTTATAGTGCAAAGAAGGGGTGTGGGAGGCCACCGAGGTGGGCACAACCCACCTGGGCGCGCCTGGGCCCCCAGGCGCGCCCTGGTGGGTTGTGCCCCCCTCGGGGCACCCCCCCAGGTGCTTCTTTGGCCCACTGTTGGTCTTCTGGTCCATAAAAAATCTCCATGAAGTTTCGTTGCATTTGGACTCCGTTTGGTATTGATTTCCTGCGATGTAAAAATCAAGCAAAAAAACAGCAACTAGCACTAGGTCAATAGGTTAGTCCCAAAAAATGATATAGAGTTGCTATAGAATGATTGTAAAACATCCAAGAATGATAAAATAACAACATGAATACTTCATAAATTATAGATACGTTGGAGACGTATCAGCATCCCCAAGCTTAATTCCTACTCGTCCTCGAGTAGGTAAATGATAAGAGAAATAATTTATGAAGTGTGAATGCTAGCAAAGTGCATAAGTTTGATCAATGATAATTTCAATCACTTTTCCTAGCATCATAACAGCAATTCTTTCTTATAAAACTTCTCGTGTTATAGTGGCAACCAATTAACATGTTAAGGTTCAAACAATGAACTCTCTTGAAACTCAACAACCTATGTTCTTAGTCACCAAGCAATTGCAATTCAACTTATTCAACATAGTTTAAGTAAGAGATCCACATACTCAACAATCATATAGTCTTCTATGATTGCTAACCCTCACCTCATACACATGAGAAAAATGTTTCAACCGGACACGTAGAAATATAGGGGCTTATTGTTTTGCCTCCCAACGTATTCACCTCAAGGGTGATGTCAACAATTATAACTCATGCTACCCATATTCAACTGGACATATGTGCCTAGATCTTTCCTCACCACATTATGCTTGCCAAAGGAGAAAAATAAAAGGGAATGGAGAGAAAAACTTTGACTCTTTGCATAAAAGTAAATACTGAAAAGTAAAAGATAGGCCCTTCGTAGAGGGAAGCAGAGGTTGCCATGCGCTTATTTGTTTGTATGTTCAATCCCTTAGTACAAAAGAACGTCACGTTGTATTGCCCTAAAGATGACAACCTTTATTATGCAGTCTGTCGCTTTTATTGTTTGCCATCCAAGTTCATACAACGCTCAATTTTCTCTTACACTAAATGATCTCACACTTTTAGAAGCAATTTTTATTGCCTTATTGCACCGATGACAACTTACTTGAAGAATATTATTCAATCCTTAGGTAGGTATGGTGGACTCTTGAAAATAAGATTTGGGTTTAAGGGTTTTTGGATGCACAAGTAGTATCTCTACTTAGTGAAGAATTTTGGCTAGTAAAGATGGGGGGCAAGCACCACATGTTGAAGGATCTATGACAATATGACTTCTATGTTAATATGAACAAACATAAATCATTACGCTGTCTTCCTTGTCCAACGTCAACAATTTTGGCATATAATATTTTGATGGGGGCTCATAATCACAAAAGATTTCCTTGATAGTGTATTTTCATGTGAAAGTTCTCTTCCTTATACTAATTATTCGTGAATTGCTTGTATGACCAAAGTTGTGATTGTCAAGCCTCAAAAGATTTCACTTTCTAAACCCAATGTGAAGCTACCACTAGGCATGATATGATATCAACTTCATGACATTCAATTTATTCAACAATTTACTCATAGGATATAAGTGAAGCACAAGAGCAATTCCAAAGAAAAGAGCTTCGTTGACGAGATGTGAATGCTGCTTACTTAGCCTCCTTGGCAACTATTTGAGGAATCTATTTTATTTAAAAACTTTCAGGTCTAAGTATTTTATTAAAACAGAAAGTAAAAAAAATAAAATGACATTCTAAGAATAGCACAACTCATGTGAAGAAGCAAAAACTTAGGCTCAACCGATACTAACCGATAATTGTTGAAGAAGAAAGTTGGGATGCCTACCGGGCCATCCCCAAGCTTAGATGCTTGAGACTTCTTGAATATTATCTTGGGATGCCTTGGGCATCCCCAAGCTTGAGCTTTGGTGTCTCCTTAATTCTTCTCATATCACGGTTTTCCTAAATCTCAAAAGCTTCATTCACACCAAACTCAACAAGAACTCGTGAGATAAGTTAGTATAAACTAATGCAAAAACCTTATCAATCTCTACTATAGCAAATCACTAAAATTATTATTCAACATTGCATACTAAATGCCTACGCATATTTAATACTCCTGTAATCAAATAGATTCATTAAACAAGCAAGCATATGCAAACAATGCAAACATAACAGCAATCTGCCAAAACAGTACAGTCTGTAAAGAATGCAAGAGTATCAAAACTTATTCAACTCCAAACATTATGAAATTACACCGCACTGTATAAAATTTATTAGAGCTTATTATGCAAAAAAGTTTCAACGTTTTATCACATTCTGACTTTCCTTGGGAATTTTTGCAACATCGATAAACTTTCTGTTTTCAAACAGCAACATGTATACTTGCAAGATAAGCATGGCAAAGGCTATCAATGCCACTTTTATTGGAATAAAAGATGCAAAAAAATTATTCTAAATAACAGCAAGAAATTCTTAACAAAATAAATTGATTCTCCAAGCAAAACACATATCATGTGATGAATGAAAACATAGCTCCAAGTGAGGTTACCGATAATGTTGGAGACGAAAGAGGGGATGCCTTCGGAGGCATCCCCAAGCTTAGTTGCTTGGATCTTCCTTGGATATTAACCTGGGGTGACTTGGGAATCCCCAAGCTTAGGGTCTTTTCACTCTTATTCTCCTCATATAGAAATCTCACCCAAAACTTGAAAACTTCAACCACACAAAACTTAACAGAACTTCATGAGATAGGTTAGTATGATAAAGAGCAAACCATTTCACTTTGGTACTGTCAAAGACAAGATTCATAATTTTTTCCACAAAATTCCTACTTTATCATATCATTTCCACAATTTATATTGAGCAATATAAGCCATAGAAACTAGAAACAAGCTATGCATTGAAAACGGAATCTGTTAAAAACAAAACAGTCTGTAGTAATCTGTACTCAAACCATACTTCTGCTACTCAAAAAATTATGAAACAATTAGAATCACGTGCGAAATTTGTATATTAAACTTCTGCAAAAATAATCAACTCAAAATCACTCTTCTGTTAAAAATAAGAATTATTTTCGTGAGCGCATAAGTTTCTGTTTTTCAGGAAGATCAAAGCAACTATCACCCAACATGATCCTAAAGGCTTTACTTGGAACTTTATTGAAACAAAAGCAATAAAACATGATCAATACAGTAGAATAATCATGTGAACACACAAAACAGTAAGTAAAAGTGTTTGGTTGTCTCCCAACAAGCGCCTTTATTTAATGCCTTTTAGCCAGGCATGATGAGTTCAATGGTGCTCGCATAAAAGATAAGAATTGAAACATGAAGAGAGCATCATGAAGCATATGACTAGCACATTTAGGTCTAACCAACTTCCTAGGCATAGGTATTTTGTGAGCAAACAACTTATGGGAGCAAGAATCAACTAGCATAGGAAGGCAAAACAAGTGCAACTTGCAAACAATCAACACATAGAGAAGAAACTTGACATTATTGAGATATGTAAGAGCATAAGTTCCTTCCTCATAATAATTTTCAGAAACATCATGAATGGATTCAACAATATAACCATCACATACAACACTCTTTTCATGATGCACAAGCATAGAAGATTTATCACTCTTTATGGCATACATGTCATCATAATAATCATCATAGATAGCAACTTCATTGTCATAATCAATTGAAACCTCTTCCAAAATTGATAGAGGCAAAGGTGTCCCGATGTTTCGATGAGATGGTGGCTATCGTTTCTGTGGGAGTCGACCTTGACGATCCGACTACGTACGTGCGAGACGTCGCGCCTTAGCAATCGCTAAACCAACTTCCGAGGGTTATTGACCACGCCGAGCACGATCAACCTCGACCACGAGGGCCTTTTTCCTGCGAGCAAACGAAGAACAAGCAAGAAACTAAGATTGCAATCTGGATATTGCGAATATAAGAGGAAAGCTTTATTAAGGAAGGTGGGGTTCTGAGACGCCTTGGTCTGGTCGTTGAACACAAACGAAGTACGCGAAGTTGCAGCTATGGCGAACTTTTGATCTAAACAAAACCCAAAGTCTAAACGGTGCCCTAAGGGCTGTATATATGGAGGAAGAGGGGGGAATTTCGTGGCCCTTGGTGTAGGGGTCCGAAATCAACCCTATCTCTTGTTTCCCCACACATACGGACTCTAAAAATAGCCTATACTTGTGTATTTCGAAATTACAAGGGCCTGGCCCAATAATAAGGTGACGCAGCACCTAGAATAGCCTCAGGATGAAATTTATGAAGTAGCATCTTGTATATTTTGTCCAAGGCTTCATGCACCTATTATGGTGGCTTCAAAGTCCTGAAATCATCACTTGTAACTCCGTTCTTGTTCCCCTTGCGCATGGCATCATCTCCATGCTTGTTCTTGCTCCAATGTCCATCCTTCTCCAAGCTAGGCCCTTCATTTGTAAGCAAAACAAATGTATCCAATTTAGGCAGCATCATATTCTCATGAACATTAGAATCATTACCAAGAAACGAAAGTACACGATAATTTAATTGGCGGCGCGAGCTCTAGTAATTGGTCCAAAGATGTATAACAAATAGGGGTTGTGGGTGTAACAATGGTATTGATGTCCTCATCATCCTCCCCTCCTTGGAATGAAGTCGCCCTCGACGGAAACTCATCTTCCTCACCCAAATAAGGCTTCAAATCTGCAATGTTAAAAGTGGGACTAACCCCAAAATCTGCAGGCAGCTCAAGTTTATATGCATTATCATTTATTTTCTCTAACACCTTAAATGGACCATCAAAGACGTGGCATTAGCTTTGATTTGCGCAAATTAGGAAACCTATCCTTACAAAAATGTAACCAAACAAGATCTCCAGGTGCAAAGACAACATGTTTTCTACCCTTATCTCCAGCAAGTTTATATTTAGCATTCAAATGCTCAATGTTTTCCTTAGTTAACTCATGCATTTTTAAAATCAATTCAGCACGTTCTTTAGCATCAAAATTAACCTTCTCCGAAGATGGAAGAGGCAACAAATCAATAGGTGCACGAGGTAGGAAGCCATACACAATTTCAAAAGGGCACATCTTAGTAGTAGAATGCAATGAACGATTATAAGCAAATTCAATATGAGGCAAGCATTCTTCCCACATTTTCTTATTATTCTTCAAAACAGCCCTAAGCATAGTAGACAATGTTCTATTGACTACTTCAGTTTGTCCATCGGTTTGGGGGTGACAAGTAGTACTAAAAAGCAGTTTAGTCCCCAACTTAGCCCATAAACATCTCCAAAAGTGGCTAAGAAATTTAGTATCACGATCTGAAACAATAGTATTTGGCACACCATGCAAGCGAATAATTTCACGAAAGAACAAATCAGCAACATTAACAAAGATCATCGCTTTTATGACATGGTATAAAGTGTGCCATTTTAGAATCTATCCATGACAACAAATATGTTATCCCTCCCTTTGTTCGAGGTAAACCTAAAACAAAGTCCATAGATATATCCTCCCAAGGAACACTAGGTACGTGCAAAGGCATATATAAACCATGAGGATTGAGTCGTGACTTAGCTTTTTGACATGTAGTGCAAATGAGCAACAAAACGCTCAACATCCCGGCCTCATCTTTGGCCAAAAGAAATGTGTAGCAAGTATATCCTCCGTCTTCTTCACGCCAAAGTGTCCCATTAATCCTCCTCCATGCGCCTCCTGCAACAACAAAAGACGAACAGAGCTAGCAGGAATGCATTGCTTGTTAGCACGGAACACAAAACCATCCTTAATAACGAACTTGTTCCATGTTCTTCCTTCTTTACAATTCTGCATTACATCTTTAAAATCAGCATCATGCACATATTGATCTTTGATGGTCTCCAAACCAAATATTTTGAAGTCAAGTTGTGAAAGCATAGTATAGCGACGAGACAAAGCATCAAAGAATAACATTTTCTTTACCCTTCTTGTGTTTAATGACATAAGGGAAAGTCTCAATGAATTCAACCCATTTAGCATGTCTACGATTCAGTTTAGCTTGACTTTTAATATGTTTCAAAGATTCATGATCGGAATGTATAACAAATTCTTTGGGCCATAAATAATGTTGCCATGTCTCTAAAGTCCTAACAAGAGCATATAATTCTTTGTCATAAGTAGAATAGTTCAGACTAGGCCCACTCAATCTTTCGTAAAAGTATGCAACAGGTTTGCCATCTTGTAATAACACACCTCCTAATCCAATTCCACTAGCATCACATTCAAGCTCAAAAGTCTTATTAAAGTCGTGAAGTCGGAGTAAAGGAGCATGTGTCAACTTATCTTTCAATACCGTGAAGGCTTCTTCCGTGCGGTACCCCAAACAAAAGGCACATCCTTCTTTGTAAGTTCATTGAGAGGTGCAGCAATGGTGCTAAAGTCTCTCACAAAACGCCTATAGAAAGCAGCGAGTCCAAGAAAACTCCTCACTTGTGTGACCGCTTTGGGCTGCGGCCAACTCTCAATAGCTTCAATCTTGGCTTTATCAACTTCAATTCCCTGTGGTGTGACAACATAGCCAAGAAAAGATACTCGGTCGGTGCAAAAGGTGCACTTCCCAAGGTTACCAAACAAACGTGCATCACGTAGAGCATTAAAAACAGCACGTAAATGTTCCAAATGTTCTTCCAAAGATTTGCTATAAATCAAGATATCATCAAAATAGACTACCACAAATCGTCCAATGAAAGCACGTAAAACTTCGTTCATTAGTCTCATGAAAGTACTAGGTGCATTAGTTAACCCAAAAGGCATGACTAACCACTCATATAAACCAAACTTAGTTTTAAATGCTGTTTTCCATTCATCTCCCAATTTCATACGAATTTGATGGTATCCACTACGCAAATCAACTTTGGAGAATATTGTAGAGCCACTCAATTCATCAAGCATATCATCTAGCCTAGGAATAGGATGACGATAACGAATAGTAATATTATTAATGCCTCTACAATCAACACACATACGCCGACGTACCATCCTTTTTAGGCACTAGTATAATAGGAACAGCACAAGGACTAAGAGATTCGTGTATATAACCTTTGTCGAGCAGCTCCTGTACTTGACGATAGTCTCCTTCGTCTCCTCCGGATTGGTACGGTATGGTGCACGGTTGGTAGCGATGCACCGGGAATTAAGTCAATTTGATGCTCAATCCCTCGAATAGGTGGTAATCCGGTGGTACGCCTTGTGGGAAGACGTCAAATAACTCTGCAAAATGTTAGTGACAAGAGGGGCAAAGAGGAAGGCACGTCCTTGAATGAAAATAACGCCTCTTTGCACACAAAAGCATAGCAAATAGATTTGCTAGAATCTAGCTCCTCAATATCAGATTTGGTGGCAAGTAAACATGCACTTTTCAGTTTAATTTCAGAAGCAACATTAGATGGTTTATTATTAGGCTTCATTTGTTGCTCAAATTCTTTTGCCACAATCTGATTTTCACTCTTATTTTTCTCCTGTTTTGCTTTATTAGCTCTATTAATATCATCTTTCAAAATTGAATCAGAGTCATAGGAAGCAAAGTAATATTTTTATCCTTGTGAACAAGAGTATACTGATTGTTTCTACCATGGTGTACAGAATTTTTATCAAATTGCCATGGTCTACCAAGTAATAAGGAACATGCTTGCATAGGTACCACATCACAATCAACATAATCAGCATATGTAGAGATACTAAAATACACACGAACAAAGACGTGTTACCTTAACCTTGCCGCTGTTGTTGAACCATTGGATGTAGTAAGGATGTGGATGTGGTCTTGTGGTGAGAGAAAGCTTCTCCACCATATCCATGCTAGCCAAGTTGTTGCAGCTCCCTCCATCTATGATGACGCTGAATAGAATGTTCCTTCACAACTCCCTTTGTATGGAACAAGTTATGCCTCCGATTTTGCTCAGCTTGTGTAACCTGCACACTCAAAACACGTTGAGCAACTAAACATTCATACCTGTCAAAGCATCTTCAAAGCCATGTATTGCGCCTCATGATCGTAATCATCTCCACCTTGTTCTTCATGTGTAATAAGAGCCAAAGTCTCTTCATCATAGTCACTAGCGGACTCATACCCACCATCCTCGAGCAATCATCACACGCTGAGATTGGCATTCTTCGGCAAAATGTCCTCTTCCCTTACAACGACGACAAATAATATCACTTGTGTGCCCTGTTGACGCCATGGAAGAAGAAGAGCTCGTGTAGGCTCAAGAAAAGGCGCTCTTGGCGAGATAGTGGTGGTTGTGCCTGCTTTCTTGTATCACGGTTGGAGGTGGCAGCCGATGGAGGTGCCGTGTAGTAGAACGTGTGGAAGTAGATGATGCACGTGGTGTCCATGATGAAGGTCGACCTGCAGAAAAAGTTAGTCCGCGCCAACGCCTGGCCGATCCTCAAGCACTTCACGCTCAGCTTTACAAGCAAGATGGAATAATCGAGTGATATTAGTATAATCCTTGTAGTCTAGAATGGTCTGAATATCTCTATCTAATCCACCCGTAAAACGTGCAAGCATAGCTTCATTCTCCTCAACAATACCACATCTAATCAAGCCAGTTTGTAATTCCCGATAATATTCTTCTACCGAATTTTTTCCTTGTCTTAAGCGCTGCAATTTTGAAGTAATTCACGTTGATAATATGGTGGAACCCAACGAGCACGCATAGCAGTTTTCAAAGCAGCCCAAGTAGCTGAACAGGATATAATCTACAATGTTCGCACCACCAAACACATGCAAAGCTAGTGAAAGCACAAACAGCTGGGAACACGCCTCTCCTCGTGGATATTGTAAACATGTAAATCGTTGTTCAGTTTCTAACTCCCAAGTAAGATATATATCAGGAACATATCTACCCTCAAATGGTGGAATATTCAACTTCAATTTAGGGAGATGGTCATGATCTCGCACTGAGGGGAGCCCTAACATTGCCATTATTTGCATGTGGACGACCGGGTGGTTGTGATGTCGGTGGTTGTGGTGCTTGGTGGTTGCACGTAGTTACGAAGTTGATCAATCTCATCCTCGCATTTCTCTCACATAATCATCATCCCCACATCGCCAGCAGGAGCCACGTAAGTATCAACAGCAGCACCAAAGAGCTTGGCCAGTGAAGAGGGACACGGCTCGCTTCGGCGGAGGGCTGTTCGCGATGTGGAGGTAGTCGTTGTTGTTGTTGTAGAGGTGCATTAGGTGCAGCCGGTGGTGGTGGTGGTAGACGCGCGAGCAATTCATTAAACTTGTTATCGAGCTTTGTTTCAACGCCTTCTCAATGCCATCTATCTTCTCCATGGCCTCTTCAAATCTATTTAGAACATCTTCCACCTGCCCACTCATCATTTGTTGAAACTTATCATGTAGCGCTTTGTTTGTCATGTTCTCCCGGTCGGTCTAAATCGGCTTGTGATCCCGCCATGGTTAGCGACAATAGAAACACACAAGAATATGATTCGACAGACTCTTAGGAAGTGGTGGTGGTGGTGTGGTGGACAGTCACAAATCCGTCAAGCAAATCTCAAATTCTTACCAGTTCTTACCCAAAGAAAGGCGGTGATCGGCAACCGATGTAGTCAAAACTCTCAAAGCTTGGATAGAGCGATTACCGGGGAGAGTCAAACGCACGATGTAGATGTATGTGGAGCTGGGAAGGCTTATAATATGGTAGCAAAAAGGGTCGCAATAATCAATTCAGAGATGCAAAGTTGAATAAACGCTCAACGACCAGATCAGGTTGCTGGTCCTAGGCTAGACCGTGCTAGAGACGCGAGCCTAGAACACTAACAAAATCACGGCGCTGCACGGAAACAACGGAAAAGCACACTCTGGAAAAATTTTCTTTTTCGCTCTTTTTTTTGCGAAAAATCACTATAATGGCGAGTGTCTCAAAACTCTTCCCAGGTCAAACTGACAGGATGGGCACGAAATTTTTTCGACCAATTTTTTTTTCGATCGCGGACCCAAAAAGCTGGAAACGGGTCAAAAAACTTTCTATAATGGCGAATTGTCTCAATACGCTTAGAAACACCTAAAATAGGATAGCCAGAAATTTTTTCGACAAGTGCGTTGAAAATTTTGGGCCTAAACGAGGGTGGTTTCAGACTCTTTTTTTCAAACCTACTCAAGCAAGGAAACACGAATCGAATTTAGATGGATCTCGAAAACAAACCTAATATGAGAAGAACTTCGGATTGGTGGTGGATATATGGTGGTGGTATATGGCAGCGGTGGTGGTATATGGCAGCGGTGGTGGTATATGGTTATGGATTGGTGGTGGTATATGGATACGGATTGGTGGTGGTATATGGATACGGATTCAGAGCGGTGGTGGATAAGAAGGGTGGTAGATGGCAAGGCGATGATGATGGTGCGGCGGGCGTGACAACTTATGACCGTAACTCGAAACTCTAAAAGACTAGACTCTAAGACCAAAGAACTTGACACGACGATGCAACCGCAAATTCAACAAAGCAAAACCCTAAAAAGATTATGCGAAGGCTCAGATTGGTTCGGATATGATGAACTAACCCTAATTTTGGTTTTTGTGGCTTTTTCGTGGACTTTAGGTATGAAGAATGACTCGATCTAATCTACGAAAACTGTAAAATCTCACCGAGCAACCCGAAAATCTGATACCACTTGATAGAGGCAAAGGTGTCCCGATGTTTCGATGAGATGGTGGCTATCGTTTACGTGGGAGTCGACCTTGACGATCCGACTAAATGACGTGTGAGACGTCGCGCCTTTAGTAATCGCTAAACCAACTTCCGAGGGTTATTGACCATGCTCGAGCACGATCAACGACCACGAGGGCCTGTTTCTCGCGAGCAAACGAAGAACAAGCAAGAAACTAAGATTGCAATCTGGATATTGTGAATATAAGAGGAAAGCTTTATTAAGGAAGGTGGGGTTCTGAGACGCCTTGGACTGGTCGTTGAACACAAACGAAGTACACGAAGTTGCAGCTATAGCGAACTTTTGATCTAAACAAAACCCAAAGTCTAAACGGTGCCCTAAGGGCTGTATATATGGAGGAAGAGGGGGGAATTTCGTGGCCCTTGGTGTAGGGGTCCGAAATCAACCCTATCTCTTGTTTCCCACACATACAGACTCTAAAAATAGCCTATACTTGTGTATTTCGAAATTACAAGGGCTGGCCCAATAATAAGGTGACGCAGCACCTAGAATAGCCTCGGACGAAATTTATGAAGTAGCATCTTGTATATTTCGTCCAAGGCTTCATGCACCCATTATGGTGGCTTCAAAGTCCTGAAATCATCACTTGTAACTCCGTTCTTGTTCCCCTTAGCATGGCATCATCTCCATGCTTGTTCTTGCTCCAATGTCCATCCTTCTCCAAGCTAGGCCCTTCATTTGTAAGCAAAACAAATGTATCCAATTTAGGCAGCATCATATTCTCATGAACATTAGAATCATTACCAAGAAACGAAAGTACCTGATAATTTAATTGGCGTGCGCGAGCTCTAGTAATTGGTCCAGTATGTATAGCAGCAGGGGCTGTGGGTGTAACAATGGTATTGATGTCCTCATCAAAAATAGTGGATGTATCACTAAATAAAGTCATGACCTCTCCAAATCCACTTTCATTAATATTGTAATAAGATTCAACACCCTCCAAAATAGTGGGATCACTACTACCTAGAGTTGACTGATACGTCTCCAACATATATAATTTTTTATTGTTCCATGCTGTTTTATTATCAATCTTGGATGTTTTACAATCATTTTATATCATTCTTTGGTACTAACCTATTGACATAGTGCCAAGTGCAAGTTGCTGTTTTCTACATGTTTTTTACATCTCAGGAAATCAATATCAAACGGAGTCCAAATGCCCCGAAACTATTTTTGTGATGTTTTATGGGCCATACGGAAGGCAATGGGCCCTGGTTGCACCTGGGAAGTGCCCCGAGGGGGCACAATACACCTGGGCGCGCCAAGAGGCCCAGGCACGCCCTGGTTGGTTGTGGCCACCTCGGGCACCCCCCGGACCGCCTCTTTGCTCTATAAATACCCAAATATTCCAGAAACCCTAGGGGAGTCGATGAAATATTCATCCAGCCGCCGCAAAGTCCAGAACCACTAGATCCAATCTAGACACCATCTCGGATGGGGTTCACCACTTCCATTGGTGTCTCTTCGATGATGCGTGAGTAGTTCTTTGTAGACCTTCGGGTCCGTAGTTAGTAGCTAGATGGCTCTCGCTCTCTCTCTCTCTCTCTCTCTCTTCTCTCTCTCTCTCTCTCCCTCGCTGATTCTCAATACAATGGTCTCTTGGAGATCAATATGATGTAACTCTTTTGCGGTGTGTTTGTTGGGATCTGATGAACTTTGAGTTTATGATCATTTTTATCTTTTTATATCCATGAAAGTTATTTGAGTTTCTTTGATCTGTTATATGCATGATCTCTTATAGCCTTGTATTTCTTCTCCGACATTTGGTTTTTGTTTGGCCAACTTGATCTATTTATCTTGCAATGAGAAGAGGTGCCCGGTAGTGCGTTCGATCTTACGGTGCTTGATCCCAGTGATAGAAGGGGAACCAACGCGTATGTATCGTTGCCACTAAGGATAAAAATACGAGATCTATATCTACCCCCTTATAGATAAACTGATCTTGTCTACATCATGTCATCGTTCTTATTGCATTACTTCATTTTTCCATGAACTTAATACACTAGATGCATGCTGGATAGCGGTCGATGTGTGGAGTAATAGTAGTAGATGCAGGCAGGAGTCGGTCTACTAATCTTGGACGTATGCCTATGTAATGATCATTGCCTGGATATCGTCATGATTATTTGAAGTTCTATCAATTGCCCAACAGTAATTTGTTTGCCCACCTTTTGCTATTTTTCTCGAGAGAAACCACTAGTGAAACCTACGGCCCCGGGGTCTTATTTCTCCTTTGCAATCTACTTTTCCTTTGCGTTTTTATCAAGATATATTAAACTAAAAAATGCAAAAATATCTTGTTGCACTTTTATTTATTTGCGATCTATTATTTCAATATATTACAATTTACCTCACGTCGGTTCGCCTATCTTGAGGCACCGTACCCCGGAAGGGATTGACAACCCCTTTAACACGTCGGGTTGCGAGGTGTTGTTATTTGTGTGCAGGTGCCGCTTACGTTGTGATTGCTTAGTTCTCCTACTGGTTCGATACCTTAGACGGTCAAATCTCTGTGCATAAGTGTCATCCCTGGATCGGTAATGCTGACACACACAGTACTCGAATGGATTTATAACAGAGAAGCAATCACACACTTATTACATCGATAGTCTCAAGAGAGAACTTATTACAATAAATATGGCTTAAGTCCATTTAAATAAGATAAAAGCGGAAGGCTCGGTAGATAAAGTGAGTCCATCACTCCAACGGCATAGCTGAGTGCACGACAACGACCTAGCGCACCTTACTCTTCGTCTGAAAAGTCTGCAACATGATATGTTGCAGCCCGAAACGGGTCAGCACATCGATTATGCTGGCAATATAACACAGTAGAGCAATGAACAAGACAAATGCTATCACTACATGCATATATGGCTGGTGGAGGATATATGGTTATAGTCTTTTGAGGAAAGCCAATTTTTCCCTACAACAAAGGAATGTATTTGGTTTATCTATCATGGTAGTTGTTAAACATTAAGAAGGTTCCTCCAACTCAATCCCAATTAAGCAGTATTAATAACCCAACAAATTAATTTAGAGTGATGAGATCAACATGATAATCCAAGAACCAGATACTCAAGATGTCCATAACCGGGGACACGGCTAACCATGATTAGTTTGTACACTCTGCAGAGGTTTACGCACTTTTCCCCACAAGACTCGATCTCCTCCGTTGGATTTCTCGCACTACATGGTGTTTGAGAAATGGATGACCGAGACACAGTCTATCAAAAACATTAACTCTTTACTCTGGGTGGACAGTTACACCTACTTTCCCCTACATCTGCTAGCCCACCACTGAAAGAGATCATGCAACATACTCAACTATGCTACAGCCCATAATAGCTTGTGGCTGCACACGGAAGTTTCTAGCATGAATAATCTTATGATCCCGTTGAGCCTGGGTGGCGAACCATAGGATGATCACACGGGTACTCCAGGATATCCTAGGACAACACTGGATTCTCCAAGTGCCCGCAACTAATCCACCCAGATGTGTATTTAAGTATCCACCTTAAGTTAACCATTAATTAACAATCTCACATCTGTCATGGATATACTCAAACCTAATCCACGTCTACGATCATAGATGGCAATACAAGCATAGCATAGAAGTAACTCCCAAGGGTTTGATAATAACAGGGCAATAGGTTCTACCTCATCATCTACTTCCCAAAACCCACATGTTAAGAGATCCTACTCATGCAATGTTTGAGGGTTGAAACTAATGCATAAAACTGGGTATGAAAAGAGTATGATCAATGTGTTACTTGCCTTGTCGACGATCCACAAACCCTAGAGACTCGTAGTAGCACGCTTCGCACTCCGGGAATTCTATCGCAAACAAACATTGCATACATAAGCACTCAAACAAAGATGCACGGGTAAAACTCAAATACAAAAAATCAAATCTGAATGTTCAACTGAAGAGATTCGATCTGCAAAAAGAATCAATCGAATTGGAGTTACGGAACTGAAACTATGGTCAAAAGAAATTCGAAATCAAATCTTCTTGAAACCAAATTTTAAATTGTCAAAACCTTGTTCAAGTTGGTTAAACAGAAATAGGATATCGAGACGAAGATTTTGACGTTGGTTCCACTGGATTTGGACAAACGGTTAAGAAACGGCGAGGGTTTGAAGATCAGGGGCTAATCTGTGATAAAAATAATCGCGGATAGGTCCCTAGCCGAAAATATACAGAAAAAGAGAAATCTATTGGACGAACGTCCGCTAACAGAGACGAACGGGCAAATTCTTTCGTTAAAACGAACGAACGGACAAACGTTCGCAAACGAACTAAACCGAAAAAAAACGAAATAATCTAAAATAAAAATAAAATAAAAAACCGAACCTAGGGTTTTTTTAAGAAAACCGGCGACTTTTAGCTGAAAACCAAAAAAATCCGGCGGCAGATCGGATCGGATCGGCGGCTCGGCGAGGCGGAGGTGGCGGCAGCGGAGGCCAGCTGGCGGCCTTCGGCGTCTTGATGGTGTGGTCGGCGGTGGCGGCTCGGCCTTTTAAAGGCCCGAGGGGGTTGGTGGCGTGCGGGAGGGGCGGCGCCGGCGGCTTGGGGTCGGACTCCCGAGTGCTGTCATGAAACGACGACGACAAGACGGTCTTGAGGCGATGGGCGGTGAGCTTGGCCCGCTCGGTCAAAACACATCTTTTAAAAAAATAAGATTCCGCCGAGAAAAATCCTAAGTAAGTAAAAGTAAAAATCTAAAAATGCCAAAAACAATTTTCACCGTCTAAATAAAATATTTAGAACAAAGCGAACATTTTCTTAGCCTAAAAAATGCAATTTTGAAAAATGCATATTTTCTAATTCGAATAAAATAGCAATAAAATCCAAATAAAATTATTTATTTGATTTTAACATTTTTCCTCCAATATTTCATTTATTTTGGAGAAGTCATATTATCTCCTCTCATATATTTTAATTTGAAATATTTTTGGAGAGAAAAATAATTAAAACCAAAATGATCCTCTTTTCAATATTTGAGAAAATTTCAAATATGAAAATAATAAAATCCACAACTCTCTCCGTGGGTCCTTGAGTTGCTTAGGATTTTTAGGATCACAACCAAAATGCAAAAAAATATGATATGCATATGATGACCTATGTATAACATTCCAAATTGAAAATTTGGGATGTTACAAACCTACCCCCCTTAAGATGAATCTCTCCCTCGAGGTTCGGGTTGGCTAGAAAATAGGTGTGGGTGGTCTTTGCGTAGATCATCCTCTCGTTCCCAGGTGGCTTCATCCTCGGAATGGTGGCTCCACTGAACTTTGCAAAACTTGATAACCTTGCTACGTGTGACTCGGCTGGCAAACTCGATAATCTTGACTGGTTTCTCCTCGTAGGTCAGATCACTATCCAACTGAATTGCTTCTAGGGGCATTGTATCTCTCAATGGAATATCGACCATCTCAGCATGGCACTTCTTCAACTGGGAGACGTGAAACACATCATGAACTCCTGACAGTCCTTCGGGTAACTCTAACTTGTAAGCCACTTCTCCCATACATTCCAAAACTCGGTATGGTCCTACAAATCTCGGGGCTAACTTTCCCTTAACTCCAAAATGTTTAACTCCTCGCAGAGGTGACACACGAATATATGCTTTGTCTCTGATTTCATAGATTACCTCCTTGCGTTTTGAGTCTGCATAACTCTTCTGTCTGGACTGAGCTACCTTCAGTCTATCTCGAATCAATTAAACCTCTCTTCTGACTCTTTGATCAGATCTGGTCCAAACAACTGGCGGTCTCCAACTTCATCCCACATTAACGGCGTCCTGCACCTCCTTCCATACAAAGCTTCGAAAGGGGACATCTTCAAACTAGCTTGATAACTGTTGTTGTATGATAACTCTGCGTAGGGTAAGTTATCATCCCAACTAGATCCATAATCTAGTGCAGAAGCTCTCAACATGTCCTCTAGAATCTGATTGACTCTCTCCGGTCCGGCCCATCCGCTCATGCATGGATGAAAGGTTGTACTGAACTCTAGTCTGGTTCCCAAAGTCTGGTGCAGCTGGTGCCAAAACTTTGAAGTGAACTGTGTTCCTCTATCTGATACGATGGTCCTCGGAAGTCAATGCAAACATACGATCCTGGTCATATAGATCTTGGCCAACTTCGCACTTGTATAGGTGGTTTTCACTAGGATAAAGTGAGCCACTTTGGTCAAACGATCCACTACTACCAAAATAGAATCATATCCTGATCGAGTCCTGGGTAATCCGGTGATAAAATCCATGCCAAGCTTATCCCACTTCCATTCGGGTATCGGCATGGGCTGCAGTAATCCTGCTGGCTTCTGATGTTCTGCCTTCACTCTTTGACATACATCACATACGGCTACATACTCGGCAATATCCTTCTTCATACCAGTCCACCAGAAACGCTCTTTTAAATACAAATACATCTTGGTGTTTCCGGGGTGTATCGAGTATGGCGAGTCATGAGCTTCCTGAAGTATCAGCTTCCTGATATCTGCATTATTGGGCACATAAACACGGTCCTCAAACCACAAGGTGTCGTGCTCGTCCTCACGAAAACCTTTGGCTTTTCCTTTACTCATCTTCTCCTTTATCTCAGCAATTTCCTTATCATCCTTCTGAGCTTCTCGAATTTTCCCCAATAATGTTGACTGAACTATCACCAGACGAAGCTCCCTGAGATCTTCGGCTAACTCCTTTGGCAATCCTCCGCTTACGAGGGTATTGGCATAAATCATCTGGCTCAAAGCATCTGCTACGACATTGGCCTTTCCTGGGTGATAGTGCAACTTCATATCGTAATCTTTTATAAGCTCCAACCATCTCCTTTTCCCGAGATTCAGCTCCGTCTGTGTGAAAATGTACTTCAAACTCTTATGATCCGTGTACACATCAAAACGATTTCCAATAAGAAAGTGTCTCCAGATCTTGAGCGCATGCACTACAGCTGCTAACTCCAAATCATGCATGGCATAATTCAACTCATGTGATCGAAGCTGACGTCAGGCATATGAGACAACTCTTCCGTCTTGCATAAGTACACCTCCAAGTCCTAAGAGGGAGGCGTCACAATATACTTGGAAATCCTTGTGTATATCTGGCAGAATCAGCACTGGGGCTGTAACCAAACATTTCTTCAACTCCTGAAAACTTGCCTCACATTCATCTATCCATTTGAACTTGGTGTACTTCTTCAACAACTCCGTCATGGGCTTTGCAATCTTGGAGAAATTCTCAATGAATCTCCGATAATATCCCGCGAGTCCCAGAGAATTGCGGATCTCTCCAACCTGAGGTGGGTGCCAACCACTCAGTGACTGACTGGACCTTGGTAGGGTCTACTGCTATACCTTCTCCTGATATAACATGTCCAAGAAAACCTACTTCCTTTAACCAAAACTAGCAATTGTTGAACTTGGCATATAACTGATGTTCCCTGAGATTTTCGAGAACTAAACGCAAATGCTCCTTGTGTTCCTCTTCATTCTTCGAGTATACCAAAATATCATCAATGAACACCACGACAAACTTGTCCAAGAACTCCATGAACACCTTATTCATCATACTCATGAAATAGGCAGGGGCATTAGTCAATCCAAATGACATAACCGTGTACTCATATAGCCCGTACCTTGTGGTGAAGGCTGTCTTAGGTATATCCTGTTCTCGAATCTTCAGCTGGTGGTATCCTGATCGCAGATCGATCTTGGAGAATACTTTAGCTCCTTGCAGCTGGTCAAACAAGTCATTGATCATTGGTAGTGGGTACTTGTTCTTGATCATCACTTCATTCAATGCACGATAATCAACAACCATTCTCAAAGATCCATCCTTCTTCTCAACCAAGAGCACTGGGGCTCCCCACGGTGACGAACTTCGTCGAATATAATGTTTCTCCAATAACTCCTTAATCTGCTTCTTAATCTCCTCCAGATCATTTGCAGGCATCCAATATGGTCTCTTTGATATTGGTCCAGTGCCTGGCAATAGTTCTATCAAAAACTCAATGTCTCGATCCGGCAGCATGCCTGGTAGTTTCTCTGGAAATACGTCCGGGTAATCCTTCACTACAGGTACTTCCTCCTGAACAACTCCTGAGAGGGAATTTACTTGGGTTCTCCTTGGCGCATGCCTGGATACATACTTGATAATTTTTCCCTCCGGTGTGGTGAGTAAAATTGACTTACTAGCGCAATCAATGTTCCCCATACATTGATAGCCAATCCAAGCCTAGTATCACATCCAATCCTTGTGACTCCAGAATTATCAAGTTTGAGGGGAAAACATGCCTACCTATGGTTAATGGCATCTGAAAACATCCTTGTCTTGCCATACACTCTGCTCCTGGCGAGCTTACTAACATAGGTGTCCTAAGAACTTTGGTGGGCAACTTATACTTATCCACAAATCCCCCTTGAAATGTATGAATGCGATGCACCAGTATCGAAAAGAACGGGAGCGGTAAATGACTTAACCAAAAACTTACCGATAACTGCATCTGGCTGCTCTTCAACCTCCTCCACGTTCACGTGGTTCACTTGTCCCCTATTGAAAGGGTTGGGCTTCTTCCCAGAGCTTCCATTGCCGTTACCATTCTTTGCTTCAGAACACTCGATGGCGTAGTGTCCAGTCTTCCCGTACTTGAAACAAGTAATGTGACTTACATCCTTCTTCGCGGGTGTGGCTGGGTTGGAGCGGTTCTGATTGCTGCCTGATCCATTCCCGTTTCCATTCTTGGGGCCACTGTGGTTATGTGAACTTCCTCCATTGTGGGTATGGACTCCATGGTTATGGGTATATCCTCCCGAGTTTGGGGTAAAATGGAGCTTCTCCTGAGCTCCTGAATTATACTTGCCTTGTTCATACTTCCTTTTGCGGCTCTCAATTTGCTGCTGCTTCCCTTCAATCATAAGAGCCATGTCTACCAGCTCCTGGTAGTTTGCAAATGTTGCCACCATCAACTGCATACTCATCTCATCATTCAACCCTTCCATAAACTTCTCCTGCTTCGCGGCATCGGTGGCCACATCATCCGGGGCATAGCGAGCTAACTTACTGAACTCATCCACGTACTACCCCACAGTACGGTTTCCCTGGCGCAAGTTGCAAAACTCACGCTTCTTCATGTTCATAGCTCCAGTTGAGACATGTGCAGTGCGGAATGCTTGTTGAAACTGATCCCAGGTGATATTGGCTATAGGGAAGGTGGTTGTGTAATTCTCCCACCATGAGGCCGCGGGTCCATCCAATTGGTGTGTGGCAAAACGCACCTTCTCAGCATCTATGCAACATGCGATGGTCAAATCCCTTCCAATCCTGCGTAGCCAGTCGTCAGCAACTATTGGCTCGGTGCTATTGGAGAACACCGGCGGCTGCAACCTCAGAAAACGGGCTAAGTTGTCAACTAGAGGTGGTGGCGGTGGGTTGTTGTTGTTGTTGTTGCCTTGGTTCTGGACTAGTTGCTGTATCAAGGCATTCTGCTGTTGAATCAACTGAGTGATCTCCGGTAGGAAGACAAATCCGGTGTCACGTCTCGGAGGCATCTGATGGGTTTAGAGGGGAGAGATTAGAATAGAATGAGGTCTAGTGAGAAAGCACTACCCATATGCACATGAGACAAACACATTCATATCACACCAAAACAATTCAAGCAAGGGCATACAATCGGTCTAGAACTATCGTTACGAAAGTGCTCGAACTACTACTATATACATGGGGGAATACTACTGTCGGGGAGGCTGATCGGACCCACAAACACCTATGGGATCGGCGGACCGAGTCCCTTTTGGTTCGGAGGGGGGCGGAGATCGCACGAAGAGCGGATCGAGGCGGTTAGCACGAGCAGTTTACCCGGCTTCGAGCTCTCCGGAGAGATAATACTCCTACCGCTGCTTGTCCGATTTGTATTGTGTTCTTGCTAGGGAGCGATGAGAGCTACAAGACCTAAGCGTGGGTGTTCTCTCGGTTACGTTGGGATCGAACCTCCTCACGCTATGCATGGGCCTCCTTTTATATGCTCAAGGGGTCTGCATGTGGCAATGTAGATGAGGGTACAAATGGAAAAACAGTAGTTGGTACACCTACTTGTACAAAGGTATGCAGTGTAGTCTACCTAACCCTGACGGCACGGGACAAAAGCATGTAAGGCCCGGCCCTGTCGCCTAAACAGGGCCACAGGGACCGTCAGGAGCGCCACCGGTCGCCACGATGGCAAGCTTGTCGGCCGCTTATCGCTGCTTCCCTCACCGGCTGCACAGCCTCTTGACACGCGCGCATGGAATGGTCCCATGCCGACACGTTGGTGGATGAGCTGGAGCAGAGATGAAGAGAGGATGCCTGCCGCGGCAAGTGCCTTGCCACGGCTGAATCCTTGTCGCGTCCGGAGGCTTGTCGCTCTCCGAGCCTTCCCGGCAAGCTCCTCTTTCCGGGGTCTTGTCTTCTGCGTGCCTTGAGTGGCCTTCCCGGCAAGCTCCTCTTGCCGGGGCCTTGTCTTCTTGGTTAAATACTTTGTTCCTGAATGGCTCCAAAGGAACCACGGAGGATCTTGGTGGTGACCAGGCAAGCCTTGCTTGCAGTGTCAGAATCGTCAGGCACGAAGTTCGGGATACTAGGGTACCCCTACTCTAGTACACCGACAGAGCCCCCGGCTCGGGCCACACACGGTGCCGAAGCGCTGTTGGGCCAGCCCAAAACAAGCACGGTCACACGCGGCCTTGATCACGCCGTAACTTGCTCTAGACCCACCACGTCCCCCTCGAACGGCACGCACCGAACGTGGCGTCGTGGGAGAGATCGTGGGGGGTTTCTTTATTAGGAAAAGCGGAACGTCCGCCCCCTCTCCCTCCTTATAAACAGGGGAAACAGGGGCAGGTCGCCCACCTCGCCATTGCTGTCTTGTCTTGAAAACCACCGCCGCTCCCCCCTTCTTCTCCAGTGCGAAGAGAGCAGCGCTCCGCCTCTTCGCCATTAACGCCATCAACGCCGTCGGTCTCCTCCACCGCCTCCGCCAGGCTTCAAAGCCGACAAGGGAAGGGCGTGAAGTCGGCCGAGGCGTTACTCTGTCATACGCGAAAGGAGCGGGCCATCTTCTCCCCAGCTCGATGCAAAGGAGCCGAGGGAGGGCTTCTACCTCTTCTGGTCGACGGAGACGCGTGCGCATCCGCGCACGAAGGTAATCCCCGCCACCGCTTCGGAACTAGCCCCAACTGGGTACCCTTTCTTTGCGCTTTTCTTCTATTGCGGGCTCTGCCCCCATTTTCTGAATTCTTCTGCGACATTATGAACACCTATGGGTTCCGCCTCCTTGATTTCACCCCCAACACCGTTCTGACCATGGCAGTTTTCGCACACCTTTGCGAAAACTTTGTCGGGATCCACCCAAACGTAGCCCTCTTCCGCCACTTCTTCATGCCCAGCGTTGAGAGAGGGAGCCGCTTCGGGAGGGATTGCTTGGGTCTCCAGAGTCGGCAAGAAGGAGGCCTATCCGGAAGGAGAGTTCCGTAGCAAATGGGAGGAGTGGAGAGCCAATTGGTGTTGGATCGTTGAGGAGAACCCAGCCCTTCGATCGCCTGCGCCAAACCCCAATAGTGCGCGGCAACGATTGGAGCAACTTGGCGCCGGAAGATGCTAGGTTGAAGATAGCTGTGACCGGATCTTGCGCCTCGGGCTTGCCGGACTCACCGTGAGGCGCAGCTTGGCGCAGATTTCCTTCGCCAGACGCTTCCCTTGCAGGAGAGGAGGAGACCTGCTTGGGAGTTCCAAAATGCAGCGGACATCATGAGGCTGCGCCGGGCCTTAAATCGGAATTTCACCGTCTTGGAGTTGGATGCGATGCGCTAGAGCTGTTCAAGAATGACCCCGATCACCCCGAGTGGTTTAGGTTGCCGAGGGGTCGTCCCATTGTGCAACAACTCTTCGCTCGGCGCATCCGTGCAATGATGCCACAGCGATTCGATGGGATCGTTCCAACTGGCAAGAGCCTTCCGACGACATCGCGGCGCGGTTCTTCGACAGCTTGGAAGAAGTGCCGATCCGCCCGACGAAAGCGTAAGAGGCTCACCCGCGACACCACCGACGAAGAGATGGTGCGCATTGCCACAAGGTTGAGGAGGCGGCGGCATTGGCCGTTACCGGCGTCTTTGGGTACACCGTGGAGGAGGCAGATGCAGCAGAGGCGACAAGCCTTGCCGAGCGAAGGGAGTTCGCCGGTGAGGAAGAGCTTGCCGAACCCGAGGCCGAGTCGAGCGAACCAGCCGAGGGCGCTTCTTCCCCACCATCCAGCGGCTTGCCGCAAACGGAGCCCCCGGCTCCACCAAAGAAGCGTCTCCGCAAGGCCGGAGACGAGACGGGGCGGCAGACGGGCCAACAGCCATAGCGCCAGCGACGCGCTTTCATCATGACAAGCAATGTTGCTGCTGAGCACCCCACACTGCTGCGACAAGCGGGCGGGATCCTCCTGTGCCACCGCCGACACCTCCGCTTAAGCGGCCAAGAGAGCCTCCTCCGCCTCGTCAGATCGGGAGGCGAGCCGGAGTTTGATCTCTCCGCGCTCAACTCCGACGAGGAAGAAGAAGAGTAAGCTTCAATATTGTGCTTGTATTTCTTCAATTTTGTTGCTTCATCTTGAACCTGATTTGCTTCGTTCTGAACTCTTTCCTTTTCAGGACGCTGGCCCAGAGAGCGTCGAAGAGAGCCAAGACCCTGGTGGTCGTCGTTGAGGACGATCCACCCGTGGCAACAGGAGGCGCGTCTGAGACCCCCTTGCCGGATCTGGCAATCCTTCCTCAGAGCAGCCCCCAGCACAGCCCCCAGGGTAAGTATGCAGTTTTCTCCTTACTGTTAGGTGTGCATGGGTGCTCCTTCTTCATTGATATCTGACTGTCGGTTTGTGTAGGAGCAGAGCAGCCTCAGCAGGAGGGCTCCGTAGCCGCCCCTGAAATTCTATCTGCTTCGACTACGCCGCCAAGGGAGGATTCTCCGGCAAGGGCGCCCGGCAAGGAGACTACTCCGCAAGGGACAGCACTAGTGATCCTCCAGTGGTCGAGACCATGGCTGCAGATCCCATTGCAGGTAATCCTCTTCTTGTGAAAATTTCCCTTGGGCTTGTTTTCTTCTGTTTTCTTTTTGAACATTTGTTTGACTGTTCTTTCTTTGTCCGCCATGAGCCGATGGAGACTGAGGTCGCCGGCGAGGAGGACGCACGCGGCAACACTGACGAAGCCGCCGTCGTGGAAGAAGAGGCCGGCGCTGACGAGCCTGCCGGCGAGGAGGCCACCGAGGCTGCCGCCGCAGAAGCTGGCGAGGGGTCTGGCGATCGCACTGACGGCCCTGGGGCCGCAGGAGCGCCAGGCGCTACACCGATCACGATCCCTCCGCTGCTGTCGCAGCTGTCCAGTTCAAGAGCCCTGGCGCTTACTTGAAGGCCGGGCGACGGCGTCTTCATCAAGCTCCCATGGGAGTCGAGCTCAGGCGCCGATCAAGGAGAGAGACCTTGACGGAGAGCTGCTCGCCTCATTGGCCGACGCTGTGGACGCGCCAAGCAGCAGAAGTGATTTAGTCGAGGAGCAGCTGCTGAAGAAGCTGTTGTCGCTCTACCGCGCCCGACAAGCCAAGTTGGAGTCCCGGGAAGCACTTGTCGCGAGGGCGGGAGCAGACATGGAGAAGCGCGCAGAAGAGCTCCGAGGCGCCAACCAAGAAGCTCTCCGGTCCTTGGCAGAGGAGCGGGAGCAACTCGCCGAGCGCGCGGCCTTCATCCTCGAGAAGGCCGCAATGAGGAGGAGCAGCGGCTTGCCGCCGAGAAGCTGTCCGCGAGGAAAGTGAGCCATGCAGCGGAAGGTCAACCTGGATAGCCACGAGGAAGAGCTTGTCGCTGCGAGGAGTCACTTGGCGGGGCTCTTAAGGAAGTGAAGGATCTTTGTCGCAGCCGAGACCGCCAAGAAAGAGTTGGAGATGAGGGTGACGCAGCTGGAGGCCGCCTCGTAAGAGCGGGCGAGGAGCTTGCCGCACTCAAGCACGAGCGCCGAGAAGGACGCCTACACTCTTGGCGAGCTGCAGGGCTGCCTCACGATAGGGAGCAAGGAGCTCGACGCCGCCAAGGATTCCAAGGCAGACCTTGAGCTGAAGCCGACCACTCGACGCAGACGCTGGACGGCGCCAAGGAGGCGGAGGTGGGCTCTGGAGAAGATCAAGGCCAACGAGGAGCTGGCGAATCTTGTTGCCACCAGTGAGCGCTTGAGGGAGATTGTGGAGCACTGGACCGAAGGTCTCGTGGATACTGCCGCCGCCATCCACAACGAGCTGATGGAGCTGGGGATGGTGGATCTCGGATACTCCTCCGACGAGCACCTCCAACCCAGCGCCAAGCTTAGCTTATTCTTCAAGGGCGTGGTGACGGCTCTCCAGCGACTCGAGAAGAGATCCCAAAGCGGTGGCCGAGGAATCGCGCCAGATCTGTGGCAGGAGCCCTCCGGAAGGTGTTGATGAAGGTGGCCTTCCGCAATCCAGGCCTCAACCTCAACGGCGTCCTCAGATCCTTGCCGCCAGATGCCGATGTGGAGGCGCTCAAAGCCCTTGTCGCACCCATTGTGGACAATGTGGGCAAGATCAAGCGGGTTGATGGCGACCACGTAGACTAGGCCGCCAATTTTATCTTTCCCTTGTCGCTGCTGATCATGTTTAGAACAATTTATTAGATCAACGACAAGCTACTTTGTAATATAACTCTATCTTAGGCGATGATTGCAATGTTATTTCCTCTACTTGATTCCTTCCTTTGTATGTTTCTGCCCTATGCTTTTAGGGAACTTGTCGGTCTGCAGCACCTTTGTCATTTGAGTGCGAACGTCGGCAACCTCTTTGGCTGTCGCCTCAAACAAGCAACCTTGTCGCGACTAGTCAGCTCACTTAAGTTGTTGAGTGGACTCGAAACAAAGTAAGGGCGCGACTAGCTGAGTTGGTTCCTCTGCATACAGGTTTTCCATACAAAGTACTATCATTCGAGGAAGATAACTTAAAAATTTAAGAATTGATTGCTCAAACTTTGGCAACTTAGCTTTTACGCTGCTTTGCTTCCCGATATATGAAACTTCCTCGAGCAACGCTTGGTCCATAGTATTATCTTCTCCTTCCCCTGGTTAACTTGTGCGCGAGGAAACCTTCCTTTCTTTGAGAAAAGAGAAAGAAGAAAAAAATAAAGTTATGGAGCCCAGCGGCTCGATATTGCTTACCGGGTGTGGGTGCTGCACAAAGTGTTAGCCAAAACATGCAATAAAATGATGAAAGCATGAATTTGACAAGTTGTGAGCAACACACTAGCTTTACTTATGCACGGGATCTGCGCCCGGCTTTGTACAAAGGATTACATGCAACAATGCAAGACTTGTACAAAAGGTGGTTACTGAACAGGTTCCGCAACCGCCCTATGGGTAAAACTTACGAAGATGCTCAATGTTCCAGGAGTTGCTCACCGAATGCCATCTTCGGTCTCAAGGCGGACATCGCCAGCCTAGTGACTCGTTTCACCCGATAAGGGCCTTCCCACTTCAGCGTCAACTTGTTTGAATTCTTGGCGGACTGAGCAGCGCCCGAAGAACAAGGTCGCCTTCCTCGAGGCTTCGGCACTAACTTTGCGGTTATGGTAGCGACGCAAAGCTTGCTAGTAACGAGCAGCTCAGAAGCGGCTCAAGACGGTCCTCCTCAAGGAGCAGCGCGTCATCTTGTCGCAGCTGCTCTTGCTCAAGCTCATCATAAGCGAGTACTCGAGGTGACCCGTATCACGAAGTTCCGTGGGGAGAAGCGCCTCTGCTCCATAGACTAGAGCAAAGGTGTCCGGCGATGGCTCGATTTGGCGTCGTCACGATCGACCAAAGAACCACCGGCAGCTCCTCAATCCGGTTTCTTCCGTACTTGTGCAGCACTGTCGAAAGTTACGGTCTTGAGCAGCGCAACACTTCAAAGCATTTGCCCTCTCTCGCTTGACCATTGCTTCTCGGATGAGCAATGAAGCAAAAGCAGACCTTGGCGCCAAGATCTTGGACGTCTTGCATGAAGGTGCGACTCAGTAAATTGTGTGCCGTTGTCGGTGATGATCCTGTTAGGGATTCGAACGGCAAACAATCGACCAAGAACTTGATCGCCGATCTTTGTCACCTTCCTCATCGCTTCCACTTCCGCCACTTTGTGAACTTGTCGATGGCAACGTACAAGTACTCAAAGCCCCGACAACTTCGGGGAAGGGGCCGAGGATGTCGAGCCCTGCACCGAAAATGGCGGGATAAAGGGATCATCTGGAGAGCTTGAGCTGGCTGGTGTATCTGCTTGGAATGGAACTGCACGCTTCACACTTGGTTACTTGTGCGGTTGCATCCCGGAGGGCTGTCGGCCAAACGAAACCTTGC
This sequence comes from Aegilops bicornis, assembly GCA_021605145.1. Classification (NCBI taxonomy): domain Eukaryota; kingdom Viridiplantae; phylum Streptophyta; class Magnoliopsida; order Poales; family Poaceae; genus Aegilops; species Aegilops bicornis. The sequence continues at coordinate 537,031,085 of CM038670.1, forward strand.
TTAACGCTTTTGCGGCAAGTGCTCTGGCGCCAATGTGGTGACCACATATGCCTCCATGTATCTCCGCCAACAGCTTTTGTCCATCTTCCCGGCAAATACACTTCAATTTCACACCGTTGAGTCTCCTTCTGTACAGTGTGATGTCGACAAACTGGTACATACTTGACTGCCGGGCTACTCTTTCCGCTTCTTCTTGCTCTTCGGGAAGTTCTCTGTCTCAAGGAAATGGACAATCTGCTGCGCCCATGATGGAGCTTGCGGCTCAACAACAAGGACTAAAGGCACATCTGCTGCTGCGGGAACATCAGCTTCCACGGCAAGAACCTGCGGCTCAGCAGGAGCTTGACGTTCCCCGGCAAGCTTGCCGGAGCAAAACTTGTCGGGAGCGTCTGCTTCAACGAAACAAACCCTGGGGCTTGTCGGAGCAGACTGCTCCTCAGCTCTGTTGGTGTCGATCTTGGGGACCTTCGTTGCGGCGGCTTAGGGAAGCTCCGCCGGAAAGTAGTCACCAGAGATCAACTTCCTCTTCTTGTTCTGTCCAGTTGATGGTGTTACGGTTGGTTGAGTTAGCTTGAGCACAAAAATCCCTGGTTCCATTGTGCAACTTAAGTGCAGCGCACTTTGACAAAGCCATCGGCAATATCATTACGAGCTCTTGGAACATGTTCCATTTGTAGGCCGTCAAAGTGTTCTTCTAGCTTTCTCACTTCATCAATGTAGGCTTCCATCAATGGACTCTGATAATCTTTGTTCACTTGGCGGATGACAAGCTGCGAGTCACCCCTGACAATAAGCTTCTTAATCCCAAGGTCTACTGCAATCCTGAGACCGGCAAGCAAACCTTCATAATCTGCAGTATTGTTTGTCGCTTGCTCCTTGGGAAAGTGCATCTGGACTACGTACTTGAGGTGCTCTCCGGTGGGTGCGACAAGCGACGCCAAGACCGGCGCCTTTGCAGCGATAAGGCACCATCAAAGTACATCAGCCACTCTTTGCTTGCTTCTTTGACGGGAATGCTCGTCTCTGGAATTTCTTCATCTTGCGTTGGGGTCCATTCCGCTATGAACTACGCCAATGCTACGCTTTGGATAGTTGAAGTGCTTTCAAACTTGAGGCCAAAGCTTGACGGTTCCAGTGCCCACTCGACAATCCTGCACTGCCGCACGGATTCTCGCGGTATCCTCTTCAGCGGAAAGCGAGTGACAAGCTGTGATCTCATGTGCACGAAAGTAATGGCGCAGCTTTCTCGAGGCCATGAGAAGGCCGAAAAGCAATTTACGCACACCAGTACCTTGATCTAGTCCCTGCAGAAGGGACCCGACAAAGTAAATCAAGGCTGCACCATCCTTTTACGCATCTGCTCATGCGTCTCGTAGATTCGTCCTTGTCGGGACCCGAGCTTGTCGTGAAGCCCCTCGCTTGTCATTTGGATGTGTCTGCTGTGGTTGCTAGCTCATCATCCGCCTCCCTCTCCGCTACTAACGCAGCACTAACCACTTGATTGGTTGCCGCTATATATAGCAAAGCAACTTCTCTTGTGGCTTAGGTGCGACAAGTATTGGAGTGGAGGACAGTACCTCTTTAAGTCTGCAGCGCAGCCTCCGCTTCGGGAGTCCATTTCATTGGACCTGCCTTTTTCAAAATCTTGAAAAATGGCAGGGCGCGTTCAACAGACCTAGAGATAAACCTGCTGAGAGCAGCTACACAACCGGCAAGTCTTCGCACATCCTTGACGCGCTTTGGTGTTTCAATCTGCTCAATGGCCTTGATCTTGTCGGGATTGGCTTCAATTCCCCGCTGAGACACAAAGAACCCGAGAAGCTTGCCGGAAGGGACTCCAAACACGCACTTCTCGGGATTGGGCTTGAGGTTGATCTTGCGCAGATTTGCAAAGGTCTCATCCAAATCTTGAACCAGAGTTGCTTTGTCCTTGCTCTTGACCACTATGTCATCCATGTAGGCTTCTACATTTACGTGCATTTGCGGCTCAAAAGCATCATGAACTACCCTTGCAAACGTTGAACCAGCATTCTTCAAACCGAAAGGCATCCGTATGAAACAGTATGTGCCACATGGAGTAATGAATGCGGTTTTCTCCTCATCCTCTTCTGCCATGAAGATCTGATGATATCCTGGGTATGCATCAAGAAATGAAAGCAAATCACATCCAGCCGTGGAGTCAACAATCTGGTCGATGCGCGGCAAGGGAAATGGATCTTTGGGACAAGCTTTATTGACATCGGTGAAGTCGATACAAAGCCTCCAGTTCTGTTAGCCTTGCGCACAACTTCTGTGATTGGCCAACCACGAGGGATGGAGCACTCCTCGACAAGGCCCGATGCTTCCGGTTTCTTGATCTCTTCTGCGATGAACTCTTGGCGACGCTCCACCGCTTGCTTCCCGACTTTTCGCTTGACGGGCGCGCATGAGGACAAGCGGCAAGGCGGTGCTCAATTACTTTCACGGGAACACCGGGGATGTCGACGGTTGCCACGCAAACACGCCGACGTTCGCCCGCGAGGAAAGCAACGAGCGCCGCCTTCCTATTTAGGGTCGAGAGTGGCAGCGATGGTGAAGGTACCACCAATGCCGTCCTCCTTGGCGGACACCTTCTTGGTCTTTGGCGGAGCTGCCATCGTCTTCTTGCACTTGCCGGTGGAGCTCGATGGTGCGTCCTCGACGGTAGCGCAGCACTCCAAAGAGGTGCGCTTGCCGGAGTGGGCATCAGAGCTCTTGCCGGACTTGGTCTTCTTCCCCCCAGGAGCTTCAGCGGCAAGTGTTTTGCTTTTACATTGCATTTCTGCTTCCCGGTAGATCTTGTCGGCACAGATAAGAGCATCCTTCTTGTCGCCATGGGATGGAGATGATGCTTATCGGGCCTGGCATCTTGAGTAAGTTGTATGCATAATGAGAGGCTGCCATGAAATTGGCGAGTGCTGGATGGCCAAGTATCCCATTGTAAGGCAATGGGAAATCAGCAACGTCGAATGTGACCCTCTCAGTCCTAAAGTTCAGCTCGCTGCCAAATGTTACCGGCAACGTGATCTTCCCCTTCGGCTTACTCCTTCCCGGATTGATTCCTTGGAATGTGCCGTCTCTTCGAGCTCATTGTCGAGGATCCGAAGCTTCACGGAGCACCACGGAGGAGATCAGGTTTAAGCCGGCCCGCCGTCAACTAGCATCTTGGTGACCTTGAGGTTGCGGATAGTTGGTGAGACCAACATCGGCAAGCACCGACCCTTGATTATGCGATCGGGGTGGTCCTCAATATCAAAGATGATAGGCATCTGGACCACTTCAAAGGCTTGCGTGACTTCACGGATGGTTCCGCTGCATTGACCTCCGCATCCACCGCTTGAGTTGGCGGTGGGAAGTATGCAGGGAAGCACCTCCGTCAATGCAGAGGACCTCCGTGGCTTTCTGAAACTCCTGCTCATCGGCGTCGTCATCATCCATGTCTTCATCGTCGTCTTCGTCTTCATCCTTGTCGCGGCGGCGGGGAGGCCTGTCTCTTTGCCGCTTCTTGGCCTTGCCGCGGCGCCCTCCCCGGCCGGGACGTTTCTTGCTGGCTCCTCCAGCACCTTCCTGGGCCTTCTCCTTGTCGCGCCGCTCGTACTCAGCCTTCTGTTGCTCGACAAGCTGCTCTACCTTCTTGCAGCTCTGGAGGTCATGGCCCTTGGTGCGGTGGATCTTGCAGTACTGCTTGCCGGAGCCGTCCTGCTTGTCGGCGGCCGCCACAGTTGGGTGGTTGGTGCCGGCGGCAACCTCCTTGGCGGAGCTCACTGACTAGGCGTTCTAGTCGCGACCGCCGTTGCCGGACTGCTCGACGACTAGCACATCTCTGCCTTTCTTTTTCTGTTGCCCGCCGGCTCTTCTTTCCGGAGCGGTTTCCTCCTTGTCGAGATCCTACGCATTCTCTCCGGGAGTCTCCTCCCTCCTCAAAGACGCGGCGCACTTGTTGGCAGGCGTATAGCTCATCGACGTCTCTGATCTTGCACATCGCCATCTCCTCCGCATCCTGCGGTTCCGCGACGTTCGATGGAACGCGCGATCACCATGGCAGGGTGGACGTCTGAGATGTTGTCTTTGTACAGCTGAATCTTTGAATATACTTGCGCAGGGGCTCTCCTTCCTTACGGCGGCAGATGAAGGTCGCTTTCTTGGCCATGGGGTTTGTGGCCGCCTGTAAAGGCGCCGACAAACTGATGGCATAGATCTGCCAAAGAAGATATGGAGTTGTCCGGCAAGTGCATGAGCCAGGACCTGACGTTGGGCTTGAGCACAAGCGGGAAGTAGTTGGCAAGGATCTTGTCGTCTCGCTCCCCGGCAGCCTGCACCGCGATGGTGTAGATGCTGAGGAACTCCGACGGATGTGTCTTGCCATCGTACTTCTCCGGTACGTCTGGTTTGAAGTTTTTCTTGCTGGGCCACTGGACTTGCCGCAGCTCACGAGTGAACGCAGGGCAACCTACCGCGTACGGCAAGTCGCCTGGTTCCTCTGGCGCGTACATGTCAACAGAGGGCCCGACGCGCTTGTCGGATTGACGTCGTGCTTCTCTTTGGCGCTCGATGCGAGTTCGAGCGTCCTCTTGCTGTCGATCGTGTAGCACTTGGCGCTGATCGCGACGAGCTCGTGGATCCGATGACGCAGTGGAGTCGCTGTCGAGGTGGATCCTGTGAGTCGGCGATCTTGGCCTTCGGGGCGGAGAGTGCATGGTGGTTGCACCGCCACCGGTCTCGTCGCCACCGGCTCGCGTTTGGCGTTCCTGCCGCAGCAGCGACGCACTCGGTTGCCGCGGAGCGTCGCCGTTGGCGAAGCCGATGAGACTCTGTATGGTGGCCCTCCACTCGTCGACCTTGTCGGCTGTTGGAGGGTAGTCGAGGAGCAGTTGAGCTCGCCCAGCTTCTGCTGGAGTGGTGGGTGGCAATGGTGAACGGTGCGAGGAGCGGGATTTGCTCGGACTTCTAAGTATGTTAGAAGGAGCAGCATCCCGTCCAGGCGACCGTATCTCGCTCGTGCCAGTATGTTGGCGTGCACGATGGTCTTGAGGGTCTCGAGATCCTCCAGCTCGGTCTTGATCCAACGAGCGTATGGTATTGTGAATACCATGACGCTGTTGGTCCCGCTACTCTGAGATGGGCGCGGGACATGTACGGACGCCGAGGTTTGCGCGTCCTCGTCCTTGGACTTGGCAGCGTCCACGAACTCCTTCGCCGGCGCCCGTTCTCCCGCCATTGTCTGCTCCACCACCCGTTTGCTCCGGTGATGGTGGGTTCGACGCGACGGGCTCCGCTGCCAAGCCTTCTTCTTCGGTGGCATGTTGATGAAGATGCTGAAGATGATGAAGATGTTGCTCGTGTGAACGCCGGACCAGGTTCACATAGCCTCGACGCCCCCTACCTGGCGCGCCAAAGATGTCGGGGAGGCTGATCGGACCCACAAACACCTATGGGATCGGCGGACCGAGTCCCTTTTGGTTCAGAGGGGGGCTGAGATCGCACGAAGAGCGGATCGAGGCGAAGCACACGAGCAGTTTACCCAGCTTCGGAGCTCTCCGGAGAGATAATACTCCTACTGCTGCTTGTGTGATTTGTATTGTGTTCTTGCTAGGGAGCGATGAGAGCTACAAGACCTAGCGTGGGTGTTCTCTGGTTACGTTGGGATCGAACCTCCTCTACGTTGCGCATGGGCCTCCTTTTATATGCTCAAGGGGTCTGCGACAGGTGGCAATGTAGATGAGGGTACAAATGGAAAAACAGTAGTTGGTACACCTACTTGTACAAAGGTCTGATGTACTCTACCTAACCCCGACGGCAAGGGACAAAAGCATTAAATGCCCGTCTGCCGCCTAAACAAAGGCAACAGTGAGGGACCGTCAGAGGCGCCACCGCTCGCCACGATGGCAAGCTTGTCAGTCGCTTATCGCCGCTCCCACCGGGCTGCACAGCCTCTTGACACGCGCGCATGGAATGGTCCCATGCCGACACGTTGGTGGATGAGCTGGAGCGGAGATGAAGAGAGGTTGCCTGCCGCGGCAAGTGCCTTGCCGCGGCTGAATCCTTGTCGCGTCCGGAGGCTTGTCGCACTCCGAGCCTTCCCAGCAAGCTCCTCTTGCCGGGGTCTTGTCTTCTGCGTGCCTTGAGTGGCCTTCCCGGCAAGCTCCTCTTCTTGGGGCCTTGTCTTCTTGGTTAAATACTTTGTTCTGAATGGCTCCAAAGGAACCACGGAGGATCTTGGCGGTGACCGAGCAAGCCTTGCCGCTGGGTGTCAAGAATCGCCCGTGCTGCGAAGTTCGGGATACTAGGGTACCCCTACTCTAGTACATCGACAACTACTAATCATATGGTGGTCATTTAGAAATTTTGATCGGTGGAAGACTCCATGATATCTGCTCCAGCTTCGTCTTCATAATCATCATCACTATCGTCGGGGTCGGAGTTGGTGTCGTCGATGATGATGTAGTCTTCAGAACGGATGTCATCGAGATGGTCGTCATCTCCTCCTGGCGCGGGGTCTCCCATTAACACTCCTAGCTTTCTTGTCAGGTCGTCATTCTTCTCCACTAGTATTGTGATTTCCTCCTCATATCCGTCGCTTGTAGACTTGAGTTCCTCTTCTAGCTCCATGTTTCGGGTCATCACCTTCTTCAGGTCTATCATGCTTGCACACATCTGGTTCTCCTGTCGACGAATGTGCTAGTTTAACTCCTGGATGAAGGCTGCAATGGACATGTCCCTCCTGGTGCTGATCATCTCCCATTGCTCATCTCGGCGCCCGCAGATCTGGTAGATGGTGTCCTTAAGATACTTGTGGTAAACTTCGCCGATGTGTCCCATGGCGATGTGGGCTGCCATGCTCTTACCTGGACTCCAGGTTGGTGCATTGATGACCCACAAGTATAGGGGATCTATCGTAGTCCTTTCGATAAGTAAGAGTGTCGAACCCAACGAGGAGCAGAAGGAAATGATAAGTGGTTTTTAGTAAGGTTTTCTCTGCAAGCACTGAAATAGTAGGTGATAGATAGTTTTGTGATAAGATAAATAGTAACGAACAAAAATTAAATAAAGTGCAGCAAGGTGGCCCAATCCTTTATGTAGCAAAGGATAAGCCTGGACAAATTCTAATAACGAAGAAGGAGCTCCCGAGGACACATTGGAAATTATCGTCAAGCCAGTTTTCATCACGTTCGTAAGATTCGCGTTCGGTACTTTGATAATTTGTTATGTGAGTGGACCGACTCTTGGGTACTGTCCTAACTTGGACAAGCAGCCCACTTATGATTTACCCCTATTGCAAGCATCCGCGACTACAAAAAGGAGTATTAAGGTAAACCTAACCACAACATTAAACATATGGGTCCATATCAGCCCCTAACGAAGCACCTGAGGCACCTCCCCCAAGCTTGGCAGTTGCCAAGGGGAGTGCCCATACCCATGTGATTATTTCTTCGGAGGTGGTGAAGTAGAAGTTGTTGCATTTTTCTTCTCTACCTTGCCTCTGAGGCTATTCCTCTCTCAGATCCTCATTCTCGAGCTCAAATTTCATTATCTTTTTGCATAGTGCTGCCTTGTTGTCCTGCAAAAAACGTGGTGGGATAGATTGGACCTTAGGGAGGCTTGACTTCTTGAACAACACATGCATATCACCAGGTTGAGGTAGTGGATCGTCCTCTTCATCGGAGCTTGTCTCCTCCTTCCTCTTTGGATCATAGTCTTCTTCTTCCTCTGTGGTCCAGCCATAATGTTCCACATCCCCATATACTTTTCGGTTTGCAATATAATCAGCCATGTAGCTCTCTCCCTCCGAATCTTGGGACGACATCTTGTTCCAAATCTGCAATAGGAACAGCTCGAAACGAAAACAGAGGATATTTGCGTGATACGGTGGTCAAAACCTTCGGGAGTATATATAATGAATTTTTACCGACCAAAATGCGTAACATACAAGAAAATGGAGTCCGGGAGGCACACGAGGTGCCCACGAGACAGGGGGCGTGCCCTCCTCTCTCGTGGGAGCCTCATGTCCCTTTCGGACTACTTCTTTCTTCCTAAAATTCTTAAATAATTCAAAACTGATAAAAATTGCCATTAGAGTTGCTTTGGAGTCGGTTTACTTACCGTACCACGTACCTATACCTTTTCGGAGTCTGGAACGTTCTGGAAGTGTTGGCGAACGTAGCAGAAATTCAAAATTTTCTACGCATCACCAAGATCAATCTATGGAGATACTAGCAACGAGAGAGAGGGGAGTGCATCCTCATACCCTTGAAGATCATGATGCGGAAGTGTTACAAGAACGCGGATGAAGGAATCGTACCCGTAGCGATTCAGATCGCGGTTGATTCCGATCTAAGCGCCGAACAACGGCACCTCCGCGTTCAACACACGTGCAGCCCGATGACGTCTCCCGTGCCTTGATCCAGCAAGGGAAGAGGGAGAGGTTGGGAAGACTCCGTCCAGCAGCAGCACGACGGTGTGGTGGTGGTGGAAGAGCGTGGCACTCGGCGGGGCTTCGCCAAGCACCGCAAGAGACGAGGAGGGAGAGGGGTAGGGCTGCGCCAAGAGGGAGATGTTCTCATGTGTATGGCAGCCCCAAACCCTCACTATATATAGGGGAAAGGGAGGGGCTGCGCCCCCCACCTAGGTTTCCACCCCTAGGGGTGGCGGCCAGCCCTAGATCCCATCTAGGGGGCGACCAAGGGGGAGAGAGGGGGGCGCACCACTAGGTGGGCCTTAGGCCCATCTGAGCCTAGGGTTCCCCCTTTTTCCCTTCTCTCTTCGCCTTGGGCCCTGGTGGGGGGGCGCACCAGCCCACCTGGGGCTGGTCCCCTCCCACACTTGGCCCACGCAGCCCTCTGGGGCCGGTGGCCCCACCTGTTGGACCCCCCGGGACCCTCCCGGTGGTCCCGGTACGTTACTGATAACACCCGAAACTTTTCCGGTGACCAAAACAGGACTTCCCATATATAGATCTTTACCTCCGGACCATTCCGGAACTCCTCGTGACGTACGGGATCTCATCCGGGACTCCGAACAACATTCGGTAACCACGTATATCTATTCCCTATAACCCTAGCGTCATCGAACCTTAAGTGTGTAGACCCTACGGGTTCGGGAACCATGCAGACATGACCGAGACAACTCTCCGGCCAATAACCAACAACGGGATCTGGATACCCATGTTGGCTCCCACATGTTCCACGATGATCTCATCGGATGAACCACGATGTCAAGGATTCAATCAATCCCGTATACAATTCCCTTTGTCTACCGGTATAGTACTTGCCCGAGATTCGATCGTCGGTATCCAGATACCTTGTTCAATCTCGTTACCGGCAAGTCTCTTTACTCTTTCTGTAACACATCATCCCGTGATCAAATCCTTGGTCACATTGTGAACATTATGATGATGTCCTACCGAGTGGGCCCAGAGATACCTCTCCGTTACACGGAGTGACAAATCCCAGTCTCGATTCGTGCCAACCCAATGACACTTTCGGAGATACCCGTGAGAGCACCTTTATAGCCACCCGATTGCCAGTGACGTTTGGCACACCCAAAGCATTCCTACGGTATCCGGGAGTTGCACAATCTCATGGTCCAAGGAAATGATACTTGACATTAGAAAAGCTTTAGCAAACGAACTACACGATCTTGTGCTATGCTTAGGATTGGGTCTTGTCCATCACATCATTCTCCTAATGATGTGATCCCGTTATCAATGACATCCTATGTCCATGGTCGTGAAACCATAACCATCTATTGATCAACGAGCTAGTCAACTAGAGGCTCACTAGGGACATGTCGTGGTCTATGTATTCATACATGTATTACGGTTTCCAGTTAATACAATTATAGCATGAACAATAGACAATTATCATGAACAAGGAAATATAATAATAACCATTTTATTATTGCCTCTAGGGCATATTTCCAACAGATCTCCCACTTGCACTAGAGTCAATAATCTAGTTCACATCATTATGTGATTGCATTGAATCCAACACCCATGGTGTTTGATCATATCTCGCTTGTGAGAGAGGTTTATTAGTCAACGGGTCTGAACCTTTCAGATCCGTGTGTGCTTTTACAAATATCTATGTCATCTCCTATATGTAGCTACCACGCGCTATTTGGAACTATTCCAAATAACTGCTTTACTATACGAATCCGGTCTACTTCTCAGAGTCACCCAGATTAGTGTCAAAGTTTGCATCAGCGTAACCCTTTACGACAAACTCTTTTACCACCTCCATAATCGAGAAAATTCCTTAGTCCACTAGTTACTAAGGATAAGTTTGACCGCTGTCATGTGATCCATTCTTGGATCACTCTTGTACCCCTTGACTAACTCATGGCAAGGCACACTTTAGGTGTGGTACACAGCATAGCATACTGTAGAACCTTTGTCTGAAGCATAGGGGACGACCTTCGTCCATTCTCTCTCTTCTGCCGTGGTCAGGTCTTGAGTCTTACTCAATACTCACACCTTATCACACAGCCAAGAACTCCTTCTTTGCCGATCTATTTTGAACTCCTTCAAAAACTTGTCACGGTGGGTACTCATTTGAAAGTACTATCAAGCGATTATTGATCTATCCTTATAGATCTTGATGCTCAATGTTCAAGCAGCTTAATCCAGGTTTTCCATTGAAAAACACTTTTCAAATAACCCTATATGCTTTCCAGAAATTCTACATCATTTCCGATCAACAACAACATATACTCATCAGAAATGATATAGTGCTCCCACTCACTTCTTTGGAAATACAAGTTTCTCATAAACTTTGTATAAACCCAAAATCTTTGATCATCTCATCAAAGCGTATATTCCAACTCCGAGATGCTTACTCCAGTCCTTAGAAGGATTGCTAGAGCTTTGCATACTTGTTAGCATATTTTAGGATTGACAAAACCTTCTGGTTGTATCACATACAAACTTTCCTCAAGAAAATCATCGAGGAAACAATGTTTTGACATCCTATCTGCAAGATTTAATAAATAATGCAGTAACTGCTAATATAATTCCAACAGACTCTTAGCATCGCTACGAGTGAGAAAGTCTCATTGTAGTCAACTCCTTGAACTTGTCGGAAAACATCTTAGCGACAAGTCGAGCTTTGTTAATGGTGACACTTACCATCATTGTCTGTCTTCCTTTTAAAATCCATCTGTACTCAACAGCCTTGCCTTACGACCATCGAGTAGTTCTTCCAAAGTCTATACTTTGTTTTCATACATGGATCCTCTCTCGGATCTTATGGCCTCGAGCCATTCGTCGGAATCCAAGCCCACCATCGCTTCTCCATAGCTCGTAGGTTCGTTGTTGACTAGCAACATGACCTCCAAGACAGGATTAAGTACCACTCTGAAGTAGTACGCATCCTTGTCGACCTACGAGGTTTGGTAGTGACTTGATCTGAAGTTTCATGACACTATCATTAGCTTCCACTTCAATTGGTGTAGGTGCCATAGGAACAACTTCCTGTGCCCTTCTACACACTAGTTGAAGTGATGGTTCAATAACCTCATCAAGTCTCCACCATCCTCCCACTCAATTCTTTCAAGAGAAACTTTTCCTCGAGAAAGGACCCGATTCTAGAAACAATCCCTTTTGCTTCCTAATCGAGACAGGAGGTATACCCAACTGTTTTGGGTGTCCTATTAAGATGCATTTATCCGCTTTGGGTTCGAGCTTATCAGGCTAAAACTTTTCACATAAGCATCGCAGCCCCAAACTTTTAAGAAACGACAACTTAGGTTTCTCTAAACCATAGTTCATACGGTGTCGCCTTAACGGAATTGTGTGGTGCCCTATTTAAAGTGAATGTGGTTGTCTCTAATGTCTAACCCATAAACGATAGTAGTAATTCGATAAGAGACATCATGGTATGCATCATATCCAATAGGGTGCAGTTATGATGTTCGGACACACCATCACACTATGGTGTTCCAGCGGTATTAGTTGTGAAACAATTTCCACAATGTCTTAATTGTGTGCCAAACTCGTAACTCAGATATTCATCTCTATGATCATATCATAGACATTTTATCCTCTTGTCACGACGATCTTCAACTTCACTCTGAAATTACTTGAACCTTTCAATAATTCAGATTTGTGTTTCATAAAGTAAACATACTCATAATCTACTCAAATCATCTGTGAAGTAAGAACATAACGATATCCACTGCGTGCCTCAACACTCATTAGACTGCACACATCAAAATGTATTACTTCCAACAAGTTGCTTTCTTGTTCCATCTTACTGAAACCGAGGCTTTTCAGTCATCTTGCCCATGTGGTATCATTTGCATGTCTCAAGTGATTTAAAATCAAGTGAGTCCAAACGATCCATCTGCATGGAGTTTCTTCATGCGTATATACCAATATACATGGTTCACATGTCTCAATCTTTTCAAAAACGAGTGAGTCCAAAGATCCATCAACATGGAGCTTCTTTATGCGTTTATACCAATATGACTCAAATGGCAGTGCCACAAGTAGGTGGCACTATATCATTACTATCTTATATCTTTTGGCATGAACATGTGTATCACTACGATCGAGATTCAATAAACCATTCATTTTAGGTGCAAGACCATTGAAGGTATTATTCAAAGAAACAGAGTAACCATTATTCTCCTTAAATGAATAACCGTGTTGTGATAAACATAATCCAATCATGTCTATGCTCAACGCAAACACCAAATAACAATTATTTAGGTTTAACACCAATCTCGATGGTAGAGGGAGCATGCGATGCTTGATCACATCAACCTTGGAAACACTTCCAACACATATCGTCAGCTCACCTTTAGCTAGTCTCCGTTTATTCCGTAGCTTTTATTTCGAGTTACTAACACTTAGCAACCGAACGGTATCTAATACCCTGGTGCTACTAGGAGTACTAGTAAAGTGCACATTAACATAATGTATATCCAATATACTTCTATCGACCTTGCCGCCTTCTCATCTACCAAGTATCTAGGGTAGTTCCCTTCAAAGGACCGTTCCCCTTATTTCGAAGCACTTAGTCTCGGGTTTGGGTTCAACCTTGGGTTTCTTCACTAGAGCAAAGAATCGACTGATTTACCGTTTCATGAAGTATCCCTTCTTGCCCTTGCCCTTCTTGAAACTAATGGTTTTACTAACCATCAACAATTGATGCTCCTTCTTGATTTCTACTTTCACGGCTTCAAACATCGTGAATATTTCAAGGATCATCATATCTATCCCTGATATGTTATAGTTCATCACGAAGCTCTAGCAGCTTGGTGGCAATGACTTTGGAGAAACATCACTATCTCATCTGGAAGATTAACTCCCACTCGATTCAATTGATTGTTGTACTCAGACAATCTGAGCACAAGCTCAACGATTGAGCTTTTCTCCCTTAGTTTGCAGGCTAAGAAACTCGTCTGAGGTCTTATACCTCTTGACGTGGGCACGAGCCTGAAATCATAATTTCAGCCCTCGAAACATCTCATATGTTCCGCGACGTTTCGAAATCATCTTCGGTGCCTCAACTCTAAACCGTTTAACATTACTGAACTATCACGTAGTTATCAAAAACGTGTATGTCAGATGTTCGCAACATCCACAGGCGACGTTCGAGGTTCAGCACATCGAGCGGTGCATTAAGGACATAAGCCTTCTACGAAGCAACGAGGACAATCCTTAGTTTACGGACCTAGTCCGCATAATTGCTACTATCAACTTTCAACTGAATTTTCTCTAGGAACATATCTAAAACAGTAGAACTAAAGCGCGAGCTACGACATAATTTGCAAAAACCCTTTTGACTATGTTCAGGATAATGAACTCCCACTCAGATAGACATCCCTCTAGTCATCTAAGTGATACATGATCCGAGTCAACTAGGCCGTGTCCGATCATCACGTGAGACGGACTAGTCATCGTCGGTGAACATCTTCATGTTGATCATATCCACTATACGACTCATGTTCGACCTTTCGGTCTCTTGTGCTCCGAGGCCATGTATTTACATGCTAGGCTCATCAAGTCAACCTAAGTGTTTCGCGTGTGTAAATCTGGCTTACACCCGTTGCATGTGAACGTTAGAATCTATCACACCCGATCATCACGTGGTGCTTCGAAACAACGAACTTTCGCAACGGTGCACAATTAGGGGAACACTTTCTTGAAATTATTATGAGGGATCATCTTATTTACTACCGTCGTTCTAAGCAAATAAGATGCATAAACATGATAAACATCACATGCAATCAAATAATGACATGATATGGCCAATATCATTTTGCTCCTTTTGATCTCCATCTTCGGGCTCCATGATCATCATCGTCACCGGCATGACACCATGATCTCCATCATCGTGTCTTCATGAAGTTGTCTCGCCAACTATTACTTCTACTACTATGGCTAACGGTTAGCAATAAAGTAAAGTAATTACATGGCGTTATCATTGACATGCAGGTCATACAATAAATAAGACAACTCCTATGGCTCCTGCCGGTTGTCATACTCATTGACATGCAAGTCGTGATTCCTATTACAAGAACATGATCAATCTCATACATCACATATATCACTCATCACATTCTTTTGGCCATATCACATCACATAGCATACCCTGCAAAAACAAGTTAGACGTCCTCTAATTGTTGTTGCATGTTTTACGTGGCTGCTATGGGTTTCTAGCAAGAACGTTTCTTACCTACGCAAAGCCTCATAGGTGATATGCCAATTGCTATTTACCCTTCATAAGGACCCTTTTCATCGAATCCGATCCGACTAAAGTGGGAGGCGGCACCCGCTAGCCACCTTATGCAATAAGTGCATGTTAGTCGGTGGAACCTGTCTCACGTAAGCGTACGTGTAAGGTCGGTCCGGGCCGCTTCATCCCACAATGCCGCCGAATCAAGATAGGACTAGTAACGGTAAGCAAATTGTACAAACCATCGCCCACAACTACTTGTGTTCTACTCGTGCAAAGAATCTACGCAATAGACCTAGCTCATGATGCCACTGTTGGGGAACATAGCAGAAATTCAAAATTTTCTACGCATCACCAAGATCAATCTATGGAGATACTAGCAACAAGAGAGAGGGGAGTGCATCCTCATACCCTTGAAGATCGCGATGCGGAAGTGTTACAAGAACGCGGATGAAGGAGTCATACTCGTAGCGATTCAGATCGCGGTTGATTCCGATCTAAGCGCCGAACAACAGCACCTCCGCGTTCAACACACGTGCAGCCCGATGATGTCTCCCGTGCCTTGATCCAGCAAGGGGAGAGGGAGAGGTTGGGGAAGACTACGTCAAAGAGCAAAGACGATGGCGTGGTGGTGGTGGAGGAGCGTGGCACTCCAGCAGGGCTTCGCCAAGCACCGCAAGAGACGAGGATGGAGAGGGGTAGGGCTGCGCCAAGAGGGAGATGTTCTCATGTGTATGGCAGCCCCAAACCCTCACTATATATAGGGGAAAGGGAGGGGCTGCGCCAAGAGGGAGATGTTCTCCATTCATCAAGTGAGCTAATATCAAACAACCTCTTCTCACCGGCAAGTTTGAAGTCATAATTGAGCTCTTTAATAGCCCAATATGCTTTAAGTTCAAGTTCAAGAGGTAAATGACATGCTTTTCCATAAACCATCTTATATGGAGACATACCCATAGGATTTTTGTATGCAGTTCTATAGGCCCATAATGCTTCATCAAGTTTTTTGGACCAATTCTTTCTAGATCTATTCACAGTCTTTTGCAAAATTAATTTGAGCTCTCTATTGCTCAACTCTACTTGACCACTAGACTGCGGGTGATAAGGAGATGCGATTCTATGATTGACATCATACTTAGCAAGCATCTTACGGAAAGCACCATGAATAAAGTGTGAACCACCATCAGTCATAAGATATCTAGGGACTCCAAACCTCGGAAAAATAGCTTCTTTAAGCATTTTAATAGAAGTATTATGATCAGCACTACTAGTTGGAATAGCTTCTACCCACTTAGTAACGTAATCAACAGCAACTAAAATATGTGTATAACCATTGGAGGCAGGAAAGGTCCCATATAGTCAAAGCCCCACACATCAAACGGTTCAATAACAAGGGAATAATTCATAGGCATTTCTTGACGTCTACTAATGTTACCTATTCTTTGACATTCATCACAAGATAAGACAAACTTACGAGCATCTTTGAAAAGAGTAGGCCAATAAAAACCAGATTGTAGTACCTTGTGTGCAGTTCTATCTCCAACGTGGTGTCCTCCATAGGATTCAGAGTGACACTTGCGTAGGATTTGTTCCTGTTCATGCTCAGGTACACAACGTCTAATAATACCATCTACTCCTTCTTTATAAAGGTGTGGATCATCCCGAAGTAATGTCTTAAATCATAAAAGAACTTTTCTTTTGCTGGTATGTGAAAGTAGGCGGTATATATTTAGCAACAATGTAATTAGCATAATCAGCATACCAAGGAGCGATAAGAAGCATTGACAACCGCTAATTGTCCATCGTGAAAACTATCATTAATAGGCGTTGGGTCATCAAGAACATTCTCTAACCTAGACAAGTTATGCGCAACGGGGTTCTCAGCTCCTTTTCTATCAATAATATGCGAGTCAAATTCTTGGAGCAAGAGGACCCATCTAATGAGTCTAGGCTTAGCATCTTTCTTTTCCATAAGATATTTAATAGCAGCATGATCAGTGTGAATAGTAACTTTGGAATCAACAATATAAGGTCTAAACTTATCACATGCAAACACAAGCGCTAAGAACTCTTTTTCAGTAGTAGCATAATTTCTAGGCGTTATCAAGAGTCTTACTAGCATACTTGGATAACATTCAATTTCTTATCGACTCTTTGCCCTAAAACAACACCTACAGCATAATCACTAGCATCGCATAATTTCAAAAGGTAAATTCCAATCAGGTGGCTATACAATAGGTGCGGTGATCAATGCTTTCTTAAGTGTTTCAAATGCTTCTACACAATCATCATCAAAGACAAAAGGAATATCTTTTTGCAATAAATTAGTCAGAGGCCTAGAGATTTTAGAAAAGTCCTTAATGAACCTCCTATAAAAGCCGGCATGACCAAGGAAATTTCTTATACCTTTTATGTCCTTGGGACATGGCATCTTTTCAATAGCATCAACATTGGCCTTATCAACTTCAATACCTCTCTCGAAGATCTTGTGCCCCAAGACAATGCCTTCATTAACCATAAAGTGACACTTTTCCCAATTCAAGACGAGACTAGTGTCTTCGCATCTCTGCAAAACTCGATCAAGGTTGCTCAAACAATCATCAAAATATGATCCATAGACGGAGAAGTCATCCATGAATACCTCACAAATCTTTTCACAAAAATCAGAGAATATAGCCATCATGCATCTTTGAAAGGTAGCAGGTGCATTACATAAACCAAAAGGCATACATATATAAGCAAAAGTACCAAAAGGGCAAGTAAAAGTAGTTCTAGATTGATCCTTTCGACGTATTTGAGAGAAGCCGAATAACCATCTAGAAAGCAAAAATGTGTGTGTTTGGATAGCCTTTCTAGCATTTGATCAATAAAGGTAAAGGGTAATGATCTTTCTTAGTAGCTTTATTTAACTTACGAAAATCAATTACCATCCTATAACCTGTAATAATTCTTTGCGGGATCAATTCATCTTTGTCATTAGGAACAACGGTAATACCTCCCTTTTTAGGGACACAATGGACAGGGCTTACCCATTCACTATCAAAGAACGGGATAAATAATACCTGCCTCAAGGAGTTTTAGAATCTCCTTTCTTACCACCTCCTTCATTTTGGGATTTAATCGTCTTTGAGGATCTCTAACTGGTTTGGCATCTTTCTCCACTGAAATTTTGTGTTGACATAATGTGGGACTAATGCCCTTAAGATCATCCAAATTATATCCAATAGCAGCTCGGTGCTTATTCAGAGTTTTCAATAATCTTTCTTCTTCTTTCTCTGAAAGGTTAGCACTAATAATAATAGGATATATTTCTTTTTTGTCAAGATAAGCATACTTAAGATTATCAGGTTAAGGTTTGAGTTCAAACACGGGATCACCCTTGGGTGGAGGGGGATCCCCAAGAATTTCAATGGGAAGGTTATGTTTCAGCATAGGTTCTTGCTTAAGGAACACTTCATCTATTTCTTCCCTTTCCTTCATAAACATATCGTTTTCATGGTCTAACAAATAATGTTCTAACGGATCAGTTGGAGGAACAACAATGGAAGCAAGACCAATAATTTCATCCCTACTAGGTAATTCCTCTTCACGGTGTTGTCTATGAAATTTAGAAAAGTTGAACTCATGAGACATATCACCTAGACCAATAGTAACAACATCCTTTTCGCAATCTATCTTAGCATTAACGGTGTTCAAGAAGGGTCTACCAAATATAATGGGACAAAAGCTATCTTGTGGGGAGCCAAGAACAAGAAAATCAGCAGGATATTTAGTTTTCCCACACAAGACTTCAACATCTCTAACAATTCCCATTGGTGAAATAGTATCTCTATTGGCAAGTTTAGTTGTGACATCAATATCTTCTAACTCAGTAGGTGCAATATCGTGCTTAATTTCTTTATATAAGTCAATAGGTATTGCACTAGCACTAGCACCCATGTCACATAAGCCATGATAACAATGATCTCCTATTTTAATAGAAATAACAGGCATGCCTACCACAGGTCTATGTTTATCTTTAGCATAAGGTTTAGCAATCTAGCAGTTTCATCACAGAAATAAATAACATGCCCATCAATATTATCAGACAAGAGATCTTTAACAATAGCAACATTAGGTTCAACTTTGATTTGCTCAGGAGGTGTATAAGTTCTAATATTGCTCTTACGAACAACAGTCGAAGCTTTAGCATGATCTTTTATCCTAACAGGAAAAGGAGGTTTTTTGACATAAGCAGTAGGAATAATAGGATCACTATATAATAGTCTTCTCTTCAACTGTAATAGGTGCAACTACTTTCACTTCAACAGGAGGATTATATTTAAACCACTTCTCTTTAGGGAGATCAATGTGAGTAGCAAAAGATTCACAAAAAGTAGCTACTATCTCAGAGTCAAGTCCATACTTAGCGCTAAATCCACGAAAAGCATCGGTATCCATAAAAGATTTAACACAATCGAACTTAGGTGTCATACGACTCCTTACCATCGTCGGAACCCCAATCTTCAGAGTTGCGTTTAATTCTTTCCAATAAGTCCCATTTGAAATCAATAGTCTTCAGCATATAAGAACCAACACAGGAAGTATCGAGCAGGTTGCGATTATTAAGAGACAGACGAGCATAAAAATTCTGAATAATCATTTCCCGAGAGAGCTCATGATTGGGGCATGAATATAACATTGACTTAAGCCTCCCCCAAGCTTGAGCGATGCTTTCTCCTTAGCGAGGCCAGAAATTACATATGTAATTACGATCACGATGCACAAGATGCATAGGATAGAACTTCTGGTGAAATTCCAACTTCAATCGCTTATAATTCCAAGATCCCGTATCATCACATAGCCTATACCATGTCAATGCATCTCCCTTCAAAGATAAAGGGAAGACCTTCCTTTTAACAACATCATCGGGAATACCTGCAAGCTTAAATAATCCACAAACTTCATCCACAAAGATGAGGTGTAAGTCGGGATGTAATGTTCCGTCTCCTGCAAAAGGATTAGCTAGCAGTTTTTCTATCATACCCGAAGGAATCTCAAAGTGAATATTTTCATAAAGTTCAGTAGGTTGAGGAGCATCTCTTTGCTCTTCTGGTTGGGGTGAAGATACCCCAAACAAGCCCCTCGAAGGATTAGTTTCCATAGTGACAAGTAACAGAAAATTTCAGCACACTATATAAATGTTTCCTTACCAAGTTCCACTCACCAAAAGCGCTACACTCCCCGGCAACGGCGCTAGAAAAGAGTCTTGATGACCCACAAGTATAGGGGATCTATCATAGTCCTTTCGATAAGTAAGAGTGTCGAACCCAACGAGGAGCAGAAGGAAATGATAAGCGGTTTTCGATGAAGGTTTTCTCTCGCAAGCCTTTGAAATAGTAGGTGATAGATAGTTTTGTGATAAGATAAATAGTAACGAGCAAAAAGTAAATAAAGTGCAGCAAGGTGGCACAATCCTTTATGTAGCAAAGGATAAGCCTGGACAAATTCTAATAACGAAGAAGGAGCTCCCGAGGACACATTGGGAATTATCGTCAAGCCAGTTTTCATCATGTTCGTAAGATTCGCGTTCGGTACTTTGATAATTTGTTATGTGGGTGGACCGACTCTTGGGTACTGTCCTAACTTGGACAAGCATCCCACTTATGATTGACCCCTATTGCAAGCATCCGCAACTACAAAAAGGAGTATTAAGGTAAACCTAACCACAACATTAAACATATGGGTCCATATCAACCCCTAACGAAGCAACGCATAAACTAGAGTTTAAGCTTCTGTCACTCTAGCAACCCATCATCTACTTATTACTTCCCTATGCCTTCCGCTAGGCCCAAATAATGGTGAAGTGTCATGTAGTCGACGTTCACATAACACCACTAGAGGAAAGACAACATACGTCTCATCAAAGTATTGAAGGAATACCAAATCACATGACTACTAATAGCAAGACTTCACCCATGTCCTCAGGAACAAACGTAACTACTCACAAAGCATATTCATGTTCATAATCAGAGGAGTAATAATATGCATGAAAGATCTGAACATATGATCTTCCACCAAGTAAACCAACTAGCATCAACTACAAGGAGTAATCAACACTACTAGCAACCCACAAGTACCAATTTGTGGTTTTGATACAAGATTGGATACAAGAGATGAACTAGGGTTTTGAGAGGAGATGGTGCTGGTGAAGATGTTGATGGAGATTGACCCCCTCTCAATGAGAGGATCGTTGGTGATGACGTTGGTGATGGTTTCCCCCTCCCGGAGGGAAGTGTCCCTGGCACAACAGCTCCGCCAGAGCCTGGATTGATTCCGCATAAGGTTCCGCCTCGTGGCGGCGGAGTTTCGTCCGTAAGCTTGCCCCGATTTTTCGAGGTAAAAGTGATGATATGGCAGAAGATGGACGCCGAGGCCCACGGGGGCCCAGGAGATAGGGGCGCGCCCTATAGGGGCGCGCCTGCCTCTCTGGGCAGTGTGGGCCCCCTGGCCTATTTCTTTTGCTCATAAATTCTTATAAATTCCAAAAATTTGTTTCATGGAGTTTTAGGACTTTTGGAGTTGTGCAGAATAGGTTTCCAACGTTTGCTCATTTTCCAGCCAGAATTCCAGCAGCCGACATCCCCCCTCTTCATGGTAAACCTTGTAAAATAAGAGAGAATAGCCATAAGTATTGATATATAATGTGTAATAACAGCCCATAATGCAATAAATATTGATATAAAAGCATGATGCAAAATGGACGTATCATGCATCAAAGGAAAACTCTATGGGCTCAGTGACTGCCGTGAATGTCCTTCCTGGAACTTGAACTCAAATCATCCATCACTCCTCTTCTGGTAAAGTGGCGGTGTAGGTTCCGGTGAAGCTTGGTATTCCTATGTTCAGGTACCTAGTGACTTCCTTCAAGTGTCGCCCAAAGGGTGTATCTTCATCCGGTTGTGCAAACTTGTTCCTTGAGTCCGCCATCCTATAGAGTAGAAAATGGAGAGGAGTCATAAATGAGTAGGGAAGAGTAACCTATGGCTCATCTTAGTGGTCGTGTCCTACATTCAGCGTGTGCTCTGATACCATCTTGTAGCGATCCGACCTCAGACAGTCAAATCTCTATGCATAAGTGTCATCCCTGGATCGGTAATCTTTGACACACAAGATGCTCAATTGATTTATAATAGAGTAGTAATCACACACTTATTACATCGATAGTCTCAAGAGAGAACTTATTACAATAAATATGGCTTAAAACCATTTAAATAAGATAACAACAGAAGGCTTGGTAGATAAAGTGAGTCCATCACTCCAACAACATAGCTGAGTGCACGACAACGACCTAGCGCACCTTACTCTTCGTCTGAAAAGTCTACAACATGATATGTTGCAGCCCGAAACGGGTCAGCACATGGAATATGCTGGCAATATAACACAGTAGAGCAATGAACAAGATAAATGCTATCACTACATGCATATATGGCTGGTGGAGGCTCTATGGTTATAATGTTTTCCAAAAAGCCAATTTTTTCCTACAACAAAGGAATATATTTGGTTTAACTATCATGGTAATTGTTAAACATTGAGAAGGTTCCTCCAACTCAATCCCAATTAAGCAGTATTAATAACCCAACAAATTAATTTAGAGTGATGAGATCAACATGATAATCCAAGAACCAGATACTCAAGATGTCCATAACCCGGGACACGACTAACATGATTAGTTTGTACACTCTGCAGAGGTTTGCGCACTTTTCCCCACAAGACTCGATCTCCTCCTTTGGATTTCTCGCACTACATTGTGTTTGAGAAACAGATGACTTAGACACAGTCTTTCAGAAACATTAACTCTTTACTCTGGGTGGACAGTTTTACACCTACTTTCCCCTACATCTGCTAGCCCACCATTAAAAGAGGTCATGCAACATACTCAACTATGCTAGAGCTCATAATAGCTTGTGGCTACACATGAAAGTTTCTAGCATGAATAATCTTATGATCCCTTTGAGCCTGGGTGGCGAACCATAGGATGATCACACGGGTTCTCCGGGATATCCTAGGACAACACTGGATTCTCCAGGTGCCCTCAACCAATCCACCCAGATGTATATTTAAGTAGCCACCTTAAGTTAACCATTAATTTAACAATATCACATCTGTCATGGATACACTCAAACCCAATCGGTCTACGAGCATAGCATGGCAATACAAGCATAGAAGTAACTCCCAATGGTTTGATAATAACAGGGCAATAGGTTCTACCTCATCATCTACTTCCCAAAACCCACATGTTAAGAGATCCTACTCATGCAATGTTTGAGGGTTGAAACTAATGCATAAAACTGGGTATGAAAAGAGTATGATCAATGTGTTACTTGCCTTGCTGACGATCCGCAAACCCTAGAGACTCGTAGTAGCACGCTTCGCACTCCGGGAATTCTATCGCAAACAATAGCATACATAAGCAGTCAAGAAAAGATGCACGGGTAAAACTCAAATAAAAAAATCAAATCTGAAAGTTCAACTGAAGTGATTCGATCTGCAAAAATAATCAATCGAATCAGAGCTACGGAACTGAAACTACGGTCAAAAGAACTTCAAAATCAAATCTTCTTGAAGCCAAATTTTAAATTGTCAAAACCTTGTTCAAGTTGATTAAACAGAAAGAGGGGCTCGAGACGAAGAATTTGGCGTCGGTTTCACTGGATTTAGACAAACGGTTAAGAAAGGACGAGGCTTTGAAGATGAGGGGCTAATCTGTGATAAAAATAATCACGAATAGGTCCCTGTCCGAAAATAAACAGAAAAAGAAAAATCTATCAGACGAATGTCCGCTGACAGAGATGAACGCACAAATTCGTTCGTTAAAATGAACAAACGGACGAACGTTCGCAAATGAACTAAACCGAAAAAGAATCGAACCAATTCTAAAATAAAAATAAAAAAACCGAACCTAGCGTTCTTAAGAAAACCGGCGGCTTTTACCTAAAAACCAAAAAAAAACTGGCGGCAGATCAGATCGGATCGGCGGCGGTTCCGGCGGCGTCTGGTGGCTCAATGGCGACGGCAGCTGCTGGTGGCGGCTTGGCGGCTGACGGCAAGTGGTGTGGGGTTCGAGGCGGCGGCGGCTCGACCTTTTGAAGGCCTGAGGGGGGTGGTGGCGTGCGGGAGGGGGCGGCGCCGGCGGCTCGGGGTCGGACTCCCCGAGTCCGTTGCGAGCACGGCGATGGGAGGCGGTGCGGGGCGATGGGCCAGCTGGGCTTGGGCCCGACTCGGTCCGAAACAAATCTTTTTTTAAATAAGATTCCGCCGAGAAAAATCCTAAATAAATAAAAATAAAAATCTAAAAATTTTAATAAACAATTTTCACCGTCTAAATAAAATATGTAGAACAAAGTGAACATTTTCTTGGCCTAAAAATGCAATTTCGAAAAATGCATATTTTTTAATTTGAATAAAATCCAAATAAAATTATTTATTTGATTTTAACATTTTTCCTCCAATATTTCATTTATTTTGGAGAAGTCATATTATCTCCTCTCATATATTTTAATTTGAAATATTTTTTGAGAGAAAAATAATTAAAACCAAAATGATCCTCTTTTCAATATTTGAGAAAATTTCAAATATGAAAATAATAAAATCCCCAACTCTCTCCGTGGGTCCTTGAGTTGCTTAGGATTTTTAGGATCACAACCAAAATGCAACAAAATTTGATATGCATATGATGACCTACGTATAACATTCCAAATTGAAAATTTGAGATGTTACAATTTTCTTATCGAAAGTAGAAGGAATCAAAGGATCATATTCATTAAGCAAAGCATCCCCAAGCTTAGGACAAGCATTATTTCCAGCAAATAAATCTTCAAACATGTCATACTCATTAAACATAGCATCCCCAAGCTTGTGGTTTTGCATATCATTACAATCATTCTTATCAATAGCATGAATGGCTCCAATAGTATAGCAAACATTATTATCATATTCTTCCAAGCAAGTGCTAAAAAGATTTTCAAGATCATAAGGGATATCGTTGTCTTCCCAATCATAATCATTACAAAAAGTAGTAGGTATCACAAAATCATACTCAATACCATCATCCCCCATCAACATATTTGATTCACTTTCATGAGGCACAATGGTGACGGGAGCAACATTATTTGGGAGAGATACCATTTTACCTTTATTATTTCTTATTTTCTTCTTCTTCACCACATCATGTGTGGGTTTAATTAATTTTTTCAAGCTTCTTGTTGAAGAAATTGATTTGATAGGAAGCTCCTCCCCGTTACCTGATTCATCATAATAAACACGAGGAGGGTATTCGGAAACATTTTCCCTTTCATTAGTACTCTCTTCATATTCCATTTGTTTTCTTGTCTTTCGGTAGTTGGCAATATAAGGATTCTCAATGAAATTTACCGCACAAAACACATAAATTTCTTCTAGATCAAAATCAAGAAATCTCTCGGGATTTGGAAAACCCTTAGTTATACGCTTCATTTCTTCATACCCCAAAAGAAGACTAAGCTCTTTATGATGCTCAAGGGTAATCAAGTTATCACAATTTTTGGACACGATTTGATCATGAAATAATTTGCATTGGATATTTAGACCAAGTTCATTGCAACGTTCACAAGGATGGCGAAAAAAATTACATCTTTCAGCACAATCATCTAGCCTCTCTTGCAACTTTTTCGTTTCTAAATATTTATGCATCTTACAAAATCTATCTTCCCTTTTTGGTGTGCAAAGGCACCCAAATTCACTCTGCAAAAAGTGACATGCTTATAAGAAACATTTTTGTCATGGCTTGTGCAATCATCACTACCATTTTGGATATTCAAAGAATTCACACTAACAACATTGCAATCATGTTCATCATTCAAATATTTTGTGCCAAGCATTTTATTGACTTCTTCTTCTAACAATTGAGCACAATTTTCCGAACCATCATTTTCAAGAAAGATATTATAAAGATGAACAATAATATGATGCAACCTCGGTTCCATTTTTTATTTTTATTTGATAAAACCAAACTAGTGATAAAAAAAGAAACTAAAAGATTCAATTGCAAGATCTAAAGATATACCTTCAAGCACTCACCTCCCGTGGCGCGCCGAGAAAAAGAGCTTGATGTCTACTATGCAACTTTATTCTTGTAGACACGTGTTGGGCCTCCAAGCACAGAGTTTTGTAGGACAGTAGCAATTTTCCCTCAAGTGGATGACCTAAGGTTTATCAATCTGTGGGAGGCGTAGGATGAAGATGGTCTCTCTCAAACAACCCTGCAATTAAATACAAGAAATCTCTTGTGTCCCCAACACACCCAATACAATGGCAATTTGTATAGGTGCACTAGTTCGGCAAAGAGATGGTGATAAAAGTGTAATATGGATGGTAGAAATATATTTTTATAATCTGAATAAATAAAAACAGCAAGGTAGCAAATAATAAACGGGCACAAAAATGATATTGCAATGCTTGAAAACAAGGCCTAGGGTCCATACTTTCGCTAGTGCAATCTCTCAACAATGCTAACATAGTTGGAACATATGATTATCCCTCAAAGTGAAAAAAAGAATCACTCCCGAGTTCCTATGAGCAGAGAACAAAAGATAGAAATTGTTTGTAGGGTACGAAACCACCTCAAAGCTATTCTTTTCGATCGATCTATCCTAGAGTTCGTACTAAAATAACGCAAGCTATTCTTTCCGATCGATCTAATCAAGAGTTCGTACTAAAATAACACCAAAGCAAATTCATATTCATAATACTCAATCCACACAAAGAACTATAGAGAGACCCCAAAGTTTCTATCGGAGAAAAGATAATAAAAACGTGTATCAACCCCTATGCATAGATTACCCCAACGTCACCTCGGGAATCCGCGAGTTGAGTGCCAAAACATATATCAAGTGAATCAATATGATACCCCGTTGTCACCTCAAGTATTCATACCGCAAGACATACATCATGTGTTCTCATATCTGAATATTCAATCCGACAAGACAAAACTTCAAAGGGTAAAGATTCAATTCATCACAACAAGATTATAGACGGGAGAAACATCATATGATCCATCTATATTAACAAAGCCCATGATATAGATCACGAGAGAGAGAGAGAGAGAGATTAAACACATAGCTACTGGTACAAACCCTCGGCCCCGAGGGTGGACTACTCCCTCCTCATCGTGGTGGCCGCCGGATGATGAAGATGGCCACCGGAGATGATTCCCTCCTACGGCAGAGTGCTGGAAAGGGTCTAGATTGGTTTTTGGTGGCTACAGAGCCTTGCGGTGGCGGAACCTCTGATCTAGGTTAACCTCGAAGGGTTTCAGAATATTTGGGAATTTATAGTGCAAAGTAGGAGTGTGGGAGGGCCACCGAGGTGGGCACAACCCACCTGGGCGTGCCTGGGCCCCAGGCACGCCCTGGTAGGTTGTGCCCCCCTCGGGGCACCCCAGTGCTTCTTTGGCCCTGTTGGTCTTCTGGTCCATAAAAAATCTCCATGAAGTTTCGTTGCACTTGGACTCCGTTTGGTATTGATTTCCTGTGATGTAAAAATCAAGCAAAAAAACAGCAACTGGCATTGGTCAATAGGTTAGTCCCAAAAAATGATATAAAGTTGCTATAGAATGATTGTAAAACATCCAAGAATGATAAAATAATAGCATGAGTACTTCATAAATTATAGATACGTTGGAGACGTATCACCCACCAGGGCGCGGCTGGAGGCCTAGGCGCGCCCTGGTGGGTTGTGCCCACCTCGGGTGCCCCCTGAACCGAGTCTTTGCTCTATAAATACCTCAATATTCCAGAAACCCTAGGGGAGTCGACGAAAATCAATTCCAGCCGCCGCAGTCCAGAACCACCAGATCCAATCTAGTCACCATCACGGAGGGGTTCACCACTTCCATTGGTGCCTCTCCGATGATGCGTGAGTAGTTCTTTGTAGACCTTCAGGTCCATAGTTAGTAGCTAGATGGCTTCCTCTCTCTCTCCCTTTTGATTCTCAATACAATGGTCTCTTTGAGATCCATATGGTGTAACTCTTTTTGCGGTGTGTTTGTTGGGATCCGATGAACTTTGAGTTTATGATCAGATCTATCTTTTTATCCATGAAAGTTTCTTGAGTTTTCTTTGATCTCTTATATGCATGATTGCTTATAGCCTCGTATTTCTACTCCGATATTTGGGTCTTTTTTGGCCAACTTGATCTATTTATCTTGCAATGGGAAGAGGTGCTTTGTAGTGGGTTCGATCTTACGGTGCTGGATCCCAATGACAGAAGGGGAACCGACACGTATGTATCATTGCTACTAAGGATAAAACGATGGGGTCTATTTCTACATAAATAGATCTTGTCTACCTCATGTCATCGTTCTTATTGCATTACTCCGTTTCTCCATGAACTTAATACACTAGATGCATGCTGGACAACGGTCGATGTGTGGAGTAATAGTAGTAGATGTAGGCAGGAGTCGGTCTTCTAATCTTGGACGTGATGCCTATATAATGATCATTGCCTGGATATCGTCATGATTATTTGAAGTTCTATTAATTGTCCAATAGTAATTTGTTCACCCACCGTTTGCTATTTTTCTCGAGAGAAGCCAGTACTGAAATCTACGGGCCCCGGGTCTCTTCTTTAATATATTTGCCTTTGCAATCTATTTTGTTTGCCTTTTATTTTCAGATCTATTAAACCAAAAATACAAAAAATACCTTGTTGGACCTTATTTTATTTGGAGTTTGATGTATCAATATTTACTACTCTCTTGCGTCTGTTTGCCAATTTCTGGCACCGTTGCCCGAAAGGGATTGACAACCCGTTTTACACGTCGGGTTGCGAGTATTTGTTATTTGTGTGTGGGTGTTGTTTACGTAGTGTTGCTTCGTTCTCCTACTAGTTCGATTACCTTTATCTCATCGCTGAGGGAAATACCTACCACCGCTGTGCTACATCATCCCTTCCTCTTTGGGAAAATACCGACGTAGTTTCAAGCCGCATCAAAAGGAATTTCTGGCGCCGTTGCCGGGGAGGATCTTTAACATATACCAGTGTAACATCCCAATTTTTCAATTTGAATGTTGTACATAGGTCATCATATGCATATCATATTTTATCTTCAGGTTGGTTGTGATCCTAGAAATCTTAATCAACTCAAGGACCCAAGGAGAGAGTTGGGGATTTTCATATATTTTCAAATTTGAAAAGAGGATCAATTTGGTTTTAATATTTTTCTCTCCGAATATTTCTAATATTAAAATAAAAGAGAGAAGATAATATGACTTCTTCAAAAAGAGAAGAATATTGCAGGGAAATTTTAAAATCAAATAAATGATTTATTTGGATTTTATTTGCTATTTTATTTGAATTAGAAAAAATATGCATTTTTTAAAATTGCATTATTAGGCGAGAAAATGTTCAATTTGTTCTAAATATTTTATTTAGACGACGAAAATTGTTTTTGGCATTTTTAGATTTTTTTTATATTTTATTAGGATTTTTCTTAGGCAGAATTTATTTTAAAAAAATCTTTTCCCTTGGAATTGGTAGAAGCCAAAGCAGCCGGCCCACGCTGGCGCCGCCTCGCCGTGTCCGCCTCGTGCACGGCAGCCCACCGGAGCTTGGGAGAGTCGAGCCGCCTTCCCAAGTCGGCCGAGCCCCCCTCTTTAAATAGCCGCCACCTCTCCTCCACCCACCGCCTCTCCTCCACCCTTGCATGACCCGCCGCCTAAAGCCGCTTGCACGCCCGCCGCCCTACTGCGCCCGCCGAGCAGCGCCTTGCCGGAATCCCGCCTCGCCGCCGGACCTCATCGTCGTCGTGAACCGGTAGAAAACCGCCCCAGTTCGCTGGTTCATTTTGTTTTTTTTTTCAGTTTTCGATCTAGATCGGTTTTTATTTTTAGGGTTAGGTTTTTCTCGGTTCTCTCGGTTTTTTTTCGATCGGATCTAGTTAACAAACGTTCACTCGAACGTCTTCGTTAGCGAACGCGTTCATCTATTCGTCCCTGATAGCAAACGTTCGTTCGTTAGTCTTTTTTTCTTTTTATTTTATATTCGGACAGGGACCTATCCGCGATTATTTTTATTGCAGATTAGCCCATGATCTTCAAACCCTCGCAACTTTTTAACCGTTTGTCCAAATCCAGTGAAACCAACGCCAAAATCTTTGTCTCAAACCCCTCTTTCCAGTTAATCAACTTGAACATGATTTTGACTATTTAAAATTTTGTTCCAAGAAGATTTGTTTTCGAACTTCTTTTGATCGTAGTTTGAGTTTCGTAGCTCCGATTAGATTGATTCTTCTTGCAAACCGAATTTCTTCAGTTGTATCTTCAGTTTGGACTTTTTCATCTGAGTTTTACCCTTGAATCTATGCGTGAGTGCTTATGTATGCTATTGTTTGTTTGCGATAGAGTTTCTGGTGTGCGAAGCGTGCTACTACAAGTCACTAGGGTTTTCAGATCGTCAGCAAGGAAAGTAACACTTTGATCATACCCATTTATTACCCAGTTTTTATGCATTAGTTTCAACCCTCAAACATTGCAGGAGTAGGATCTGATTAACATGTGGGTATTGAGAAGTATCTGATGAGGTAGAACCTATTGTCCTTTATGCAAACCTTGGGAGTTACTTCTACGTTATACTTATATTGCAATGTTATGCTCGTAGACCTGGTTTGGTTGAGTGTATCCATGACAGATGTGAGAATTTTTTAATAATGGTTAACTTAAGGTGGCTACTTTAATACACATCTGGGTGGATTGGTTGAGGCACCCTGGAGCACCCAGTGGTTGTCTAGGCACCTGGAGCTATCGGTGACATCTGGGATATCCCGAGTACCCGTGTGATCATCCTATGGTTCGCCACCCAGGCTCAAAGGGATCATAAGATTATTCATGCTAGAAACTTCCGTGTGTAGCCACAAGCCATTATGGGCTCTGGCATAGTTGAGTAAGTTGTGGGAATTCTTTCCATGATGGGATAGCAGATGTAGGGGATTGTAGGTGTACCGGCCTATCTATCGGCTAAGGGGACCTCTTCGGAAAGACTGTGTCTCGGTCATTCGTTTCTCAAACATCATGCAGTGCGAGAAATTCAACGAAGGAGATCGAGTCTTGTGGGGAAAAGTGCGCAAACCTCTGCAGAGTGAACAAACTAATCATGGTTATCCGTGTCCCCGTTTATGGACATCTTGAGTATCTGGTACTTGAATTATTGATTTGATCTCATCACTCTTAATTAATTTTGTTGGGATGTTAATCACTGTTTAATTGGGATTGAGTTGGAGGAACCTTCTCAATATTTATCAACCAACTTGATAGTTAAATAAAACATATTCCTTTGCAGTAGGGAAAAATTGGCTTTACGCAAATATGATAACCATAGAGCCTCCACCAGCCATATATGCATGTAGTGATAGCAGTTATTTTGTTCATTGCTCTACAGTGTTATTTTCCCAACATATTCCATGTCCTGACCCGTTTCGGGCTGCAACGTATTGTGTTGCAGACTTTTCAGACGAAAAGTAAGGTGCACCAGGTCGTTGTCGTGCACTCAGCTATGCCGTTGGAGTTGATGGACTCATTTACATTCGATGCTTCCGTAGTTATCTTTTAGATGGCCTTAGGCCATATTATTGTATTAAGTTCTCTTTTGAGACATTCGATGTAATAAGTGTGTGATGCACTCTATTATAAATCCTTCAAGTATTGTGTGTGTCAGCATTACAGATCCAAGGATGACACTTATACACAGAGATTTGACCATCTGAGGTCGGATCGCTACAAGATGGTATCGAGCACCACGCATGTAGAGACACGACCACTAAGATAAGCCATAGGTCACTCTTATCTACTCATTTCTGACTCTCCTCCATTTTCCACTCTATAGATGGCGGACCCAAGGAACAAGTTTTCTCTACCGGATGAAGACACTCCATTTGGACGACACTTGAAGGAAGGCACTAGGTACCTGAACATCGGAATACCAAGCTTCACCGGGACCTACACCGCCACTTTACCAGAAGAGGAGCGTTGGATGATTCGAGTTCATGTTCCAGGAAGGACATTCACGCTTTATTCTTGAGCCCATTGAGTTTCCTTTGATGCACCAACACGGAGTCTAGGAAAGAGCATGGCAGCCCACATCGCCATGGGACACATCGTGAAGTCTACAACAAGGATCTTAAGGACACCATCTACCAGATATGTGGGCGCCGAGATGAGCAATGGGAGATGATCAGCACCAGGAGGCACAAGTCCATTGCAGCATTCATCCAGGAGTTAAACCAGCACATTCGCCGCCAGGAGAACCAAATGTGCGCCAGCACGACAGATTTGAAGAAGGTGATGACGAGGAACATGGAGCTTGAAGAGGAAATCAAGTCTACACGCGATGGATATGAGGAGGAAATCGTAGTGCTACTAGAGAAGAATGAAGACCTGAAGAAGAAGCTAGGAGTATTCATGGGAGATCTCGCACCTGAGGAGGACATCCGTTATGAAGACTACATCATCATCGACGACACCGACTCCGACCCCGACAGTAGTGATGATGATTACGAAGACGAAGCTGGAGCGGATATCAGGGAGTCTTCCACCGATCAAAATTTCTAGTCGACCACCATATTATCAGTAGTTTTCCCCCATGTATATAGTAGTAGCCCGAGTATTTTGTAACGTAGTTAGATCGATTGTATGCCCTTGTTTGAGTTGAGTGGTGTGATATGAATGTGTTTGTCTCATGTGCATGTGGGTAGTGCTTTATCTTTAGACCTCATTCTATTCTAATCTCTCCCCTCTAAATCCATCAGATGCCTACGATATGTGACCCCGGATTTGTCTTCCCACCGGAGCTCACTCAGTTGATCCAACAGCAGAATGCCTTGATGCAGCTACTAGTCCAGAACTAAGGCAACAACAACAACAACAACAACAACAACCCACCGCCACTACCTCCAGTTGACAACTTAGCCTGTTTTCTGAGGTTGAATCCGCCGGTGTTTTCCAGTAGCACCGAGCCGATTGTTGCTGATGACTGGCTACGCAGGATTGGAAGGGAGTTGACCGCCGCAGGTTGCACGGATGCTGAGAAGGTGCACTTTTCCGTACACCAACTGGATGGGCCCGCAGCCACATGGTGGGATAATTACACAGCCACTTTCCCTATAGCCAATGTCACTTGGGATCAGTTTCAGCAAGTATTCCGCATTGCACATGTCTCAACTAGAGCAATGAGCATGAAGAAGCGTGAGTTTTGCAACTTACGCCAGGGAAACGCTACTAGAAACTACGATTTTACCTAGGGCCAAGGTCTTTACCTAGAGCTCATTTGCCTCCTCAAGGGAAAGAAAATCTATGAACAGTATACTCTAGGGGAAGATGAAGTTCCATGTGAAAATAAAAGGAAAATAAAGTTTACCTACAACTGTTTTCTCCCCCTAGGTAAAGACAGCCACGTTGACAACACTGGACAAAATAAAAGCACTTATACGGCCCCTTGTTGCCGCAAGGATGGCCTCCGCACATTTTTTAATCAGCACGCTCTATATTTTGGCGGCCTCGCCATATTTAAGTCTTGGGCCCACTCTGAGTGACAAGGGCCGACAGAGGTGGCTGTCCGCCGTTGGTCTTCTTCTCCCGCTCTCCCGAAGATGAGTGCCGCTCCGCCCAACCCTCTCCCTCCTCCATTCCCGGATCTGCCCAACACGCCCGCCTCCTCTCCCCTCTCGATCCCTAGCCTAACCACCATTTCGGCACCGACCGTGGTGACCATGCCGTCAGTCCATAGTCCCGGCACCGCGCCGCCGGGTCAGATCGCCCGGGTTGTGACGGTAGTGTGACCTCGCATCATGGTGACCGTGTTGTCCCTGTCGATTTGATGGATCTTTGGACCTACCGTCGTCTTACCCTGTCGAGACCAAACTCGTGCTCTCATCTAAAGCCGATCTAGATCTTGCTCTCGACCGGTTCCCGGTAGGCGTCCCTATGCTTCATGTCCTTGCACTTGACGGGTGCCGAGGTGTGTGTCCCTGTTCCTCTGCTCTGACGGCCAGCTGCCGAAGTTCCCTGCTTCCTCTTTGATTGGCAGCCAAAGCGGCACCTGGCTGCGAGCATGGTAGCTTGTGAAGGTATCCCTCTCCCTATCGATTTGTCAAAGTAGTTTATAAGACTATTTAGGATGAACCGATGTTGAAATCTGTGTGCTATAGGCTATAGTTTAATGAGATGTATAGAAAGACTAGATGAGTAACAGTATGATGCCCAGGCGGATCTCGATCTAGAAGTGGGGTGAGGAAGGAGAGAACAGAGTAGGTGAGAGGCGTGGAGAAGGGGAAAGAAGGATTCGATCAATCACTCGCTGCCTGATTCCCTTGGTGTTTCGTACATATGTAGCTGCCCTTACATGGCCTCCGGCCCACACGCACACACTGGCCCAAAGCCCACACACACACTAGCGTTGCAGTTCAGTTATCTGAATAACTGACTGCACTAGTTCGATCCTTCTTGATGCATCGATGGCGCGACATTATCCTCCCCTTGAGATGAAGCTCCTTCCCAGATGCAGGCTGATGGGTAGCGCTGGCGAAGAACGGCATAATCTTCCCAAGTGGTGGCTGATGTTGGCATGTTTGCCCACTGGACACAGAGTTGCACAACTGGTGCATCGCCCTTCTTCGTCATCCTCCGCTCCAAGATCGCCACGGGCTCCGTTTCACCCCCAGTGAGATCGGGCACCCGCGGCAGCTCGGCGAAGACTGGAGTGTAATCTGGAGTGAAGGGTTTGAGCTGGGAGACGTGAAATACCGGATGGATGCGGCTGTCTGGAGGCAACTGCAGGCGATATGCCAGGGTTCCAATCTGCTCCGTCACTTCAAAAGGGCCGAAGAACTTGTAGGAGAGCTTGCGGCATGGGCGGTTCGCGACGGTCGACTGTGCGTACGGCTGCAGTTTAAGGAGCACTTTCTCGCTGAAGTCGAAAGCGCGCTCCGCGCGATGACGGTCGGCTTGCTTCTTGAAGCGAGTTTGGGCGCGCAGCATCTCGGTGTGTGTTGTCCAGTCCAGCTCCGGCGACGCCGCTTGATCTTGCAGGGTGGAGCTCAGGTGTGGTAGGCCGCCCAGGTTCGGTTCCTTGCCGTACAACGCCTTGAACAACGAACAATTGAGCGAGGAGTGATGAGCGGAGTTGTACCAGAATTTTGCCGCAGGGAGCCACTTGCGCCATTGCCGTGGCGTGTCGTGCACCGCACACCGCAAGTACATCTCGAGGCACTGGTTGACGCGCTCTGTATGCGGGTGGTACGCCGTGGAGTAAAGCAGCTTGGTTCCCGCAGCGGCGAGCAGTTCGCGCCACATGGCTCTCGTGAAAATCTTGTCGTGATCCGAGACGATGGAGTGAGGAACGCCGTGCAGCTTGATGACATGCTCCCAGAATGCTCGGGCGACTTGCGTAGCGGTGAAGGGGTGGTGTAGTGGGATGAAGTGCGCGTACTTGGTCAGACGATCGACGACGACCATGATGGCATCAGACCCCCCTGATTTGGGCAGCCCCTCGACAAAATCCATGGTCAAATCGTGCCATGGTTCCGTTGGAATTGGTAGGGGTTGCAGCTTGCCTGCGGGGTGTGTGTGCTCGTGCTTGGCATCTCGACGGGCGGCTTGACGGACAAAATCCTCCACGACGCGCTTCGGTCCAGCCACGCGAACAGTTTCGGACGCGATGGCACGCGTCGGCTATGCGCGGAGTGGCCCCAACAGCGTGATGCAGCCGCGGCGATCAGCTTATGCGCAACGTGAAATTGGCTCCAATTCACAGACGCCCGTGCTGCCTGATCACGCCATTCTGAAGCGTTCGCCCTTGATCATCCGTGGTGGTGACTGCCAGCTTGGCCAGGAGTTCTTGTGATTCTGGGTCTGTCTCGTAGGAGCTAGCGACTTCTTGTAACCACTGTGGCTGACAGACTGATAGCGCATCCAATGTCAACAGATGTCCCACCCTGGATAGTGCGTCAGCGACACCATTGTCAACGCCTTTCTTGTACCGAAAGGTGAACTGCAGTCCCACCATATTGTACATGGCCTTGCGCTGCAGCTCAGCCACCAGCTGTTGATCCCCAAGCGTGCAGAGGCTCTTGTGGTCGGTGATGATTTCAAACGGAGCGCGCTGCAGGTAAGGTCTCCACTTGTCGATGGCCATTATAACGGCCAAGAACTCCTTTTCATACGTGGACAACTTCTGGTTCTTGATCCCCAAAGCCTTGCTGAGATAGGCGACGGGGTGGCCGTCCTGGATGAGCACCGCGCCCACTCCCGTGTCACACGCATCAGTCTCAATGGCAAAAGGGCGTGAGAAATCCGGAAGCGCTAGCACTGGTGTGCTCACCATCGCTTGTTTGAGCATGTCAAACGCCTGCTGGGCCTTGTCGCTCCACTCGAATCCCTTCTTGGTCAAGAGCTGGGTGAGCGGCTTCGCGATGATGCCATAATGTGGGATGAACTTGCGGTAGTAGCCGGTGAGGCCAAGAAAACCACCTTGATTCGGTTGGTGTAGAGGGCACCGGCCACGCCTGCATCGCGCTCGTCTTGCTTGTGTCCGTGGCGACGCCAGCCTGTGAAATGATGTGGCCCAGGTACTCGATGCTTTCCTGGGCGAATGAACACTTGGACGCCTTGGCGAACAGTTGGTGTTCGTGTAGCAGTTCAAGTGTGAGGCGCAAGTGTTTTCATGTTCCTGCAGATCAAAGCTGAAGACCAATATGTCGTCAAGAAAAATGATGATGAACTTACGGACATAGCGGCCGAATATGATGTTCATCAGACACTAGAAGGTTGCCGGCGCGTTGCAAAGGCCAAACGGCATCACCCTGAAGTGATAGTGCCCGTGGTGGGTTTTAAATGCAGTTTTTGCTTCATCCTCCACGCGCATACGGATCTGATGATACCCTGCGCGGTGGTCGATCTTGGAGAAATATTTTGCTCCCGCAAGCTCATCCAGAAGTTCATCCACAATGGGCAGTGGGAATTTGTTCTTCACCGTAGCAGAATTCAGTCAACGAAAGTCAACACAGAAATGCCAGCTCCCATCCTTTTTCTTCACTAGCAGGGTAGTGCGGCATATGGACTCATCTTTGTGCACAATGACACCTAATTGCAACATCTCTTGCACTTGCTGCTCAATCTCATCTTTCTATCTTTGGCGAGTAGCGGTATGGTTTGGTGTTGATGGGGCGATTGCACGGCTCAGTGTATGCCGTGATCATCTTGACGATGAGGAGGCGAGGACTTGGGTTCAGCAAACACATCTTGATATTCAGAGAGCACTTTCTGAATCCTGGGAGGTATCGGCTCAGTATTCTCTTTATCTGACGGCTCGATAGTGACCAGTGTTGTTGTCCATATGTCATTTGCGACTTCCATTCGGTGAAGTTCATAAGCATCCAGTCCGGCCGTGGGGGAGAGGTTGGTGGTGCGAACCCCTTGCAGTTGCACCGTCTTGCCCTCTGTTTCGAAGTATATCCGCTTCAATTTCGGTGGCAGTTCATCGGGCTGTGGTCGAGAGCCAATCCATGCCCGACCTGCGTCATATGCACTCAGCTGTAATAACCGTAGATCAGTGTGGAACGTGTGTCCTGGCAATTGCCATGCCAATTGCTTCACCATCTTGTTACAGTGCAGGCGTTGGCCATTTGCTACCCGAACAGAGACGGGCGGCAGTACTTGGGTGTCGACCGCAATGCGCTGAATGAACGCCTCGCTATGATAACAGCCCGAGTCCACCAGGAGCAGCATCACTTCATTCCCGACTTGTGCGTGAAGACGAACGATGGACGCCGCGTCTTCACCGGAAATCGTGTGCTGCGATAAGGTACAACATTCCGGCTCAGGCAGGGCCGGTTCATCGAGAAATTGCAGCGTGTGCACGGTGTCATCCGAGAGGATCTCGCAGAAATCGCCCACTTCAATCATCAGTATTTGTCCCGTGTGCTTGCACAGATGTTCGCGGGAGTACTTTTACGCCTCAGCGAAAACATAGCCCGTTGGCTCGCCTGAATTCGCGCAGCTGCCGCTCGTGTGCATACTAAATCGTCGGAATCGTGGGGGGCGCTGCCGCAGCGCTTAGTTGTTGTTGGGTGTTGCTGGAGGTGGCCTGCCCGCAGGGACAATCTTGTGCGCTGCAAACGTTGCTTCTCCAGTTCTTCTTCCTGAATCCTCGTGAAAACAGCTGCGCGTGTAATGCTTGTTGGGGCTTGCAAACGGACGCCCAATCGCAGTTCATCCTTCAGACCGAGAAGGAACTGTGAGATGAAGAATTGTGTACTCAAGGTTGGATCCAGAGACAATAGGTGGTACATGGATGTCTCGAATTGGTGGCGATACTCTTGCGCTCGGTCGACGCAATTGCACTAGCTGATGCATCGAGCTTGAATTCTTCCGGTCGAACTCTGCTTCCCTTTGCTGTTTACGAAGGCAGGCCACGACAGAGCAGGGTGCGTCTGTTTATGCGCGCTGAAGCCACATGCGCATAAGCCCATCCATATCTGAGCGGTGGCGGCCAACTATCTGCGGCACCCGGTAGAAACTTCAGTAAGAGAGACACCGCTCGGCCAGATGCACGGCGTCGGTGTCGAAGCGGGGAAATCGTGCTTAGGCGGCTTGGTGTAGTGCTTTCGGCGCGCCGCTTCGTCGCCGTGGGAGAGTTTTGCAGCAACAGGCGGCCCGTGGTTGACGAGCCCGGCGAACGGCAACTGAGATGCGCCCTCCGTGTAGAGCGGTGGTGGCGGGGGTGGACGGGTCATCGGAGGCGGAGGTGGTGGCGCGGGGTGGAAGGGGCCTGAGGTCGTCGATGTTCCGGACGCAGATGCCCCGAGATTGCTTGTCGCGGCGGGATCGAGAGGTGGAGCGGATTTTCGGGCCTCATCCACATCCGCCTGCGTCAGATCGATCTGCTTCGCCAGGTGCTTGAGCTCGTTGGAGACTTGGTCGTTGTAGGCGAGTTGTGCTTGGTGGCGCTCATCGGCGGTCTTTTGGTGGTCGTCGAGGCGGCGCAGGATGGTCTCGAGGAGGCCCTGCATCTTGTCTGTGGTTTCCGTCATCGCATCCAGCACGCGGCGGGTCTGCACGGAGGGCTTGGACGGTGTCGTGGTCACGATCCGGATCGACGCGAACCCCAAGTAGGATTTCGAGCGAGCGCACCGGGGCGGCTCGCACCTAGCTCGGTGGGTGTTACCGCCTGATCGAGGACGCGACGGCGGCGGCGGCGGCGGCGGGTGGTGGCGAATTTTTTTTCGGGAAGGCTCTGATTACCAGATTGTAATGCCCAGGCGGATCTCGATCTAGAAGTGGGGTGAGGAAGGAGAGAACAGAGTAGGTGAGAGGCGTGGAGAAGGGGAAAGAAGGATTCGATCAATCACTCGCTGCCTGATTCCCTTGGTGTTTCGTACATATGTAGCTGCCCTTACATGGCCTCCGGCCCACACGCCCACACGGACCCAAAGCCCACACACACACTAGCGTTGCAGTTCACTTATCTGAATAACTGACTGCATTAGTTCAGTCCGCTACTGATGCATCAGTAGGCGCGACATATGATTTGAGGCTAACATTTTTTTGTTTCTGAACATCTGATTTAGTACGAGGTCGATAATTGATAGGTACAAGACGGTCTTTGCAAGACATCAGGCTCTGCTCCAGCTATTGATAGCCATTTTCAGGTCAAAAGAAATGTCTAAGATGGTAATTACTCCCTCCGTCCTAAAATAAGTGTCTCAACTTTGTACTAGCTCTAGTACAAATTTGTACTAAGCTCAAGACACTTATTTTGGGACGGAGGGAGTAGTATCAATGGTTATGTTTTGGGGAACATTTTTTTGTCGAAAACATCTTTGCTTAGTTTGTGATCATGTGGAGCACATTTGATTTAGTACAAAATATAGGTCAAGGGATTCTGAAAGTTCTATTGGACGAACCAATGCTCGTGCAATATAGTTGTATTACCGTTTACAGATGTGATCGTCCTGGTTGTAGACTTAACACGATTTTAAATAGCTAAACTGAAGTAGCTAGCTCGGTATGCACATATAGTTAGGAAAGCTGACTAGCTATCGACATGTGTTCCCTATACATTTAATGTGCTCCGTTAGCTACTAAGCGGTTCCGGTGATTTACTTCATTTTGTACACAAGAAATACTATCTTATTATAGATAAATCGCAAAACAAGCGATAGTGCAATATTTGCCCACCCTTCTTATATAGCTGATTGGTTCACAGAGATAACAATCTTGTCGTCACAACTGCTTACTGAAGAACTTCATGGAACTTGCAAATTTCTTTTTATAGAACTGTTGTCTGCTGTATAAATACCACATTATCTTGCAATTCTTACAGAGAATCGTACTTTGCTTTATAAATACAACATAGTCTTGCAAGCAGTCAATATAACATCATTCTGTTGCTATGCTCTTCAAGCACTTGAACCCGCTTGGATCATGGCATGACAGATAGAAGCAGGACGAAGAGCAATAACACGATATGCACGTCGTGGTGGGAAAATATGGGTACGTATATTTCTCGACAAACCGGTTACACTAAGACCCACAGAAACATGTATGGGCTAGGTCATGGGATTTCTTACCATCAAGTTGGTAAAAAGCCTCAATTTATTGGCAATTGCTAGAATTATCTATCAATCGCAATGGCAGGGACATTATTTAGTTCTATGTTACTAGCAAGCCAAGTGTACTCTTTTTGTCTAGCAGAATTCATTCAGGAAGATAGCAAAACTATCATAAACTGTGGGTTACAGCTATCCTATTTGGGACACTAAGCTATACACTTATCCTATTTTTCTATTCAGAATGGCATAGCTTCTCAGTTCATACAATATTTTGCTTAAATTAGATTTTTACCTGCAAGCAATACATTTAATATTTTACTATGCAAATCAGTTTCAATACAAGGGATAGTATGTTTGCCTATGCATCTGCCAACCACCACTTCTATCTATTTTGTCTAATTAATTTTCTTTGTTCTCTCTACAAGGTTTACCAAATCATATGATAAGGTAAAAGAACTCTTCTTGTATTTCATAGTCGGCACTTGAGTTGTGACTCGTAGACTAGTCTGTCGACTAGTCTCGACTAGTCACTCGGCTTGTAATTAGTGGAGAGAACACATACCATCATATGTTTTTTTCCCATTAAATCCTCTTGGGGGAAGGCATTATAAGTTTAGCTAATTCCATATGTTGTGGAGAAGAAGAAAAGTTGGTCGAGCCCAACACCAAAATATCAATCTTTGTACCTTTGTCTATTGATTAGCACAATGAACTATATTAATGAACTTGATCATATTATTTGCTTGAGACAGAGCTAGTGCAACGAAGTATATCAATGAACTCTTCACTTATCATTGAATTATCTTCTTTCTTTGCAGGAACATATTCTTACGGGTGGTCATGAATTACGCTGGTTGATGGGCACAAACAAGTAATTGAGGCTCTCGCTCAAGGTCTTAATCAGAGTTGTAGATATTGTAGATACTTGGCCTGACCAACTCAAGGTCTTGACACCCCTCTTAATCAGAGGTGTAAATACTTTGCCTTACTAGAGTAGCAGATAATTGTCCTGACCAACAACACATGTACATGATAACTTAGGTGTCCTGCTAGATGTACGAAACATTAGCTATGTTTACTTCTTGTATTCTGGCTTGAAATTGACCATGAGCCTGTAATTGAACAAGAATCTGATGTGTACATTGAATTTTGGCAGCAATTTATAATTTCGAATTATGGCCCATAATTTAATTATTGGAATTACGGCATATATGAATTTAAATTTGAATCGTATATTTGTATACGGTAGATATGGATATGATATGTCCCCAGCATCTTTCCCTAGAGCCAAACGTTGTTGTAGGTAAATCACCTTTCCACGCCGGACAACACTGAAATGAATTCTTTCCCTAGTGCATAGGGCCCTAGGTAAAGAAATGGTTTCCCTAGAGCTTGGCAGGCGCACCCTAGAGAAAGACCTCTTTACCGACTATATTTTACCTAAGGTTCTTTACCTAGGGCAAGCTCTAGGTAAAGTCTTTACCTAAGGTTTTTTGGCATTTCACCTAGGGTATATGGCTCTAGGTAAAATCATAGTTTCTATTAGTGAAATCGTACTGTGGGCAGTACATAGATGAGTTCAGCAAGTTAGCTCGCAATGCCCCAGACGATGTGGCCACAGATGCCGCGAAGCAGGAGAAGTTTATGGAAGGGCTGAATGATGAGCTGAGTATGCAGCTGATGGTGGCAACATTTACAAACTACCAGGAGTTGGTAGACAGGACCCTTATGATTGAAGGCAAGCAGCAACAGATAGAGAGCCGCAAAAGGAAGTATGGACAAGGGAAGTACAATTCTGGAGCTCAGTAGAAGCCCCGTTTTACCCCGAACTCGGGAGGACACACTCATAACCACGGAGGCCATACTCATAATGGAGGGAGTTCGCATAACCA
Source organism: Aegilops bicornis (assembly GCA_021605145.1). Lineage (NCBI taxonomy): Eukaryota > Viridiplantae > Streptophyta > Magnoliopsida > Poales > Poaceae > Aegilops > Aegilops bicornis. Next base: position 537,073,291 of record CM038670.1, read on the forward strand.
TAGTGGCCCCAAGAATGGGAATAGGAATGGAGGAAGCAATGGACAACACCGTTCCAACCCAGCAACACCCGCCAGGAAGGATTTAAGTCACATTAGTTGTTTCAAGTGCGGGAAGACTGGACACTAAGCCACTGAATGTCCTGAAGCAAAGAATGGAAATGGCAATGGAAGCTCAGGGAAGAAGCCAAACCCTTTCACTAGAGGTCAGGTGAAGCACATTAACGTGGAGGAAGTTGAATAGCAGCCAGATACAGTTATAGGTAAGTTTTTGATTAAGTCGTTTACTGCAATCATTCTTTTTATACTGGTGCACCGCATTCATACATTTCGAGGGGGTTTGTGGATAAGTATAAGTTGCCCACCAAAGTTCTTAAGACACCTATGTTAGTAAGCTCGCGAGGAGCTGAGTATATGGCAAGCAGAGGATGTTTTCAGATGCCATTGGCCATAGGTAGACATGTTTTCCCCTCACACCTAATAATTTTGGAGTCACAGGATTGGATGTGATACTGGGCATGGATTGGCTATCGATGTATGGAGGAAACATCGATTGCGCTAGTAAGTCAATTCTGCTCACCACCCTAGAGGGTAAATGGATTAAGTACGTGTCTCGGCATGCGCCGAGAAGGTCCCAAGTAAACTCGCTTTCAGGAGTTGTTCAGGAGGAAGTGCCTGTTGTTAAGGATTACCCGGACGTATTTCCAGAGGAATTACCAGGCATGCCGCCCGATCGAGATATAGAGTTTTTTACAGAGCTATTGCCAAACCAATATCAAAGAGGCCATACCGGATGCCCGCAAATGATCTGGAGGAAATTAAGAAGCAGATTAAGGAGTTACTGTTGAAAGGTTACATTCGACCAAGTTCATCACCGCGGGGAGCCCCAGTGCTCTTGGTTGAGAAGAAGGATGGATCTTTGAGAATGGTTGTTGATTATCGTGCATTGAACGAAGTGGCGATCAAGAACAAGTACCCACTACCGATGATGAATGATTTGTTTAACCAGCTGCAAGGAGCTAAAGTATTCTCCAAGATCGATTTGCGATCAGGATACCACCAACTGAAGATCCGAGAACATGATATACCTAAGACAGCTTTCACCACAAGGTATGGGCTATATGAGTACACGGTTATGTCATTTGGATTGACTCATGCTCCTGCCTATTTCATGAGTACGATGAATAGGGTGTTCATGGAGTTCTTGGATATGTTTGTTGTGGTGTTCATTGATGATATTTTGGAGGAACACAAGGAACATTTGTGTTTAGTTCTCGAGAAACTCAGGGAACAACAGCTATATGCCAAGTTCAGCAAATGCGAGTTTTGGTTGAAGGAAGTTGGATTCATTGGACATGTTATATTAGGAGAGGGTATAGCAGTAGACCCTACCAAGGTTAAATTTATTACTGAGTGGTTGGCACCCACCTCAGTTGGAGACATTCGTGGTTTTCTTGGACTCGGAGGATATTACAGGAGGTTCATTGAGAATTTCTCCAAGATTGCAAAACCCATGACCGAGTTGTTGAAGAAGGACACCAAGTTCAAATGGACGGATGAATGTGAGGCTAGTTTTCAGGAGTTGAAGAAATGTTTTGTTATAGCCCTAGTGCTGATTCTCCCGGATATACGCAAGGATTTCCAAGTTTATTGCGACGCTTCTCGCTTAGGACTTGGAGGTGTACTTATGCAGGACGGAAGAGTTGTTTCATATGCCTCACGTCAGCTTCGACCGCATGAGTTGAATTATGCCATGCATGATTCGGAGTTAGAAGTCGTAGTGCATGCGCTCAAGACCTAGAGACATTTTCTTATTGGAAATCGTTGTGATGTGTACATGGATCACAAGAGTTTGAAGTACATTTTCACTCAGAAGGAGCTGAATCTCGGGCAAAGGAGATGGTTGGAGCTTATAAAGGATTATGATATGAAGTTGCACTATCATCCAGGAAAGGCCAACGTCGTAGCAGACGCTTTGAGCCGGAAGAGTTATGTTAATACCCTCATAAGCGGAGGTTTACCGCAGGAGTTAGTTGACGATCTCAAGGAACTTTGTTTGGAGATAGTTCCAAGAGGTTTTCTTACAGCAATGGAGGTCCAGTCTACATTATTGGGAAAGATTCGAGAAGCTCAAAAGGATGATAAGGAGATTGCTGAGATAAAGGAGAAGATGAGACAAGGAAAAGCCAAGGGTTTCGTGAGGATGAACACAAAACTTTATGGTTTGAGGACCGTGTATATGTACCCAATAATGCAGAGATCTGGAAGTTAATACTTCAGGAAGCTCATGACTCACCATACTCGATTCACCCCGGAAACACCAAGATGTACTTGGATTTGAAGGAGCGTTTCTGGTGGACATGTATGAAGAAGGATATTGCCGAGTATGTAGCCATATGTGATGTATGTCAGAGAGTGAAGGCAGAACATCTGAAGCCAGCAGGATTACTGCAGCCTATGCCGATACTCGAATGGAAGTCGGACAAGCTTGGCACGGATTTCATCACCGGATTACCCAAGACCCGATCGGGATATGATTCCATCTGGGTAGTAGTTGATCGCTTGACCAAAGTGGCTCACTTTATCCCTGTGAAAACCACTTATACGAGTGCAAAGTTGGCCAAGATATATATGACCAGGATCGTATGTCTGCATGGAGTTCCGAGGACCATCGTATCAGATAGAGGAACACAGTTTACTTCGAAGTTTTGGAATCAGTTGCACCAGACTTTGGGTACCAGGCTAGAGTTTAGTACAGTCTTTCATCTGCAGACAGATGGACAGACCGAGAGAGTCAACCAGATTCTGGAGGACATGTTGAGAGCTTGTGCATTAGATTATGGCTCCAGTTGGGATGATAATTTGCCTTACACAGAATTCTCATACAACAACAGTTATCAAGCTAGTTTGAAGATGGCGCCTTTCGAAGCGTTGTATGGTAGAAGGTGCAGGACACCGTTGATGTGGGATGAAGTTGGAGACGATCATTTGTTTGGACGGATCTAATTAAAGAGTCTGAAGAGAAGGTTAAGTTGATTCGCGACAGACTAAAAGTAGCTCAGTCCAAGCAGAAGAGTTATGCGGATACAAAACGCAAGGAGGTAGTCTATGAAATCGGAGACAGAGCATATCTTCTTGTGTCACCACTGCGAGGAGTTAAACGATTTGGAGTTAAGGGAAAGTTAGCCCCGAGATTTGTAGGACCATACCAAATTTTGGAGCATATGGGAGAAGTGGCCTACAAGTTGGAGTTACCCAAATGATTGTCAGGAGTTCATGATGTGTTTCATGTTTCCCAGTTGAAGAAGTGCCATGCAGAGATGGCCGATATTCCGCTGAGGGACACAGTGCCCCTGGAAGCAATACAGTTGGACAGTGACCTTACCTACGAGGAGAAACCCGTCAAGATTCTCGAGTTTGCCAGCCGAGTTACCCGCAGTAAGGTTATCAAGTTTTGCAAAGTTCAGTGGAGCCACCATACCGAGGATGAAGCCACCTGGGAACAAGAAGAAGACCTACGGAAACACCACCCACACCTATTTTCTAGCCAACCCGAATCTCGAGGGCGAGATTCATCTTAAGGGGGGTAGGTTTGTAACATCCCAATTTTTCAATTTGGATGTTATACATAGGTCATCATATGCATATCATATTTTATCTGCATTTTGGTGTGATCCTAGAAATCCTAAGCAACTCAAGGACCCAAGGAGAGAGTTGGGGATTTTCATATATTTTCATATTTGAATTTTCTCAAATTTTAAAAGAGGATCAATTTGGTTTTAATATTTTTCTCTCCAAATATTTCTAATATTAAAATAAAAGAGAGAAGATAATATGACTTCTTCAAAAAGAGAGGAATATTGGAGGGTAATTTTAAAATCAAATAAAGATTTATTTGGATTTTATTTGCTATTTTATTTAAATTAGAAAAATATGCATTTTTCGAAAATTGCATTATTAGGCCAGAAAAATGTTCACTTTGTTCTAAATATTTTATTTAGACGGTGAAAATTATTTTTGGCATTTTTAGGATTTTTTTATTATTTTATTAGGATTTTTCTTCGGTGGAATTTATTTTAAAAAAATATTTTCCCGCCCCACTGGGCCGAAGCCTAGCCGAGCAGGCCGGCCCACGCGCGCGCCACCTCCACCCGTGTCCGCCTCGCGCACGGCAGCCACCGCCGCCGGAGCTCGGGATAGTCCGTGCCGGACTCCCCTCGCGCCGCCCCTTCCCCAAGTCGACCGAGCCCCCCCCCCCTCTTTAAATAGCCGTCGCCCAGCCGCCTCTTCTCCACCCCGCCACCCTTGAGAACCGCCGCCCGCGAAAAGGCAGCGTCGCCGCCACTTTTTGCCGCCACCGCTGCTTTCTTTGCCGCGTCGACACCGCCGCCCATCCGCGCCGCCGCCGGAGCCGCCCTCCTTGCCGGAATCCCGCCTCGCCGCCGGACCTCGCCGTCATCATGAACCGGTAGAAAACCGCCCTGGTTCGCCGTTTTGTTTTGGTTTTTTTTGGTTTTCGATCTATATCGGTTTTATTTTTAGGGTTAGGTTTTTCTCGGTTCTCTTAGTTTTTTGTCGATCGGATCTAGTTAACGAACGTTCACTCGAACATCTTCGTTAGCGAACGCGTTCGCCCGTTCGTCCCTGACAGTGAACGTTCGTCTGTTGGTCTTTTTCTTTTTATTTTATTTTCGGCCAGGGACCTATCCATGATTATTTTTATCACAGATTAGCCCCTGATCTTCAAACCTTCGCAACTTTTTAACCGTTCGTCCAAATCCAGTGAAACCAACGCCTAAATCTTTGTCTCGAACCCCTCTTTCCAGTTAATCAACTTGAACATGATTTTGACTATTTAAAATTTTGTTCCGAGCAGATTTGTTTTCGAACTTCTTTTGATCGTAGTTTGAGTTTCGTTGATCCGATTTGATTGATTCTTCTTGGAAATCAAAGTTCTTCAGTTGTATCTTCAGTTTGGACCTTTTCATCTGAGTTTTACCTTTGCATCTATGCTTGAGTGCTTATGTATGCTATTGTTTGTTTGCGACAGAGTTTCCGGAGTGCGAATCGTGCTACTACGAGTCACTAGGGTTTTCAGATCGTCAGCAAGGCAAGTAACACTTTGATCATACCCCTTTATTACCCAGTTTCACGCATTAGTTTCAACCCTCACACATTTCATGAGTAGGATCTGATTAACATGTGGGTATTGGGAAGTAGTTGATGAGGTAGAACCTATTGTCCTTTATGCAAACCTTGGGAGTTAGTTCTACATTATGCTTATACTGCTATGCTATGCTCGTAGACATGGTTTGGTTGAGTGTATCCATGACAGATGTGAGAATTGTTAAATAATGGTTAACTTAAGGTGGCTACTTTAATACAGATCTGGGTGGATTGGTTGAGGCACCCTGGAGCACCCGATGGTTGTGCAGGCGTGCGGAGCTATCGGTTTTGTCTGGGATATCCCAGAGTACCCGTGTGATCATCCTATGGTTCGCCACCCAGGCTCAAAGGGATCATAAGATCATTCATGCTAGAAACTTCCGTGTGCAGCCACAAGCCATTATGGGCTCTCGCATTGTTGAGTAAGTTGTGGCAATCCTTTCCATGATGGGCTAGCAGATGTAGGGGATTGTAGGTGTACCGGCCTATCTATCGGTTAAGGGGACCTCTTCGGAAAGACTGTGTCTCGGTCATTCGTTTCTCAAACATCATGTAGTGCGAGAAATTCAACGGAGGAGATCGAGTCTCGTGGGGAAGCCGTGGCCCCGGTTATGGACATCTTGAGTATCTGGTACTTGAATTATTGATTTGATCTCACTCTTAATTAATTTTGTTGGGCTGTTAATCACTGTTTAATTGGGATTGAGTTGGAGGAACCTTCTCAATATTTATCAACCAACTTGATAGTTAAATAAAACATATTCGCTGCGGTAGGGAAAAATTGGCTTTACGCAAATATGATAACCATAGAGCCTCCACCAGCCATATATGCATGTAGTGATAGCAGTTATTTTGTTCATTGCTCTACAGTGTTATTTTGCCAGCATATTCCATGCGCTGACCCGTTTCAGGCTGCAACGTATTATGTTGCAGACTTTTCAGACGAAGAGTAAGGTGCGCTAGGTCGTTGTCGTGCACTCAGCTATGCCGTTGGAGTTGATGGACTCGTTTACCTTTGATGCTTCCGCAGTTATCTTTTAGATGGCCTTAAGCCATATTATTGTATTAAGTTCTCTTTTGAGACATTCGATGTAAGAAGTGTGTGATTGCACTCTATTATAAACCCTTCAAGTACTCTGTGTGTCAGCATTACTGATCCAGGATGACACTTATACACAGAGATTTGACCATCTGAGGTCGGATCGCTACAAGAATCACAAATATCATCTCCTCACAATTTACATTATTTGTCATTTGCCTCTCATTTTCCTCTCCCCCACTTCACAAAAATTTGTCATTTTATTCGCCCTCTTTTTCGTTTGCCGTTTTCTTGACGGATCTGTTTTTGAGTGCAATCTTGTTGCGTACTCACAATGATTCAAGAGAACACAAAGTTGTGTGATTTCTCAAATACCAACAACAATGATTTTATTGGCACTCCGCTTGCTCCTCCCTCCACTAGTACGGAGTCTTGTGATATTAATACTGCTTTGCTGAATCTTGTTATGAAAGATCAATTTTCTGGTATTCCTAATGAGGATGTCGCGTCCCATCTTAACACATTCGTGGAATTATGCGATATGCAAAAGAAAAAAGATGTGGACAATGATGTTGTGAATTTTTTTTCCATTTTCTTTGCGAGATTCTACAAAAATATAGTTTTCATCTTTGCCTCGCAATAGTATCGATTCTTGGAATAAGTGCAAAGATGCTTTTATCACTAAGTATTTTCCGCCCGCGAAAATTATTTCCCTTGGAACCTAGATCATGAATTTCAAGCAACTTGAACATAAGCATGTTGCACAATCTTGGGAAAGGATGAAAATGATGCTAAGGAATTGCCCAACTCATGGGTTAAATCTTGGCATGATCATACAAATTTTTTATGCGGGGTTGAATTTTGTTTCTCGTAATCTTTTTGATTCCGCCGCGATTGGTACTTTTATGGAAATTACTTTGGGTGAAGCCACCAAATTGCTTGATAATATCATGACAAATTATTCACAATGGCATCATGCCCACTCTTTTGGATTACAAAGACTTTAATTATAGTTGTGCTTTGATTTATTGTATTTCTTTGTTGCAATCCATGATAAATTCACCCCATGCTTATGAACAAAATAAAGCCTTTACTAAACATATTCTTGATGCTATGATGAAAGCTTTGGAAGAAAAAATGGAATTAGAAGTTTCATTTCCTAGAAAATTACATGATGAGTGGGAACCTACTATCAAAGTCAAGATTAAAAATTATGAGTGTTTTGCTTTGTGTGACTTAGGTGCTAGTGTTTCTACAATTCCGAAATCTTTATGTGATGTGCTTGGTCTTACCAATATCGAAGAATGTTCTTTAAATTTGCACTTGGCAGATTCTACTATTAAAAAGCCTATGGGAAGAATTAATTATGTTATTACTATTGAAAATAGGAATTATGTGCCCATAGATTTTATTGTTCTTGATATTGATTGCAATCCGTTTTGTCCAATTATTCTTGGTAGACCATTTTTACGCACTATTGGTGTTGTGATTGATATGAAAGAAGGCAATATTAAGTTCCAATTTCCACTAAGGAAGGGTATGGAACACTTCCCTAGAACAAGAATTTGGCCTCCAAATGAATCAATCATGAGGACATCTTATGGATCTCGAAACAAAGATGACAAAACTTAGATCCTTGCCTTATGCCTAGCTAGGGACGTGAAACAATAGCGCTTGTTGGGAGGCAACCCAATGAATAAAATTTATTTTTGATGTTTGCTTTCTGTTCTTGAGTGTTTGCATAATTATGCTACTGTTATTGTTGTGTTTTTTGTGTTTTAATTAGTGTTTGTCCCAAGCAAAGCCTTTAGGATCTTCTTGGGCGATAGTTGTTTGATCTTGCTGAAAAAAACAGAAACTTTCGCGCCCAGAAAAACAATTGTTAAAAATCACAGAAGCATTATAAAACACCCATTCTTTTTGCATAATATTAATATACAAATTGCTCACGTGTTACTAATTTTTCAGAATTTTTGGAGTTACAGAAGTATTCGAAATATCAGATTGCTACAGACTATTCTGTTTTTGACAGATTCTGTTTTGTTTGTGTTGTGTGCTTGTTTTGATGATTCTATGGTTTTCTTTGATGAGTTTTTGCGATAGAAAAGTTGGAATACAGTAGATATAATGCAAGAATAAAATAAGAATTGGTTTTATACAGTACTTATTGTAGTGATTTGCTTTCTTATACTAACGGATCTCACGAAGGTTTTGTTGAGTTTTGTGTGATTGAAGTTTTCAAGTTTTGGGTGATGTTACGATGGATGAAGGAACACGGAGTAAGAAGAGCCTAAGCTTGGGGATGCCCATGGCATCCCAAGCTATTATCCAAAGAGAAGCAAGCAACTAAGCTTGGGGATGCCCTGAGTGGCATCCTCTCTTTCTTCTAACAACCATCGATATTTTACTCAAAGCTATATTTTTATTCGTCACATACTATGAGTTTTGCTTGGAGCGTCTTGTATGATATGAGTCTTTGTCTGTTTTCCTTTGTGGTTTAAGTCTTGGTTCCTTGCTGGACACACCCATTTTAGAGAGCCAAAATTATGTCATGACTTGTTAAGAATGCTCTTTATGCTTCACTTAAATTTTCATGAGCTATGGAATTGCTCTAGTGCTTCACTTATATCTTTTCGAGCATGGTGTGCTTAGTTATTTTTGAAGAAATGCTATCTTTTCACTTAGATTTATTTGAGAGTTAGTAAATTTTTTAAGAAATTCTCTCTTTCTTCACTTAAATTAATTTTAGAGAAAGAAAAATTATGCTCATGATCTTCACTTATATTTGTTTGAGCTTATCAAAAGCAACACATGAAAAATTAGTTCCAAAGTGATAGATATCCAAGAAGGATATAATAAAAACTTTCATGAAGATCATTGGACAAAATAAACTTGATTCTTGTAATAGCTTTGAGATATGATGATGTGACATGCGAGTAATGTTGATGAGTAATTGTGCTTTAGTAAGAATATTGGTGTTAAGATTTGTGATTCCCCATGCAAGCACAAAAATCAATAGTTATGCAATGAAATTACATCCTACTTGTGGTGCATTATTCGGTGTTAGTTATGCTTAACGCTCGCTTATGAGATTATACGTTTCTTGGTTGGTCGCTTCTCAATCTTTTGCTAGCCTTCATTTTGCACTAAGTATGATCACTACTTGTGCATCCAAAATCCTTTAAACCAGTTTTGCCACATGAGTCCACTATATCTACCTATATGCGGTATTCTTTTGCAGTTGTAAGCAAATTTGTATGTGCCATCTCTAATTTTTAAAATAAACTTCCCTTTTGTGTGTTCTTACCGCTCGCGAGGCGGTGTGGGGTGGCTAATATTTTCCATGCTAGATGTGTTATTCTCATGATGAGTGTTTATTCACTTGTCATTGCATGAGAGTAAGGCAAAGGTATTAGGGATGCCCAGTCTCGAAATGAAAAATGAATTTACTTTATGTTGTCAAATAATAAATTCCTTGGAAAGTGGTTGTATGGAGGGCACCCGTGGATATGGTTAGCCATGGAAAGTGAAAGCGTGGTGGAAAAAGGAATAAACTTTATTTTCTGTTTGGGAACCGCCTGTGATATATCTAGCATGGAAAGTGTTGGGAACTCTAAGTCGTTTTCGTTGGTGGGAAAATCACACCTCGCAAAATATTTTTTATCTCTAAGTTTTTGCTTTGAGCTCTGGCACCTCTACAAATCCCTACTCCCCCCCGCGAAGGGCCTTTTTTTTACTTTATACAATTTTTATTTTCAATTTGAGTCTCCATCTTCTCTTATAAAGCACCAACTAGGAGGCACTATGATTGTACTTGAGCATTGGGTGTAGTTAACATGCGAGTGTGTTTCATGAATGGATAAATGATTGAGCATGATGGGCTAGGGATAACTTATTTTAGCATTGATATTTTGAAAGACAAGGTTGCTCGTTGATATGCTTGAGTATTTAAGTCATCATGTCAAAACTAGACTATTGCTTTGAACCATATAAAAGTCCAAATGCCGATGCTATAAAGAAAATAATATGCGATGACATGTTAGGCAGCATTCTGCATCAAAAATTCTATTTTTTATCATTTACCTACTCGAGGACGAGGATGAATTAAGCTTGGGGATGCTGATACGTCTCCAACGTATCTACAATTTTTGATTGTTCCATGCTGTTATATTATCATTCTTGGATGTTTTATAATCATTTTACAGCCATTTTATATCATTTTTCGGTACTAACCTATTGACATAGTGCCAAGTGCCAGTTGTTGTTTTCTGCATGTTTTTTACATCGCAGGAAATCAATACCAAACGGAGTCCAAACGCAGCGAAACTTTTTGTGGATTATTTTTGGACCAGAAGACATCCAGTGGGCCGGAGAAGCGCCTGGGGGGGTGCTCCGAGGGGAGAACAACCCACCAGTTTATGATCAGATCTATCTTTTTATCCATGAAAGTTATTTGAGTTTTCTTTGATATCTTATATGCATGATTGCTTATAGCCTTGTATTTCTTATCCGATATTTGGGTTGTGTTTGGCCAACTTGATATACTTATCTTGCAATGGGAAGAGGTGCTTTGTAGTGGGTTCGATCTTACGGTGACAGAAGGGGAACCGACACGTATGTATCGTTGCTAGTAAGGATAAAACAATGGGGTCTATTACTACATAAATAGATCTTGTCTACATCATGTCATCATTCTTATTGCATTACTCCGTTTCTCCATGAACTTAACACACTAGATGCATGCTGGATAGCGGTCAATGTGTGGAGTAATAGTAGTAGATGCAGGCAGGAGTCAGTCTACTAATCTTGGATGTGATGCCTATATAATGATCATTGCCTAGATATCGTCATGATTATTTGAAGTTCTATCAATTTCCCAACAGTAATTTGTTCACCTACCGTTTGCTATTTTTCTCGAGAGAAGCCACTAGTGAAATCTACGGCCCCCGGGTCTCTTATTTAATATATTTTCCTTTGCGGTCTATTTTATTTGCCTTTTATTTTCAGATCTATTAAACCAAAAATACCTTGCCGCACTTTATTTTATTTGGCGTTCGATCTATCAATATTGACTACTCTCTCATGTCCGTTTGCCAATTTCTGGCGCCGTTGCCCGAAAGGGATTGACAACCCCTTTTACACGTCGGGTTGCGAGTATTTGTTATTTGTGTGCAGGTGTTTTTTACGTAGTGTTGCTTGGTTCTCCTACTGGTTCGATAACCTTGGTCTCATCACTGAGGGAAATACCTACCGCCGCTGTGCTGCATCATCCCTTCCTCTTTGGGGAAATATCGACGTAGCTTCAAGCTGCATCACGGTGCCAAACTATTTTCTAATGGCACGGCTGATGAGATGGCAACATTTTTAGATACTAGGTACAAAATGTGACACTGTCTTAGGATACATTTGGTTGAAGGTGTGGTATTATTGGGTTGGGACTGTGACAATGTCTAAATCACATTTAACAAATGATTTGTAACAACGAAACAGGGTCTCACCTTCTCTGCACATGCCAGAAACTTCCTCCCACTGTCCACAGATTCAAATGCTACTAGCTTCATGCATGGAGATTGATGGTGAAAACAAGCAGACAGATCTTCAGCTGCCCCGCTCCATTCATTGCAACTGATGGCCCTAGGGAGCTACAAGAGGAAGAAATGACTCAAATTGACCGCCGGGTTAAAATCCTTCATTCCAAGTCATAGCCTGAGAGAGAGAAGAGAGGCATACCTGAGTGGTGAAGGAGTCGTCATCTGAGGAGGAACCGCTGGAGAGGTCATTGAAGCATACCATGGTGACCCCGGCGGTAGGATGTGAGACGGCAAGAGCGAGAAAGCAAGCGAGGAAGCGGCTAGAGCTTAGGAAGGAAGGAAGGAAGGAAGGAAGGAAGGAAGGAAGGAAGGAACAGGGGAAATGTGACTTGTGGTCGGGGAGAAAAGGGGGTGGGGAAGGGGGAGGGGGCAGGGGTAGATATTTTGGCGGTAGGCCAAAAAATTTAGAAATGTGGAGGGAAACTTTGCGCGCGGTGCTGCCGGACAGCATTCACTTTGAACAATTGTGTGCATCGCAAACGATTCTTCTGCTTTACGCGCATAGGATGAGTTTTATAATTTAAATTTTGGTAGAAATTTCTCGGGGTATGTCATTGCATAATTTAACATCGCTTGCTAATTTGGGCACACAAAAGAGTGTACAGCACACAAACCACACTTACTGAATCGAGCAATTTTAGTAATTAAACAGAGCCAGTTGACCTAGCCATTGCTCTAACAAAAGACCAACATTAAAAACAAAGCCTAAGTATGCATAATTTTAACAAATCCACCGCCGCGCCGGCCTATGCATCGCTAGTGTGAGATGAGAGGGGTCGATGACTTGTCTTGGCGAAATGCCGCCATTGGTGGACCCCGCGTCCCCGCTGCTGAAGTCGACCGCGTCCTCGTCCTCATCCTCGACGCCGTCCTCAAGGTTGTAGTACTCATAATAGTGGCTGCGCCAGAGCTTGCGTTGGTACTCCATCGTCGATTCCTCGACAGACAGACTCTTCCCTGCCTCGACCTCGGCCACGCGCAACTCCTCCTCCCGGCGCTCCTTGATCTTCGCCGCCTCCTGCATCTCCAGCTCCCGCTCGGCGATCTCATGAGTAAGCAGATGCTCCTTGGCCACCGCCACCTTTTCGTAGTGGGTTGCTTGCTGGATTCCGAGGTGGCCTGGAATATCTTGGCGTGTGCATCCTCGATCTTGGCGTGGATGGCCTCGACCCGGGCCAGGGCGACATCGGCGGCACGGATGGCAGCTAATACGTCTCCAACGTATCTATAATTTTTTATTGTTCCATGATATTATATTATCCATCTTAGATGTTTTATATGCATTTATATGCTATTTTATATGATTTTTGGGACTAACCTATTAACCTAGAGCCTAGTGCGGTTTACATTTTTCCTTGTTTTTGAGTTTCTGAGAAAAGGAATACCAAGCGGAGTCCAATTGACGTGCCAATTTTGGCGATTTTTATGGACCAAAAGAAGGCCCCGGAGTAAAGAGGTGGGCGGAAGAGTCCCGAGCCGTCCACGAGGGTGGAGGGCGCCCTACCCACCTCGGCGCCCCGCCTCGTGGGCGACTCGAGACCCCCTGACGTGAAACCTACTCCAAAAATTCCTATAAATACAGAAACCCCCAGAAAGAAACCTAGATCGGGAGTTCCGCCGCCGCAAGCCTCTGTAGCCACCAAAACCAATTGAGACCCTGTTTCGGCACTCTGCCGGAGGGGGGATCCCTCACCGGTGGCCATCTTCATCATCCCGGCGCTCTCCATGACGAGGAGGGAGTAGTTCACCCTCGGGGCTGAGGGTGCGATACCAAAGAGCTATGTGTTTGATCTCTCTCTCGTGTTCTTGATTTGGCACGATCTTGGTGTATCGCGAGCTTTGCTATTATATTTGGATCTTATGATGTTTCTCCCCCTCTACTCTCTTGTAATGGATTGAGTTTTCCCTTTGAAGTTATCTTATCAGATTGAGTCTTTAAGGATTTGGGAACACTTGATGTATGTATTGCATGTGCTTATCTGTGGTGACAATGGGATATTCACGTGATCTACTTGATGTATGTTTTGGTGATCAACTTGCGGGTTCAACGACCTTGTGAACTTATGCATAGAGGTTGGCACACGTCTTCGTCTTGACTCTCCGGTAGAAACTTTGGGGCACTCTTTGAAGTTCTTTGTGTTGGTTGAATAGATGAATCTGAGATTGTGTGATGCATATCATATAATAATACCCACGGATACTTGAGGTGACATTGGAGTATCTTGGTGACATTATTGTTTTGGTTGATTTGTGTCTTAAGGTGTTATACTAGTACGAACTCTTGAATAGATCGATCAGAAACAATAACTTTGAGGTGGTTTCGTACCCTACAATAATATCTTCATCCGTTCTCCTCTATTAGTGACTTTGGAGTGACTCTTTGTTGCATGTTGAGGGATAGTTATATGATCCAATTATGTTATTATTGTTGAGAGAACTTGCACTAGTGAAAGTATGAACCCTGGGCCTTGTTTCAACGCATTGCAATACCGTTTACGTTCACTTTTATCGCTTGCTACCTTGCTGTTTTTATATTTTCAGATTACAAAAACCTATATCTACCATCCATATTGCACTTGTATCACCATCTCTTCGCCGAACTAGTGCACCTATACAATTTACCACTGTATTGGGTGTGTTGGGGACACAAGAGACTCTTTGTTATTTGGTTGCAGGGTTGTTTGAGAGAGACCATCTTCATCCTATGCCTCCCATGGATTGATAAACCTTAGGTCATCCACTTGAGGGAAATTTGCTACTGTCCTACAAACCTCTGCACTTGGAGGCCCAATAACGTCTACAATAAGAAGGTTGTGTAGTAGACATCAAGCAATTTCTGGCGCCGTTGCCGGGGAGGTGAGTGCTTGAAGGTATATCTTTAGATCCTGCAATCGAATCTTTTAGTTTCTTGTTTTATCACTAGTTTAGTCTATAAAGTAAAACTACAAAAAATGGAATTAAGGTTGCCTCATATGCTTCATCTTTTTAATGTCTTTCGTGAAAATGATGGGAAGGAAAATTGTGCTCAAGTACTAGAAAAAGAATTACATAGAATGCTTGGCATAAAATATGTGAATGATGAGCATGATTGCAATGTTGTTAGTATGAATTCTTTGAATACCCATGATTCTAATGATATGCAAAGCCACAAGCTTGGGGATGTTATGTTTGATGAAGATGATATGTTTAGTCCCCCAAGTTTTGAGGAGCAAATTTATTATGATGAAAGCATGCCTCCTATTTATGATGATTATTGTGATGACACGTATGCTATAAAGAATAAAGATAACCATGAAACTTGTCATCATGATTTTAATTTTCAATTGGATTATGCTTCACATGATAGTTATTTTGTTGAGTTTGCTCCCACTACTATTGATGAGAATAAATTTGCTTATGTGGAGAGTAGTAAAATTTCTATGCAAGTAGATCATGAAAAGAATGCTTTATGTGCTGGTTATATGGTTGAATTCATTCATGATGCTAATGAAAATTACTATGAGATAGGATCATATGCTTCTACATATTGCAACAATATCAAGTTTCCTCTCTATGTGTTGAAAATCTTGAAGATTTGCTTGTTTTACCTTCCTATGCTAGTTGTTTCATGTTCCCATAAATTGTTTGCTCACAAAATCCCTATGCATAGGAAGTGGCTTAGACTTAAATTTGCTAGTCATATTCTTCATGATGCTCTCTTTGCATTTCAATTATTATCTTTTATGTGAGCATCATTGAAATCATCATGCCTAGCTAGGAGTGTTAAACGTTAGCGCTTGTTGGGAGGCAACCCAATTTTATTTTTGTTCTTTGCCTTTTGCTCCTGTTTAGTAATAAATAATTCATCTAGCCTCTGTTTATATGTGATTTTATGTTTTAATTAGTGTTTTTTCCAAGTAGAACTTTGGGAAGACTTGGGTGAAGTCTATGTGATCTTGCTGTAAAAAACAGAAACTTTTGCACTCACGAGATTAGCTGCCATTTTTTACTGGAGAGTTATTTTGGGTTGATTATTTTTGAAGATGATTAATAGACAAATTCCTCACGTCCAACAATTTATTTCATAATTTTTGGAGTTCCAGAAGTATTTTTTTAAGTCAGCTTACTACAGACTGTTCTGTTTTTGACAGATTCTGTTTTCATTGTGTTGTTTGCTTATTTTGAAGAATCTATGAGTAGTATCGGAGGGTATGAACCATAGAGAAGTTGGATTACAGTAGATATTACACCAATATGAATTTATAATGAGTTCACAACAGTACCTAAGTGGTGATTTATTTTCTTTTACTAACGGAGCTTACGAGTTTTCTGTTGAGTTTTGTGTTGTGAAGTTTTTAAGTTTTGGGTAAAGATTTGATGCACTATGGAATAAGGAGTGGCAAGAACCTAAGATTGGGGATGCCCAAGGCACCCCTAGGTAATATTCATATACAACCAAGAGCCTAAGCTTGGGGATGCCCCAGATGGCATCCCCTCTTTCGCCTCCGTTCATCGGTAACTTTACTTGGAGCTATATTTTTATTCACCACATGATATGTGTTTTGCTTGGAAAGTCATTTTATTTTATTTTGTTTTGCTTCATGTTTGAATAATATCCCAAGATCTGAAATTATTAAATGTTAGTGTAGCGACCCGACCTCAGACGGTCAAGCCTCTGTGTTACTGTGCCATCCTTGGATCAGTATGCTGGCACACACAGTACATCAATGTATATATCAAAGTGCAATCACATGCATAAATAACGTAAAACTGATATATACCTCATAATACTCAGCGGAAACAATCAAGCGGGTGTGGAGTCCCATCAACGCCATCGGCAGGTTGAGTGTAGACCGTAACCACTGCGTACTCTTTCTCGTCGAGGAAATATACGCAACATGATACGTTGCAGCCGTGTAGGTCAAGACATTGAATGTACCGGCAAGATCACAATATGAGAAAACAGATGATAAAACTATACTATATGCAATATGGCTTTATGGCTCTGTATCTGAGTTTTGTTTGCATAAAAGCTGATTTTATTTTCCCTACATCAAAGGAATAAATGAAGTCTGTACTATGGAGTTTTCTATCATGACATGGTTCCGCCAACCGATGTCTCATAGCCCAAAATTCATCATATGTTGCCCACAATTAAGTTATCAATCCGATGTTGAGAGTTCCGAGATAGATCCAAGTCCAGATGCTCAAATTGTCCGTAACCGGGGACACGGCTAATCGATTAGGTTATAACCCTCTGTAGAGGTTTGTACACTTTACCCGCAAGATTCGATCCCTCTTTTTACGTTCTCGCACTTGAGGTGTTTGAGAACAAGACGACCAAACATGGTCTTCGAAGAGTTCCTCGACCACCGTCCGTACTCATCCCATCCTACCGTAGTTCTACATCTCGCTAGTACCGTCCCGGCAGAGTCACCACTAAGGTCAACCAAGCGAGCCCATAATGACTTGCGGTTGCAGGTAAGCTTCCGGCATGAAGTATTCTTCCGTCTCTTTGAGTGCAGGTGAAGCTTTCCGCAAGATGTCATGGCGCTTCTCCATGCATCCCGGCCAACCACTTTGGGTTCTCCAGGTGCCCGTCAGCAAATCCTTCACCCAAAGAGTGTGTATTGAATTCTTGTCTCGAGTCTTGAAGTCTTGAGGTCTTGAAGGTGCAGTCCTTGCAGATTCCATCATGGAGTTGTCGTCATTGACGTAGAGTCCTCCTTCTTCACACCACTCTCGTGCACTCATACCAAACCCGTCTACTATAGCGTAGCATTAAAATAAAATATCGTCCGGGCTTGGTAACAGGGTGATGGGTTCCTACCTCATGCATACTACTCAACTACAAGGATTCAATAACACTCTTGAGGGGTGGTTGCAAAGATGCCACTAAATGCAATAAAACATAGGTATGAAAGCATGGTCAAAGTGAACTTGCACGGTAATACTTGATGAAGATAACAATTTGTCGAGAAAATGACTTGGTAGAACTAATCGTCACTCCGTTGAAAATCTATATAGTCAACATAGCATTCACATAAGCAAACATCCTAGCAAACAATTTTAGCACTTTTCGAATTAACAATCAAAACAACAAGGAAAATCGATAATAAAACTCAAACAAAATCAAAAGAAACTTCAAATAAAACTACAAAGAAAAACTACTAACGAAGATCTATGACTTTGCTACAAACATCTAATATAGTTTTGCCGTAAGTAAAAACTTAACAACAATTAAAATACTAAACTAATAAATTAACAGAAAATAAAATGTAAAATAACTAATTTAACAGAAAGTATTTTTTTTCGCCATCGGCAGGTTGAGTGTAGACCGTAACCCTGTACCGTACTCTTTCTCGTCGAGGAAATATCTGCAACATGATACGTTGCAGCCGTGTAGGTCAGTACATTGAATGTACCGGCAAGATCACAATATGAGAAAACAGATGATAAAACTATACTATATGCAATATGGCTTTATGGCTCTGTATCGAGTTTTGTTTGCATAAAAGCTGATTTTATTTTCCCTACATCAAAGGAATAAATGAAGTCTGTACTATGGAGTTTTCTATCATGACATGGTTCCGCCAACCGATGTCTCATAGCCCAAAATTCATCATATGTTGCCCACAATTAAGTTATCAATCCGGTGTTGAGAGTTAGAGATAGATCCAAGTCCGGATGCTCAAATTGTCCGTAGAATCGGGGACACGACTAATCGATTAGGTTATAACCCTCTGTAGAGGTTTGTACACTTTACCCGCAAGATTCGATCCCTCTTTTACGTTCTCGCACTTGAGGGTGTTTGAGAACAAGACGCATCAAACATGGTCTTCGAAGAGTTCCTCTGACCACTGTCCGGTACTCATCCCATCCTACCGTAGTTCTACATCTGCTAGTACCGTCCCAGCCAGAGTCACCACTAAGGTCAACCAAGCCAGAGCCCATAATGACTTGCGGTTGCACAGGTAAGCTTCCGGGCATGAAGTATTCTTAGTCTCTTTGAGTGCAGGTGAAGCTTTCCGCAAGATGTCATGGCGCTTCTCCATGCATCCCGGCCAACCACTTTGGGTTCTCCAGGTGCCCCTCAACCGTCCTTCACCCAGTGAGTGTGTATTGAATTCTTGTCTCGAGTCTTGAAGTCTTGAGGTCTTGAAGGTGCAGTCCTTGCAGATTCCATCATGGAGTTGTCGTCATTGACGTAGAGTCCTCCTTCTTCACACCACTCTCGTGCACTCATACCAAACCCGTCTACTATAGCGTAGCATTAAAATAAAATATCGTCCGGGCTTGGTAACAGGGTGATGGGTTCCTACCTCATGCATACTACTCAACTACAAGAATTCAATAACACTCTTGAGGGGTGGTTGCAAAGATGCCACTAAATGCAATAAAACATAGGTATGAAAGCATGGTCAAAGTGAACTTGCACGGTAATACTTGATGAAGATAACAACGCTGTCGAGAAAATGACTTGGTAGAACTAATCGTCACTCCGTTGAAAATCTATATAGTCAACATAGCATTCACATAAGCAAACATCCTAGCAAACAATTTTAGCTTTTCGAATTAACAATCAAAACAGCAAGGAAAATCGATAATAAAACTCAAACAAAATCAAAAGAAACTTCAAATAAAACTACAAAGAAAAACTACTAACGAAGATCTATGACTTTGCTACAAACATCTAATATAGTTTTGCCGTAAGTAAAAACTTAACAACAATTAAAATACTAAACTAATAAATTAACAGAAAATAAAATGTAAAATAACTAATTTAACAGAAAGTATTTTTTTTCCATAAAATTTTATTTGCAAAAAGAAACAAATAAAAAGCTTTTATAAAACTCTAACTATGACCTATAGAAGGTTTCATACAAAACTAAGGAAAATAAATTTTTGTAAATAAAAATAAAAATTTTGCTGTTGTCTAACAGAAACACAACTAATTTTGTCAAAAGTGACAAAAGAAATAATTTAAAACTAATAAAAACAATAAAGAAAAAGCTAAAACAGAACTAATAATAAAACAGTACTGTTTTGCTAAAAACCTAATTTAAATTAACCTAGAAATAAAATACTAAATACTACTGGATAAACAAAGGTCCTAGAGACCAGGAGCAAAAAGAATTAATTAAAAACCTATTTTTAAACTCCCGGAATAAGCAAAACAAGCTTTAATTCAAATCTGATCTAACTCAATTTTTATAAATCCAAACATAGATAAATTATATATTTTTGGAAACTAAAAGAAAATTGTGATCTAACGCAAAAAGAATCAGCATCATTGGACTTCTAGATCAAAAGTTATAAGTTAAACAAGAACGGAACTAAATCTGTTACGGAAATAAATCTGAAAACAAAAAAACAACAAGGGAGTTACCAGTACGTGAGGCAGAGATGGCAGGAAGGAGACGGCGATGTGGAGGACTGCTCCGGCCGAGGGGGCGAGGTCGCCGGGCGAGGTGGGGGTGGCGGAGGAGGTCGGCGCTTGGGGAGGTGGCGCTGGGCGATGGGGAGGTTCCAGGAGAGCTCTGGTGGCGTTCTAGGCGGGGAAAAGGAGGACGGTGGCGAGGAGGCTACGGGCAGGGAGGCGTGGTGATGGGAAAAATGGAGCGAGGAAAGGAGGGGGTTTATAGGCGGTCTCGGGAGGCGCTGGGATGGAAAGACGAGGGAGATCGGGAAGGTGGAGATTCTGTCTCCATGGATATGGAAAGCTTACGTAACGTGAGAGGAAACAGAGGAAGGAGATGATCTCTTGTTGGGCTAGAATAGGAAAGTGCTTAATGGGCCAGCAGGTTTTTCCTAATAAAACGATTCCATTCCTATTTTTAAAATTAGGAAACTAAAACAATAAAAGGAAATCAAATCAATTGGAATAAAGGGTTTTTATATACTAAAATTATCAGAAAAATAAAATATAGATGATGAGCATTATTCCACGGCCAAAATAAAAACTTAAAAGAATGTTTTTCAGAAAATCCCTAAAGGCTTTATTTCTTTTTGCAAATAATTTTTAAATAAAAACTTTGGTTTTTCTTGGCTCAAATATTTTCAAAAATGCCCTGATTTTGGAGGGTCATTTTCCTCCGCTCTTTCTTGCTTGCAAGAATTTATTTTCGAGGTATTTCTCGGGAAGAAAAATAGAGAAGTAAGTGCAAATATTTGAAAGAATTAAATTGCAAAACTCCGTTCAAATTCTTTATAGTTGAAGAAGTCATGTCATCTTCTCTCATTGATTTTAATAGGATGAATTTGAATTTACCGGAGAAGGGAAAGTCATTTTATTCCCTCTCATTCAAAAGTTTTTGAAAAGGTTCAAATTTCACTCAAGTTTAATTCACTCAAGCAAACAAACAAACAATTCAATTAATTATATTAACATTCCAAAATTTGGGATGTTACAGTTAGAGAGTCTTCACATAGTTACATAATTATTTAACTACTCATTGATCTTCACTTATATCTTTTGGAGTAGTTTGTCAGTTGCTCTAGTGCTTCACTTATATCTTCTTAGAGCATGGCGGTAGTTTTATTTTGAAGAAATTGTTGATCTCCCATGCTTCACTTATATTATTTTGAGAGTCTTTTAGAACAGCATGGTAATTTTCTTTGGTTAAAAAATTAGTCCTAATATGATGGGCATCCAAGATGGGTATAATAAAAACTTTCATATGGAGTGCATTAAAAACTATGAGAAGTTTGATACTTGATAATTGTTTTGAGATATAAAGATGGTGATATTAGAGTCATGCTAGTTGAGTAATTGTGAAATTGAGAAATACTTCTGTTGAGGTTTGCAAGTCCCATAGCATGCACGTATGGTAATCGTTGTGTGACAAATTTGAAGCATGAGGTGTTCTTTGATTGCTTTCCTTATGAGTGGCGGTCGGGGACGAGCGATGGTCTTTTCCTACCAATATATCCCCCTAGGAGCATGCGTGTAGTGCTTGGTTTTTATGACTTGTAGATTTTTGCAATAAGTATGTGAGTTCTTTATGACAATGTTGATTCCATGGATTATACGCACTCTCACCCTTCCATCGTTGCTAGCCTCTTGATGCATGCATTGCCCTTTCTCACCTCGAGAGTTGGTGCAAACTTCGCCGGTGCATCCAAGCCCCGTGATATGATATGCTCTATCACACATAACCCTCCTTATATCTTCCTCAAAACAGCCACCATACCTACCTATTATGGCATTTCCATAGCCATTCCGAGATATATTGCCATGCAACTTTCCACCGTTCCGTTTATTATGACACGCTCCAGCATTGTCATATTGCTTTGCATGATCATGTAGTTGACATCATATTTGTGGCAAAGCCACCTTCATAATTCTTTCATACATGTCACTCTTGATTCATTGCACATCCAGTACATCACGGGAGGCATTCACAGAGAGTCATATTTTGTTCTAAGTATCGAGTTGTAATTCTTGAGTTGTAACTAAATAAAAGTGTGATGATTTTCATTATTAGAGCATTGTCCCATGTGAGGAAAGGATGAGGGAGACTATGATTCCCCCACAAGCCGGTATGAGACTCCGGACGGAAATTAAATAAATAAAAAGAGGCCAAATAAGCCCAAATAAAAAAGAGGCCATAAAAAAAGAGAGAAGGCCCAAATAAAAAAATGAGAGAAAAAGAGAGATGGGGCAATGCTACTATCCTTTTACCACACTTGTGCTTCAAAGTAGCACCATGATCTTCATGATAGAGAGTCTCCTATGTTGTCACTTTCATATACTAGCGGGAATCTTTCATTATAGAACTTGGCTTGTATATTCCAGTGATGGGCTTCCTCAAAATGCCCTAGGTCTTCGTGAGCAAGCGAGTTAGATGCACACCCACTTAGTTTCTTTTTCAGCTTTCATACACTTATATCTCTAGTGCATCTATTGCATGGCAATCCGTACTCACTCACATTGATATCTATTGATGGGCAACTTCATAGCCCATTGATATGCCTAGTTGATGTAAGACTATCTTCTCCCTTTTTGTCTTCTCCACAACCACCATTCTATTCCACCTATAGTGCTATGTCCGTGGCTCGCGCTCATGTATTGCATGAAGATTGAAAAAGTTTGAGAACATCAAAAGTATGAAACAATTGCTTGGCTTGTCATCGGGGTTGTGCCTGATTTAAATATTTTGTGTGATGAAGATAGAGCATAGCAGGACTATATGATTTTGTAGGGATAGCTTGCTTTGGCCATGTTATTTTGAGAAGACATGATTGCTTTGTTAGTATGCTTGAAGTATTATTATTTTTATGTCAATATTAAACTTTTATTTTGAATCTTATGGATCTGAACATTCATGCCACAATAAAGAAAATTACATTGAAAATTATGTTAGGTAGCATTCCACATCAAAAATTCAGTTTTTATCATTAACTACTCGAGGACGAGCATGAATTAAGCTTGGGGATGCTGATACGTCTCCAACGTATCTATAATTTTTTATTGTTCCATGCTATTATATTATCCATCTTAGATGTTTTATATGCATTTGTATGCTATTTTATATGATTTTTGGCACTAACCTATTAACCTAGAGCCCAGTGCCAGCTTATGTTTTTTCCTTGTTTTTGAGTTTTACAGAAAAGGAATACCAAATGGAGTCCAATTGACGTGCCAATTTTTGACGATTTTTTATGGACCAAAAGAAGCCCCCGGAGTAAAAGAGTTGGGCCAGAAGAGTCCCGAGTCATTCACGAGGGTGGAGGGCGCGCCCCTGCCTCGTGGACGACTCGGAGACCCCCCTGACGTGGAACCTACACAAAAAATTCCTATAAATACAGAAACCCCCAGAAAGAAACCTAGATCGGGATTTCCGCCACCGCAAGCCTCTGTAGCCACCAAAAACCAATCGGGGCCCTATTCCGGCACTCTGCCGGAGGGGGGATCCCTCACCGGTGGCCATCTTCATCATCCCGGCGCTCTCCATGACGAGGAGGGAGTAGTTCACCCTCGGGGCTGAGGGTACGTACCAGTAGCTATGTGTTTGATCTCTCTCTCTCTCTCTCTCTCTCGTGCTATTGATTTGGCACGATCTTGATGTTTCGCGAGCTTTGCTATTATAGTTGGATCTTATGATGTTTCTCCCCCTCTACTCTCTTGTAATGGATTGATTTTTCCCTTTGAAGTTATCTTATCAGATTGAGTCTTTAAGGATTTGAGAACACTTCATGTATGTCTTGCATGTGCTTATCTTGGTGACAATGGGATATTCACGTGATCTACTTGATGTATGTTTTGGTGATCAACTTGCGGGTTCAGTGACCTTGTGAACTTATGCATAGCGGTTGGCACACGTTTTCGTCTTGACTCTCAGGTATAAACTTTGGGGCACTCTTTGAAGTTCTTTGTGTCGGTTGAATAGATGAATCTGAGATTGTGTGATGCATATCGTATAATCATACCCACGGATACTTGAGGTGACATTGGAGTATCTAGGTGACATTAGGGTTTTGGTTGATTTGTGTCTTAAGGTGTTATTCTAGTATGAACTCTTGAATAGACCGATCAGAAAGAATAACTTTGAGGTGGTTTCGTACCCTACAATAATCTCTTCGTTTGTTCTCCTCTATTAGTGACTTTGGAGTGACTCTTTGTTGCATGTTGAGGGATAGTTATATGTTCCAATTATGTTATTATTGTTGAGAGAACTTGCACTAGTGAAAGTATGAACCCTCGGCCTTGTTTCAACGCATTGCAATACCGTTTACGCTCACTTTTATCGCTTGCTACCTTGCTGTTTTTATATTTTCAGATTACAAAAACCTATATCTACCATCCATATTGCACTTGTATCACCATCTCTTCGCCGAACTAGTGCACCTATACAATTTACCATTGTATTGGGTGTGTTGGGGACACAAAAGACTCTTTTTTATTTGGTTGTAGGGTTGTTTGAGATAGACCATCTTCATCCTACGCCTCCCACGGATTGATAAACCTTAGGTCATCCACTTGAGGGAAATTTGCTAATGTCCTACAAACATCTGCACTTGGAGGCCCAACAAAGTCTACAAGAAGAAGGTTGTGTAGTAGACATCAGCAGCTCGAGCGCTCTTGGCGTTTGCAGCCGCTTTCACAGCAGCAGCAGTCTCGGGTGCTGCAGCTACCCTGTCGGCTGCCACAGACGCCCTCTCGAAAGATGTGGCCGCGCTCAATGTGGATGCGGCGGCACTCTCGGCGTAGGCGGCCGCGCTCTCGGCGCAGGCGGCTGTGCTCTGGGAGGACGCGACCATCATACGGTCCTTCACGAAACATTTCAACAGCGTCATCTTTGCAAGAAGGGGGTGCGGGTATGAGGATCGAGATTCATGGATTCGGGGGTTGCCGACCTTTGAAGGCATTTAGCCAAATAAGCTTAAGGAGGAAGACTTAAATAGACCCAGAAATTTTCGTCGCAAACGGTTCCTACAAAAAATTGTGCATGATGTTGTGGATATTTTTTATTAGCTGTGAAAGACGAATTTGGAGAAAAGTGGCAACGAATGGTGTTTTAAATGTACGAGAAAATTTGTAGTACTAATACAACTGTCATGTAAAATTTTGGAAAATTTCAGGGGGTCATTTGACCTTTTAAGACATTTAAGTGATTTATTTTTCTAGCAATTTAATGACCGTAATTCAAATTTCAACTACATGTACATGCAACAGCTAGCCAGAACGGTTTGAAAAGTCATATTTTGTGTACTTGTGTGCGATTTAATTCCATGTGCAGTAAATTGGAAGGAATTTTCAAACATATTGGTCTAACGGCTATGACACAATTAAGCATGGAGTGCCATGGCATTTAAATTCCAAAAAATTAAAAAAAGATCAGAAACACATGAAACCTTACTTGATGTAATGTCATGCCACCAAGATGATGTGGTTAAAAATTTGGCATGTTTAATGAAAGTTTGGACACACACCCCTCACAAACCGAACCAACTCACTAGAAGGCTCGTGTTTCCGAGAGGGAACAATGCATGTTTGATGACGAACGGGAGATAGCTTCCCCTTACGACCTTCAATTTTTTTCTACATTTAGCATGCACTAATACAACTGTCATGTGAAAAATTGGAAAATTGCTGGGTTCATTTGACCTTTTAAAGACATTTAAGTGATTTTCTAGCCATTTAATGACCGTAATTCAAATTTGAACCACATCTACATGCAACGGCTAACCATAACAGTTTGAAAAATCTCTGTGTACTTGTGTGGGAGTTAATTCCATGTGCAGCAAATTAGAAGGAATTTTCAAACATATTGGTCTCACGGCGTGGACACATGCATGGAGTGCCATGGCATTTAAATTCCAAAAAAAAATGATCAGAAATACATGAAACCTTCCTTGATTTAATGTCATGCCACTGATACGTCTCCGTCGTATCTATAATTTTTTATTGTTCCATGCCAATATTATACAACTTTCATATACTTTTGGCAACTTTTTATACTATTTTTGGGACTAACATATTGATCCAGTGCCTAGTGCCAGTTCCTGTTTGTTGCATGTTTTTTGTTTCGCAGAAAATCCACAAACGGAGTCCAAACGGGATAAAAACTGACGGAGATTTCTTTTGGAATATATGTGAATTTTGGGAAGTGGAATCAATCCGAGACGATGCCCGAGGGGGCCACGAGGCAGGGGGCGCGCCCCTGACCCTCATGGACACCCCGTAAGGTGGTTGGATCCCTTCTTTCGCCGCAAGAAAGCTAATATCCGGATAAAAATTGTGTTCAAATTTCAATCCAATCGGAGTTACGGATCTCTGGGAATATAAGAAACGGTGAAAGGCCAGATCTGGGAGCGCAGAAATAGAGAGAGACAGAGAGACAAATCCAATCTCTGAGGGGCTCTCGCCCCTCCCATGCCATGGAAGCCAAGGACCAGAGGGGAAACCCTTCTCCCATCTAGGGAGAAGGTCAAGGAAGTAGAAGAAGAAGAAGAAGGGGGCCCCTCTACCCCTCTCTCCCGGTGGCGCCGGAACGCCGCCGTGGCCATCATCGTGTGACGGCGATCTACACCAATACCTCCGTCATCTTCACCAACATCTCCATCACCTTCCCCCATCAATCTACAGCGGTCCACTCTCCCGCAACCCGCTATACCCTGTACTTGAACATGGTGCTTTATGCTTCATATTATTATCCAATGATGTGTTGCCATCCTATGATGTCTGAGTAGATTTTCGTTGTCCTATCGGTAATTGGTGAATTGCTATGATTGGTTTAATTTGCTTGTGGTTATGTTGTTGTCCTTTGGTGCCCATCAGATGAGCTGCGCATGGATCACACCATAGGGTTAGTTGTATGTTGATAGGACTATGTATTGGAGGGCAAGAGTGATGTAAGCTTCAACCTAGCATTGAAATTGATGCATACGGGATTGAAGGGGACCAATATATCTTAATGCTATGGTTGGGTTTTACCTTAATGAACATTAGTAGTTGCGGATGCTTGCTAATAGTTCCAATCATAAGTGCATAGAATTCCAAGTCAGGGATGACATGCTAGCAGTGGCCTCTCCCACATAAAACTTGCTATCGGTCTAGTAAAGTAGTCAATTGCTTAGGGACAATTTCACAACTCCTACCACCACTTTTCCACACTCGCTATACTAACTTTATTGCTTCTTTATCTAAAAAGCCCCTAGTTTTTATTTACGTGCTCTTTATATTCTTGCAAACCTATCCAAAAACACCTACAAAGTACTTCTAGTTTCATACTTATTTTAGGTAAGGCGAACGTTAAGCGTGCGTAGAGTTGTATCGATGGTCGATAGAACTTGAGGGAATATTTGTTCTACCTTTAGCTCCTCGTTGGGTTCGACACTCTTACTTATCGAAAGAGGCTACAATTGATCCCCTATACTTGTGGGTTATCAGCCACCAAGATGATGTGGTAAAAAATTTGGCATGTTTGACGAAAGTTTGGACACAGACCCCTCACAAACCGGAGCAACTCACTAGAAGGCTCGTGTTTCCAGGAGGGAACAATGCATGTTTCATGACAAACGGGAGATAGCTTCCCCTTAGGGCCTTCAAATTTTTTCTACATTTAACGTGCACTAATACAACTGTCATGTGAAAATTTGGAAATTTTCAGGGGTCATTTGACCTTTTAAAGACGTTTAAGTGATTTTCTAGCCATTTAATGACCGTAATTCAAATTTGAACTACATCTACATGAAACGGCTAACCATAACGGTTTGAAAAATCATATTTGTGTACTTGTGTGCGTGTTAATTCCATGTGCAGTAAATTAGAAGGAATTTTAAAACATATTGGTCTCACGGCATGGACACATGCATGGAGTGCCATGGCATTTAAATTCCAAAAAATAAAAAATTTATCAGAAAAACATGAAACCTTGCTTGATGTAATGTCATCCCACCAAGATGATGTGGTAATAAAATTGACCTGTTTGACGAAAGTTTGGGGACACCACCCTCACAAACCCGAGCAACTCACTAGAATGCTTGTGGTTCTGAGAGGGAACAATGCATGTTTGATGACGAACGGGAGATGACTTCCTCTTACGGCCTTCAATTTTTTTTGTACATTTAACATGCACTAATACAACTGTCATGTGAAAATTTGGAAAATTTCAGGGGTCATTTGACCTTTTAAAGACATCTAAGTAATTTTCTAGCCATTTAATGACCGCAATTCAAATTTGAACTACATCTACATGCAACGGCTAACCATAATGGTTTCAAAAATCATATTTGTGTACTTGTGTGCGGATTAATTCCATGTGCAGTAAATTAGAAGGAATTTTCAAACATATTGGTCTCATGACATGGACACATGCATGGAGTGCCATAGCATTTTAATTCCAGAAAATTTAAAAATGATCAAAAAACATGAAACCTTCTTGATTTAATGTCATGCCACCAAGATGATGTGGTAAAAAAATTGGCCTGTTTGACGAAAGTTTGGACACACCCCCCTCACAAACCGGAGCAACTCACTAGAAGGCTTGTGGTTCCGAGAGGGAACAATGCATGTTTGATGACGAACGGGAGATAACTTCCTCTTACGGCCTTCAATTTTTTTTCTACATTTAACATGCACTAATACAACTGTCATGTGAAAAGTTGGAAAATTTCAGGGGTCATTTGACCTTTTAAAGACATTTAAGTGATTTTCTAACCATTTAATGACCATAATTCAAATTTTAACTACATCTACATGCAACGACTAACCATAACGGTTTGAAAATTCATATTTGTGTACTTGTGTGCGAGTTAAAAAATCATCAGAAGCTGTAAATATCTGGTGTTCAAAAAAGAAAATGTAAAGATCTGGCAAGACAACCGGCCCCCACACGATTGGCACTCTATTTCACTGCTCGAGGTTTGGTAGGTGAGTGGCGGGGGTCATTAATCATACACGGTTCTGTATTAGAAACCGTTAGCTATTAACTTCACACACATATTTTGCTGCGGGAATCGTGTGTAATTCAAACTATAGTCCTCGTAAATTCCTGCAACCGGCGTGTGTACTATTCCCATCGATCTAGATTCCGGCCGCCAATAAATACTACCTTGCTCACGTTGTCCCGCCTGCATTCTCATCTACATCCTCCCCTCGCTCGCCCTCTCTCTCTCTCTCTCTCTCTCAAATCTCTACCATGGCGCCGCCGATCTGCCCACGCACCGACGAGGAGTCGCTGCCCCCCGAGGATGCTCACTCGAATAGCAGCGACGAGGGCCCCTACGCGCCGTTGGACGAGGTTGCGCCGGACCCCCCAACTTTGGATTGGTTTTGGGGCCAGTACAATCTTTGTCTATGGAAGTCGCTGTCACCGGCTGAGAAAGCCAGGCAAGTGGCATTCAAGAAGGAGATGGCGGAGGAGGAAGGCAGGTACCAGGCAGCCTGTGAAGCCCGTGATGCCGCCTGGAAAAAAGAGGCGGCAGATCTTTGGGGGCGGGCGCGTCATCATGCAGAGGAGGTGTACGAAGATGGGTACTTCACGAGGAAGGTCAAAGGCGTTGGGTGCCTCATCGCTACATGGGGGGTGGGCGGATAAGCTCCAGCGTGCCACTGACGAGGAGCTCCGGTGGGCACCCAACGTAATGGCAAGATCATTCACGCTCATCCGCCAACAAGAGGCAGATCGGTACGTCAAGCGCTGCGAAGTGAGGAGGCGAATCTTGCCTCAAGACTGGGAAGACGCGCGCACTGTGAAGCTACTGGCGAGGGGCTGCCGGAATACTGGCCCCAGGAGGGATTATTAGTTTTAGTATTGTTCATTTTCAATTTTATGCATTGTACCTAGTAGTTAATTATCATCACGTATATATGATGATATTATATACTACCTCCGTTTCCGTTTACAAGTCCTGCGCGTATACCTAGGTTGCCAATTTTATCACCCTAACATAAACTATATAACACAAAAATTATACCTTTTGAAAGTAGAAACTCCGAAGTTTATGTTGGTATATTTTTTGTAATATATGATTTGTATTAGGTTGGTCAAATTGATGACCTAGGGGTACGTGCACGCCCTATAAACTGAGAGAGAGGTAGTATATTCTATGATGAGCTAATGAACAATTAATATATATATATATATTATGAATTCCATTTTCTATATGTTTTTGTATACTAATTTGAATCTAGTTGTTATCATCCACATATACCGAATGGAAAGCGTATATACACACACTGAAACAGAACATATAAGAACGAAAAACAGAGTACACACGTTGAAATAGAGCAATAAACAGAGCAATACTATGATTGTTGTGAATACATAGCTATCCATGTCAAAAAGATTCAACAAAATAAAACGCGTCCATGAGACCATGACCAGCAGCCCTTCCCTACGGTAGCTCTTGGCTATGCTTGAACTTGTGCAGGCGTTCGTCCAAGCGGTTGACACGCTCACGGTACATCTGGAGCGCGATCTCGAGCTCCAAGTTGGCTATTTCATCGGAGATCACCAGCTCGAGGATGCGACGGCCATGTTCCTCTTCTGCACCCAGGTGGACACCTGGGCCAAGGAGGCAGTCAAGCCTACCAACCAGCGCGTTGGCATCGAGCGGGCCGCGGACAATGCGAATGGCACGACCCATGCGAACGGCACGGCGCGTGTCCGGAGCAAGTATGGCGCGGTCGGCCTCTGGTGCAAGTACGGCGCAGAGGGCCTCTGCCCACTCCTAGCGAGGAATGGGGGTACTGATGGGACGTGTACCCAGCTACGACGCCCTGTCGATAATAGGCAAGCGCCGATGGATCCGCTCTTGTTGTGCATCCGCACATCTCGCTCTGCGGCGCTCCAACGATCTCGTCGTGCGGCGAGCCGCGGCCTATCGGCGCGGATGCGCCTAGCTTGCTCTGCGGCGTGCCATTGATCATGTTGTGCGGCGAGCTGCAGCCTCTCGGCACTGACATGCCTATCTTGATCCGCAGCACTGAAGCGCCATGCGCCATGGGTCTGCTCAACCCTGACGATGACGCGCATCACGACGTCGTCCATCGCATCGCTGGGGAGCGCCTCGGCCTCGACGGGTCGTGGCGCCTGCTCGTTTTCCTCGTCAACGAGGTTGATGGCAGAGGTGGCGCTTTGGTGGGTTAGCATGCTTGGAAAAGGTGGATGTGCTACAGGCTGCGCTTGTTGCCTCCGTGCTCGCGCGCCGCCTAGGTTTATGCGCAATATCACTGGGTGGCAGGAAACAAGTGAAGAAATGGCGGGAAACGATGGTGTGTTCATAAAACGCCATCAATTAATGGAAACTTAGCATATAAGGAACATCGAGCTAGCACAAGAAGTAGATGATGATCAGATGAACACGAACCACACTAGGGAACCCGTCGGTGATGAATTCAGCAATCGCAAACGGTTGTATACTTGTAAGCGTTTGGCCACAACACACACGGCTTATTCCATCACAAACATGTCGGATGGATCAACTGTATGCCACGTATCGCACATTGTCAAGAAGTAATGCGGTTGACCTTCTTTAACATGTGTTAAAAAAAAAGGACCTCGAGGTTAATTTAACTGATGGGATGGATCATCCAGGTCAAAGGTAATTTAATTTGACCTGGATGACGCATCGCATCAGTTAATTTAACATCAAGACAACTTCCCATCCAATCACCCATCTGATGGCTGCTCCAGCCCGAGCACACTTAACTTGAGAGTTCTCCTAGATGAGCTATTGGTGGAACAACTAGTCCTTGATGATATAGGATGCCTCTTTGCATCCTTATTGCATACACAGATGACCGCCCATCACCCAATGGCCAATAGATGTTGTGTAGACAGAGCATATCACATACGTCTTATTAGAAGCAATGGTATGTGTTATTATCGGTCTTCGCACACATTTCTGATTACAGACATGTTTGTCGCGTATCACACACATCTTTATATTGAACTGTTTCTGTTCTCTTGTCTCAACACAAACAGTTCATCCAAGTGAACCGCATGCCTTATATCGCACACACCTTGATCTGGTTGACCGTTTCTTTTGTGTTGCCTAATCACAAACAGTTCATCCGAGTGAACCATATGTTGTATATCGCACGTACCTTCATCTGGCTGCCCGTTTCTTTTGTTCCTCCTCATCGCAAATAGTTAATTGAACTGAACGATATGCCCTGCATCGCACACACAACTAAAATAAGAACCGTGTTTGATGCATCCACCATCGCAAACGTTTTGCACCTTTTCTGGTGGATTTTTTACACCACCGTTTGCGATTATTGCATCGCACACAGTTTCGTCGAAGGGTCTCTGATCGTAGCATCGCGTTAGCAGCAACCTGCAGTAGTGCATGTTCTTACATCAAACTAATTTTCTTGTGTATCCCTCATCAATCACTTATGACGAGTCACCTTCAAATTGACAGTGTAATATTGGTTGCATCTTGCATATTGAGGGAGTCCTGGACTAGGGGGTGTCCGGATAGCCGAACTATCATCTTTGGCCGGACTCCAAGACTATGAAGATACAAATTTGAAGACTTCGTCCCATGTCCGGATGGGACTTTCCTTGGCGTGGAAGGCAAGCTTGGCGATACGGATATGTAGATCTCCTACCATTGTAACCGAATCTGTGTAACCCTAACCTATCGGGTGTCTATATAAACCGGAGGGTTTTAGTCCATAGGACGAACAACAATCATACCATAGGCTAGCTTCTAGGGTTTAGCCTCCTTGATCTCGTGGTAGATCTACTCTTGTACTACCCATATCATCAATATTAATCAAGCGGGAGTAGGGTATTACCTCCATCGAGAGGGCCCGAACCTGGATAAAACATCGTGTCCCTTGTCTCCTGTTACCATCCGCCTAGACGCATAGTTCGGGACCCCCTACCCGAGATCCGCCGGTTTTGACACCGACATTGGTGATTTCATTGAGAGTTCCTCTGTGTCGTCACCGATATTCCCGATGGCTCCTTCGATCATCAACAACGACGCGGTCCAGGGTGAGACTTTTCTCCCCTGCATGATCTTCAGATTCGCGGCGGGCCAATTCGCAGCCATCTGGAGCAGATCGAAGCTACGCCCTGGCCATCAGTTCAGATTTGGAAGTTTGAACTATACGGCCGATGTCCGCGGAGACTTGATCTTCGACGGATTCGAGCCACGGCCGAGCGTGCCTTGTCTCGATGGGCATGATCTAGCTCTGCCGCCGAACAGTGCCCTGGAGGCCGCACCAGCATCCGCTCCGACCCTTAGTCCGGAGCCGGATTCCCCGATCGAGGACGAGTGGTTGGACACCGCCTCGGGGGCTACGATCTCTACGGCGATTGAGCCGAACTCCATCCCTGTCGCTGCGAAGACCTTGACTCTAGGGTGCGGACTCCTCTCCGGACTCCGAACCCTCCGCGCCCGCCAACGAATCCGATTGGGCGCCGGTCATGGAGTTCACCGGCGGACATCTTTCAAAGACTCGCCCTTTGGCGACATCCTGAATTCACTAAAGTCTCTCTCTTTATTCGGAGAGCCCTGGCGGACTACGGACGGGAAGGTTGGGATGCGGACGACGAAGAAATTCAACGCCCACCCACCACCCACTTTGTAGCCACCGCCGATGATTTAACCGACATGCTCGACTTCGACCAAGACATCGACGGTATGGACGACGATGCCGGAGACAACCAAGACCCAGCGCCTACGGGGCACTGGAAGGCCACCTCGTCATATGACATATACATGGTGGACATCCCAAAAGATGGGAATGGCGATGGAACGGCGGAGGATGACCCATCCAAGAAACAACCCAAACGCCGACGCTGGCGCGCCGCCTAAATCCCGCCACAAGAAAAGCGGTGATTCCGCACGGAGACAATAACACCCTGCAAAGGTTGAAGACAACCCCCTCCAACAGGACTCAGCGCAGGAGGAGGGAGAAGCAAGTCCGCACGACAGTGCGGTAGAAAAAGAGGTCGAGGACGATAATTATGCGCCTCCCTCCGAAGATGAGGCAAGCCTCGACGACGACGAATTTGTCGTGCCTGTGGATCCCGCCGAACAGGAGCGTTTCAAACGCAGGCTTATGGCCACGGCAAGCAGCCTCAAGAAAAGCGATAACAACTTCGAGCTGACCAAGACCTGCTGGTAGCGGATGGGTGAAGTCCTTGCAGCCGAAGAGTATGAACTCGAACGCCTCCAAAAGCTACCCCAAACGCAGGCCGTTGCCTCGATCGGAGGAGGAAGCACCCAAGTCACCAACAGACGACATGGCAGATCGGCCACCCGTGGCAGCATGACAGAAGCCTCTCGCCCTCCGCTCAAGCCACACCCGACGCTGCTCAAAAGTACCAAGGCACGGAAAACGCTACGGACTTGCGAGATATATTGGAGGCTAAGGCAAAACATACAAGATCGATTCACGAATTGCGTGGGCGTAGCGACTCGGGATGATTACCGTCGCGCGGATCACGGCAAACCCGCCGGGCGAACACGATGAGACAAAGCTCATATGAGCTACGTCGTGATATAGCCCAATACGTAGGCGCCAAGACACCCACTATGCTTCATGATGAAGTAATGGATCATCAAATCCCTGAGGGTTTCAAACCCGTAAACATCGAATCATACGATGGCACAACAGATCCTGCGGTTTGGATTGAGGACTACCTCCTCCATATCCACATGGCCTGCGGTGATGATCTACACGCCATCAAATACCTCCCCCTCAAGCTTAAAGGACCAGCTCGGCATTGGCTTAACAACTTGCGGCCAGAATCAATTGGTTGTTGGGAGGACCTAGAAGCCGCATTCCTTGATAACTTCCGGGCACATATGTGCGACCACGAACGCCGATGACCTTAGCCATATAATTCAGCAGCGGATGAATCAGCCAGACAATTCTGGACACGGTTCCTAACCAAGAAAAATCAAATCGTTGACTGTCCGGATGCAGAGGACCTTGCAGCCTTCAAACATAACATCCGCGACGAGTGGCTTGCCCGGCACCTAGGACAGGAAAAGCCGAAATCTATGGCAGCCCTCACCACACTCATGACCCGCTTTTGCGCGGGAGAATACAGTTGGCTAGCTCGTAGTAACAACTTGACCAAAAACCCTGGTAGTTCGGATACCAAGGACAGCAATGGCAGGTCGTGTCGCAACAAGAATAAGCGCCGCATTAACGGGGATAATGATGAAGATACGGCGGTCAATGCCGGATTCAGAGGCTCTAAACCCGGTCAGCGGAAGAAGCCATTCAAAAGAAATACCCAGGGCCCGTCCAACTTGGACCGAATACTCGGTCGCTTGTGCCAGATACATGGCACCCCCGAAAAACTAGCCAATCACACCAACAGGGATTGTTGGGTGTTTAAGAAAGAAGGCAAGCTAAGTGCCGAACTCAATGACAAGGGGCTGCATAGCGATGATGAGGAAGAGCCCCGGCCGCCGAACAATAGAGGACAGAAGGGTTTCCCCCCACAAGTGCGGACGGTGAACATGATATACGCAACCCATATACCCAAAAGGGAGCGGAAGCGTGAGCTAAGGGATGTATACGCGATGGAGCCAATCGCCCCAAAGTTCAACCCATGGTCTTCCTGCCCGATCACCTTCGATCGAAGGGACCACCCCACTAGCATCCGTCACGGCGGTTTCGCCGCATTGGTTCTTGACCCAATTATTGATGGATTTCACCTCACCAGAGTCCTGATGGACGGCG
Organism: Aegilops bicornis; assembly: GCA_021605145.1. NCBI lineage: Eukaryota > Viridiplantae > Streptophyta > Magnoliopsida > Poales > Poaceae > Aegilops > Aegilops bicornis. Next base: position 537,109,232 of record CM038670.1, read on the forward strand.
GTAGCCTGAACACTGCTTTATCGGGATCTGATGTTCAAAATGGGCATAGACCCTCAAGGATTAAACCTACAAAGACAACCTTTAAAGGCGTCATACCGGGTGTAGAGGCCAATTATGCAGGCTCGATTACACTCGAAGTGGTCTTCGGATCCCGGATAACTTCCGGCGAAGAGTTAATCTTCGACATAGCCCGTTCCGCGGCGGCTATCACGCCTCGCTTGGACGAACCGCATTAGCAAAGTTCAATGCGGTGCCGCACTACGCATACCTCAAGCTCAAGATGCCAGGCCCTCGAGGAGTAATCACGGTCAATGGAAACACCGAACGCTCTCTCCGAACGGAGGAGAACACGGCGGCCCTCGCGGCGGAGGTACAAAGCAGGCTCTCACAACAATTCTCGAGTCCGGCCACTAAACGTCCGGACACTGTCAAGCGCGCCCGGAGTAACCTACAACAAGACCGCCTGGCACGATTCAAGCACGCGACACCAGTACTACGCGTACATAACTATGCTCTGGAGATACCATGGGCATAAGGGGAGGGGCACGGCCACGACGCCTGCACGCGGCTCAACCGCACCAGGGCTCCCAATTGTGTCATTCTTTTTCTTATTTTTTCTTACTTTCAGGACTCTGTTCTCCAGAAGACCTGTCCGGCATTCGCGCCGAATACACGATGCAACAGCCAGGGAAGCAGAAAACTACGTCGAGTGTCCAGGTGGCCTCTACTACGAGCATTATACCTGTTTTACATACCATCCCGCAGCTTACCCCTGGAGGGGGACATCTTAAATAGTCCCATCCCTTGCTTATCACACAATTTGTATCGTTCTTCTTTTATTTGCAGTCTCTTTTTAATAACCAATATATAGCTCTTGCCTATTATTACATTTTTTATCTATATATATGTTCATTTCATGACATGTTGCACCCATACACTTTGGTACGGCCAATACACCAGGGGCTTAAGTACCCCAAAATTATGGTGTGACAAGTCCGAACACTTTAACAAGTGCAGCACCCCGAACTTATAGCATTATATGCATCGGCTCCGAATCATGTCTTGGGTCAATAGTTGGGTTTGCCCGGCTCCCGTGTTTTGGTACCTTACGTTCCGTTATATCGGCTAAGGTAACACCGGGAGAACCACTGCGATTGTGCCCCAGTTGAGCTGGGTTGAGCACCTCAGTGGAGAAAGCTAAAACTGACCGTCATGACAGGGCGAGAGCCGGTCGCTGTTCGAGAGGTTTTTTCGGGCCCCTAAAGACTTATGCCGCTTAGAGCGAGGAACCGGAATTGTGCGGCCAAAGGCGTGGATAGCGCCCCGAACTCGGTCTTCCGAATACTAGGGGCTTCGCCGAAATTTAAAATTATAGAATTCTATGGCTAAGTGAGAGTGTTCAAGCATTATAAGTCTGGTTGCCTTGTTCGTTGCATTGAACGCCTCCCTCGATGGACCCAAGAATGGGAACAAGAGCGCTCAAGTTTATCCCGAACACCCCAAAGACTGTGGCATGGGGTTGAAGCCAACGACTTGCCATCTCTCAAATTTGATAAATGGCCGCCTGAAGGTAATATTTTAAATTAGCAAGCGTTGCTTAAGCGCATATGAACAAGTTTTCAGCGTCTGAGGATAACACATGCGAGTCTATTCAAAAATTACATCTTTGGAGCACTCATCCGCTATACGGCGGGCACCCTTCAGGAGGCCCTCATAGTACATTTTGGGCGTGCGATGCTCCTTGCCCTTCGGTGGCCCGTCCGTCACAAGCCTCTCCCCATCCAGCTTGCCCCAGTGCACTTTAGCACGGGTAAGGGCCCGATGGGCACCTTCATTGCAGACGGAGCGCTTGATGACTTCAATCCATGGACAAGCGTCCACCAGCCGCCGCACTAGCCCAAAGTAGCTCCCAGGCATGGCTTCCAATGGCCACAGCTGAACTATGAGGCCCCTCATGGCCTGTTCGGCGACCTTGTGGAGCTCGACCAGCTGCTGCAGCTGGTCGCTTAGGGGCACCGGATGTCCGGCCTCAGCATACTGAGACCAAAACACATATTCCGTTGAGCTCGCCTCCTTGGCGCGATAGAACGCGGCAGCATCAGACACACTACGGGGCAGATCTGCGAATGCTCCTGGAGAGCTCCGAATCCGGGTAAGTAATAGGTAATTCACTTTCACATGCTTGCTTTGCATAAAGAATGCCTTACCCGCCGATATCTTCTTTAATGATTCAATTTCTTGGAGGGCTTTTTGGGCCTTGGCCTTAGCAGCTTTGGCACTCTCAAGAGCCGAGGCAAGCTCGGACTCTCGGGTCTTCGAGTCACGCTCCAAACCCTCGTGTTTTTTCACGAGAGCCTGGAGCTCTTGCCGCACCTCCGCCAGCTGCGCCTCCCCCTTCTCTCGCTCGGTGTGCTCCACGGACGCTTTGTTTTCGGCCACGGATACCGCTTCCTTCAGGGTCGCCACCTCGCTCGTGGCCCCTGCAGTACCCATGTTATTCCTGTTATTTTTTGCAACCAAAACCTTTTCTATAAGGTATTTATTTAATAAGGTATTACTTACCTTCCTTGTCCTCGAGCTGCTTCTTGGCAAGGCCGAGCTCGTTCTCGGACCGCTCGAGGCTCTGCTTCAATGCATTGACCTCCAGCGATCGGTCTGGCAGAGGTCGAGAGCGCAGCCTGCATTCCCATATTGACATACTTATGTTAGACTCCTGCGTATATCTTTTTAGATCCTTAGTACGGCTTTTCTTTCCGAACACCGAACTAAGCATCAGGGGCTACTGTCTATGCGGTAATATTTTTACATATTCTAAACTTACCTCAAAGCCTGTTAGAAGGCTGGTACAGGCTTCGGTAAGCCCGCTCTTGGCGGATCGAACTGTGGGATCACCGCACTCATAACAGTGCGGTGCTCCTCCTCGATGGAAACCTTTGTTAAGTGCCTCCGATGAATATCCGGTGCCTCCGGTTGGACGGAGGACACCGGCGTCTTACCCTTCTTACGAAGGGGCTGCTGGCCGGACTTCGGAACCGCTGAAGGTTCCGCTATGGAGTCCGGACAAGGGTCGGGCTTAGAGCCCCTGGGGGTCTCACCCCCACGCGCCTGGAGTCCGGGAGGTCGCCTTGCACCGCCTCCTGCGCCACCTCCTCTTGACCAGGCCCCCCTTGGGGCCCCACCTCGGCGTCGTCCGCAGCGTGAGGTGAGGAGGCGGCCGGAAGTGAAGTACTCTCCATTTCCGACGAACTCAGGGACCCGCTCAACGAAGCGGCGAGCTCGCCCTTGGGCGGGTTGCATGATTGTTCGGCATTAGAGAATACTATACAATGATAAAAAAGTCCATGGGTATCCGGACACTTACGATCTCGCCAGGGGCTTGGCCCTTGTCGGCCACTCCTTCTCGTCGTTGTCGGCGTTGGTGGAGAAGTCCGGAGGAAGCGTCCTTCCCTTCTTGGACCTTCCGGCCTCCCCAGTTGGGGCGGCTTTCCTTTTCTTCTCTCTCCCCGCTGGGGGAGAGGCTTCTTTTTCCTCCTCCTCCTCCTCAGAGGAGGATTCCGCCTCAGGGTTGTCGGGCGATGAGTCCGACAACACCTGGCGTCGGGAGCTCCTTCGAGTTCCCGTGGCCTCCTTCTTGGCCTTCTTCTCTGGCACCACATGAGGTACCGGAGCCAGCAGCCCCGTCAATCAGGCGTCCGCTGGGTCTTCTGGCAATGGGGCCGGACAGTTAATCTGTCCGGACGTCTTCAGCCAGTCCTGTCAAAGCTTAGGGAGTTTTTGATCCCACATAAAGTCAATCTATGAAAAAAGAGTCCCGTAAAGGGTAAAATAACTTACCTCGCTAGCTTAATGCTGCGAGCTGAATCCACGATCTTCGGTAGCGGATGTGGGAGCCTCGGCACCCTTGAACATCACCTTCCAGACATCTTCGTACGTAGTGTCGAAGAGCCTTGTTAGAGTTGGGTGCTGTGCCGGATCGAACTCCCACAATTTGAAGGCCCGTTGTTGGCATGGGAGAATCCGGCGGATGAGCATCACCTGGATTACGTTGACAAGCCTGAGATTCTTGTCCACCAGGTTTCGGACGCATGTTTGGAGTCCGGATAGCTCGTCCGAAATCCCCCACGTCAGGCCCGTCTCTTTCCATGATGAGAGCCGTGTGGGGAAGCCAGATCTGAATTCGGGGGCCGCCGCCCCTTTGGAGTCACGCGGCTCGGCGATATAGAACCACCCCGATTTCCACCCCTTTATTGTCTCCACGAAGGAGCCCTCGAGCCATAGGACTTTGGCCATCTTGCCAACCATGGCGCCTCCGCACTCCGCTTGACGGCCGCCCACTACCTTCGGCCCGTCATTAAAAATCTTCAGCCATAAGGCGAAGTGGGGCTGGATGCAGAGGAAGGCCTCGCACACGACGATGAACGCCGAGATGTTGAGGATGAAATTCGGGGCCAGATCATGGAAGTCCAGGCCGTAGTAGAACATGAGCCCCCGGACAAATGGATGAAGTGGAAAACCTAGTCCGCGGAGGAAGTGGGGGAGAAACACCACCCTCTCATGGGGCCTGGGGGTTGGAATGAGCTGCCCCTCGTCGGGTAGCCGACACGCGATGTCGCCGGACAAGTATCCGGCATCCCGCAGCTTTGTGATGTGCCCCTCCATGACGGAGGAGGCCATCCACCTGCCTCCCGCTCCGGACATAGTTGGAGAAGGTTGAGGTGGGGTGTGCGGACTTGGGCGCTGGAGCTCGAGTGCGCGGAAAAGGATGAGAAAAGGAGGAAGAAGGCGTAAGCGAAAGGGTGGATCCTTATCCCCTTATATGGACGGACGAAGCTATGCGTCCCCCGCCAGCCTGGTAAAACTCACTTATCTCCCAAGCGCCGTAATCAAGGGCGCGGATAGGTTACCCATGTCCGTATTGATGAGAATCCCAGAATAAGGGGGCACGATCTGTGCTTTGATAAGACGTGCCAGGGAAACCGCCTCGCTAAACGCTACCGAGGTGGAACAAGAAAAATGATTCATATAAAGGCACGGCCGTGATGTGATGTCACGCCGCGGAATACGTCGCAGATCTGTGCAAAAGTTATTCTTTCTACGATGGTATGTGGAACTTGTTTTGCGAGCGGACACTATCCTTGTGTTCAAAACCTTCTATGAAATATTCGGAGGAGGAACCCGCCTTTGCAATGTCAAGACAATATGCTCGCCGGACTCGTCGTCATTGAAGCCTAGTTCAGGGAGCTCTTGAGGAGTCTGGACTAGGGGTGTCCGGATAGCCGAACTATCATCTTTGGCCGGACTCCAAGACTATGAAGATACAAGATTGAAGACTTTGTCCCGTGTCCGGATGGGACTTCCCTTGGCGTGGAAGGCAAGCTTGGCGATACGGATATGTAGATCTCCTACCATTGTAACCGACTCTGTGTAACCCTAACCTATCGGGTGTCTATATAAACCGGAGGGTTTTAGTCCGTATGACGAACAACAATCATACCATAGGCTAGCTTCTAGGGTTTAGCCTCCTTGATCTCGTGGTAGATCTACTCTTGTACTACCCATATCATCAATATTAATCAATCAGGAGTAGGGTAGTTCCTCCATCGAGAGGGCCCGAACCTGGGTAAAAACATCGTGTCCCTTGTCTCCTGTTACCATCCGCCTAGACGCACAGTTCGGGACCCCCTACCCGAGATCCGCCGGTTTTGACACCGACACATATCATTTCCAACATGTATTGCCTCTAATTTGTTGAAGTGCCACTTATAATGAGACACATCTAACTTGGTCGAGTGATTTTGGTTGGATCTTTCATATGGTGTCTAGCTTGCGTTGCTTCCAATTTGTTGAAATGCCTTCTGCTTAGCGTTTTTCGTACATATTCCATCCTCCTACAATGTGGTTGCCTTACATAAAAGTTGTGTTTGTCAGTATCATGCATCAACGAATTTGGAAGAGTGAATTTCATTCCTTTTTCTTGTGTGTTTACTTGACAAGGAAAATTTTAAAAGGACAGACGCACAGAATGATGGTGGTCCTCTGGAGCAACCAAAATAGATGATCTCTGCAGATTCTCCTGCTACTCCTACTATAGTGCAAGTTCCAAATCTCATCTCCGCTACACCACAACCGCAAGTGCTTGCTCTAACATGGCAATGTGATATCTGGTTGCATGTTCCATATGGTGCCTAGCTTGTATTGCTCCTAATTTGTTAAATTGCATCTCCTTAGCTTACACATTATACATGTGAATATGATACACCTTCCTATTTTTGGTACATACTACATCTGCCTATCACACCATGTTCTTACATCAAACTATTGTTCTTGTGTATACTGCATCTATCACTTATGATGAGACAGTCACGCCCGTTGGTTACTATGAGACGTGCTACTCATATAGAGAGTGCAGTTTCATCCTCCCCACATCATTCAACAACAAGTCTAAATGAAGATATTGAACGTAGCTCTGTACTTGAAGACCGCATTTCCCCTACACCACCATCACAGGTGCTTTCTCTAACTTCGCAGTGTGATATGTGGTTGCATGTGGTGTCTATCTTGTAATGCTTCTAATTAGGGTAAATTGCATCTGCTTAGTTTACACATTATACCTGTGAATATGACATGCCTTCCTATTTTTGATACATACTACATTTGTCTGTTAACCATGTTCTTACATGAAGCTACCTCTCTTCTGTATCCTGCATCAATCACTTACGACGAGACACCTTTATTTGTTGCATGTTGCATATTATTTCTAGCCTGTTGCCATGTATTGCTTCTAATTTGGTCAAATACATTTATGAGGACACCCTTTTAATTTGGTAGAGTGATATTGGTTTCATCTTTCATATGGTTTCTAGCTTGCATTGCTTCTAACTAGTTCAAACACCTTGTGCTTAGTTTACACTTTACACATCATACATGTCAATATGTCATGCCGTCCTATTTTTCATACATATTCCACCCTCCTATCATGTGGCTACCTTACATGAAAGTAGTGTTCATCAGTATCATGCATCAATGAGTTCTGAAGAGCAAATTTTATTCATTTTTCTTGTGGGTTTGACTTCACAAGGCAAAATCAAAAAAGAGGAAGGAAAAGAGTAAGGAAGGCGGTGATGGTGGTCCTCTACAGCAACGTAAATGGAGCATCTGTACAGATTCTCCTCGTACTGCTAGTGCATTACAAGTTCCAAGTCTCCGCTCCCATACTCCACGATCCCAGGTGCTTGCTCTAACTTGGCAGTGTGGTATCTGGTTGCATGTTGCATATGGTGTCTAGCTTGTATTCCTTCTAATTATTGTAAATTGCATCTGCTTAGCTTACACATGATACATGAATATGACACGCCTTCCTGTTTTTTGGTACATACTATAACTATCTATCACACCATGTTCTTACATGAAACTACTCTTCTTGTGTATCCTACATCGGTCACTTATGATGGGACACCTTTAAGTTGGCAGTGTGATATTGGTTTGCGTCTTGAATATGATTTCTAGCATCTAGTGCTTCTAATTTGATGAACACCACCTATGACGAGACAATTTTAACTTGGCAGAGTGATATTGATTGCACGTTCCATATGGTGTCTAGCTTGTAGTGCTTCTAATTTGTTGAAGTGCCTTCTGCTTAGTTACCACATCATAGGTGTGAATATGTCAAGCCATCCAGTTTTTCGTACATATTCCATCCTCGTATCATGACTTTGCCTTTCATCAGAGTAGTGTTCGTCAGTATCATGCATGAATGAGTTGTGAAGAGCAAATTTTATTCCTTTTTCTTGTCAGTTTGACCTCACAATGAAAAACAATAAAGTGGAAGGAAATTGGTAAGGCATTGGATGATGGTGGTCCTTCTGAGCAACTGAAACGGAGGGTCTCTATAGATTCTACTCCGCCATGCTCCCAACAAGATTCGCAAGACAACGCAAGGCTATACAGTCAACGTAGTTGTGTAGATGATGATCACATCTCCCCTACTCCACCATCGCAGGTGTTTTCTCTAACTTGGCAGTATTATATGTGCTTGCATGTTACGTATGATGTCTAGCTTGTATTGCTTCTAACTTTGTTAAATTGCATATGCTTACTTTACACATCATGCCTGTGAATATGACACGTGTTCCTGTTTCTAGAACATATTATATCTGATCACACCATGTTCTTACATCAGACTACTGTTCTTGCATATCCCGCATCAGTCACTTATGATGAGGCACCTTTAGGTCGCCACTATGATATTGGTTGCATCTTGCATATGATTTCTAGCATGTACTACTTCTAATTTGTTGAAACGCCAGACGGTTTGAACTTGGCAGAGTGATATTGGTTGCATCTTTCATATGGTGTCTAGCTTGCGTTACTTCTATTTTCTTGAAAATCCTTCTGCTTAGTTTACACATCGTAGCTGTGAATATGTCACGTCGTCATGTTTATCTTACATATTCCATCCTCATACGGTCGTCTTACATCAAAGTATTGCTTGTCTGTATCATGCATCACTGAGTTCTGAAGAGCGATTTTATTCTTTTATGTTGTGGGTACGGCTTGACATGGCAAAGTCAAAAAAGAGCAAGGAAAAGAATATAGTAGGGAATTATGTTACTCGTTGGGTGCAATGGAAAAGGATCTGCCCTCGAGATTCTGCTGGTACTTATAGTGCAGTAGAAGGTCCAAGTCCACCGGCTAAATCTACAAACACAGTATCACCTGCTCCACCAGCTGCAGCATCCGCTTCAACTGTCTGCAGGCATCTCAACGAAGTTACTGCCTCGCTTGCTCATAGAATCGCTAGTTCTCAAGCTACCTTCACACCTAACACTACTTCAAGCTAATCACGACACAACAAGACTTGGCAAGATCAGATGAACCTCATGAGCATCAACACCAAGACGGTACCTCACCGAGTCAAGTTGCAGTTGCATGCTCCTGTATATGTACTCTCACAGTTTGATGTGCACTAACACTTTCCATATTCGTTGTTGAACTAGCACTACGGCGCAAGCAGAAATAGACATCAGGGATAATGCTTGACAGATTAACAAAATCTAAAGGAGGAAGTATGGAGATCCATTTTGAGGCAGGTTTAAAAGGGCCACTTGATGCTACAGAGTCAGCCAAGTTAGTATCGGAGGCAGCCATTGCCGTTAGGTGTCATGCACGTATCCTCCCAATGTGGATCCAAAGACAGAATGAGAAAGACGATACCCAGTTTAACACCTTCCTTGACCATTTATCCATAAGTAATGTTATTCATCACAATTTGTAATATTGTCTTGCTCTGTCCCATAATTTCTAGCTTCCTCCTAATAAATCTCACATTCTTTTTTTCAACAGATGAGGTTCAAGTTGGATCTGAAAGACGATGCAACTAAATAAGCATGCACTCATGTTTTTCATTCTGCTCTGCGACAGTATCGGTATCACCTTAGAAAAATCACTTTGAAGGCAAGGCTAACAATGAAATCGCCCAAACATCTCCAGTGGAATATATTAAAGATGAAGACTGGACAACCCTTGTTAAACATTGGTCTGATCCAAAGTATCAGGTAGGGTATATGTATTTGATCAGATCACATATTGAACTTGTATTTACGTATGTGCCTTACAAGTGTATCTTCTTCTAGGCTAACTATTTGAAGAACAAGACCAACCATTCTAAAGTGAAATTCCAACAGACAACAGGATCTCGTAGCTATATTGCACACTGCGAGGCTCTTGTAAATAGCTGCTAGTTCCTTCTTTTTCTCGTGCCATATTATCATATCTATATTGACTTGTTCCAAATCTGAGAGGAAAGCTGTATGCGGACCAAAAAGAATCATAACCAAATGCAGTGCAAATCTTCAAGGATTGCCACACCATCAAGATGAAGGGCATGAGCACACCAGTTCAAGCCAATGTTGTAAGTCCTAACTCCTCCTGCCTTTGAACTGCTTGTTACTGTGACGTGTTCATTTAACTGCTTGGTTTGCAGCCAATGTCAGTTAATCTATTCACTTTTATACACAGTTGTCTTAACGTGTCATTTCACCTTACATAGTTTAAAAGAGATGAAGGATATTCTTTTGGTCTTGATCTGTAATCTAGTTGTGATGTTCACATGCCCACACAATGATACAATAGCATGTTTGTTTTATATCTGTTTTCCCATGATATGAATGATGTCATACTATGTTGATCCTACTTTAAACCATGTCTCTTTATCCTTAAATGTCAACAAATGTGAGGAAATAGACAATATAGTAGGCATGCTACATGGAAATATGTTTCAAAAGTGATTTTATTATGTAGTTGACACTACAATACATGCTAATGTATTACAGTAGTTCACCAAAAAAAGTTATGTATGAGCGTGAAACCTACTTTGTTTGTTTTTGTCTCACTAGTAACTTATCTGGTACACTAATCTATAAGTTCAAACTTTCAGCAAGCTATGGAACAAATGATTGAATAGCCACAACCACTTGATGGTGACGAGGCTACCACAGGCACAATGTCACCTCTTGCTGCAGTGCGTCAGTATCTCTCCACTAACAGTGCAAAAAGCACCTTCCTTCATAATTCTGGGTTGGTTGTCAAGGTAACCTCGTCCAAATCGCCTACTGAACAAAATCTTCCGATTAGACAGACTGATATATCTGTGCTGCAAACACAAGTCCAATACCTAATGGACGTCGTTTAGGAAACAAGAATAGTGGTTGAAAAATGTCGTCAAGATATGAATGGTTTTGAAATCAGACTATCAGACATTTGCTTCATTGTTCAAGAGCAATGGCGTAAAAAGGGAAGATCATCTTTGCCCCATCGATTCTCTGACTGAAACATTAGCACTCAGGTCAAATGATATGTGCTTCTATACATCTGATGGTGCTTTTATCTGCAAGGACTGTAAACTTTATGCCAACAGGACTTTTGTTGTATGGCTGGAATTTATGATGTTGTGATACATCATTTATGGTGCTGCCAAAGGCTGTAGAAATTACGACGCTATTTTTGTATAGTGTAGGTAATGTATTTGGCCGAAAGCTTCGTAGGAGCCCAACGTGACAACATTAGTTGGGCCCATTCCAATTGGGCTAAAAACAATTATGGGTCATAATTTGCATGTAGCCCACTAAAAATATCTAGGCCTAAATCAGCATAAGCTTTCATATTTTTGGTAGGCCTATGCCCAGAGTGGGCCTTTAATAGGCCGAAACATAATTTGGGCCCTCAGTAACAATAGGCCGTTAACATGTGTAAATATCTCGAGCCCATAAATAACATGGGCCTTTAATAGGCTGAAAGTGAGATTGGGCCCTGATTTGGCCAAATTACCCACTGGTCATTAGCAGGCCGAAATGTATCTCAGCTCGTGGTGGCCCATTTACAATGCGGATCATTCATAGGCCGAAATTCAGATGGACCGTAAATGCGTCGACCTACTACACGGGCCTTTAACAGGCCGGAAGTTCGGTCGGGCTTGATTAGTATCAGTTTTATATGGGCCGTTAATATGCCCGATGTGATGTTGGCCCACATATGGCCCATGGATTTCGTCCAATGTTAACAGGCCGAGCAACAGGCTGGAAGTGGCCCAAATCTACAGTGGGCCTCTAACAGGCCGATTGTCAGACATGGCCGAATATGACCCAAATCTTTCACGGTCGTTTATGGGCCAAAAGTTTCAATGGCCAATAAATGGGCCCAAATGAAGCAGGACCCTTAACAGGCTGGAAACACACTGGGCCGTAATTCGGCCCAAATACTTAGCGGACTATTAACGGGCCAAAAGTGACCATGGGCCATGATGATGACAAGTTTAGAACGGACCATTGACGGGCCGATTTGAGACTAGCCATATGGGCCTTAACTGCGAATGGTCGTTTGCAAGCAAGACGTTAACGGGCCAGCCCGCTAATTTTGACTGGGCCAGCCTTTTTAACCTAAATGGGCCGCCGTTGGGCCTTGCCACGTGTTGACGTATCATAGGCGCCTCCTGTCAATTGGGCGGTTGACATCTGTCCTTTCGCGGTACTGACACGTGGTTGCCATAGACAATGATAATTTTACACGTGGAAAATCCTCATTGGTTCCAGCTGCTAACGGGTTAGCGGATCCAAACCGGAACCCGATAGCTTAACAGCGACCCGTTATGGTGGATGCCACATGTCAGTTACCCTTGATGGAAGCACTTCTATGACGCGCGATTTATCATCACAGAAGTGGACACTTCTGTGATGATAATTTTGGTAATGTCATGGAACACTTCTACGACAGCAAAGGTATGACTATCTTGATTCTGTCATAAAATCGTCATGGATGTACATGCATGACAGAAAACGTGACCTATTGTGACAAACACGTATCATCACGGAAGTGTTTTTTTGTAGTGCTACAGGATGGTACTAACTATTATACCTTGTCATTTTTATTCCTTTGTGCCATTTCAAATCTAGAGAAGATATTTGTGAATATCCTTGTTTTCAGGCCTTTCCAAAGCAGTTCACTAATGATTCCCTTCAAACCACCTGTATGACCAAGAGGTGAGGAAGGTATTCATACAACACCCATGGTTCAATATTGAAGTCTTCCTGAAGAGGACGAAGGATGGACGGTCAATCATCCACAGGCACTAGCCTAAAGTTGCAAAGACCTTCAACATCAATGAAGGTTCAATATTCGCCTTCCGCTTTAGCAGTTTCCCAGATGAGATCCATCTGTCTATGTACCATCTATGATGCTAATTCCGAAAGTTTATAGATGTTGCATGTGAAACTTGGTGCTGGTGCAGTTGTGTAATGGGGTAGCTGAGTGCTGAAACTATATGATGTTGTACTCTGATGTATTTCAATTATGAAATCATGCTTTCTTAATACGAAATGAAATATATTGTGTGCTTAATATGAAATATCAATTAGATTAATAATAGGCCAATTATCCTGCTAATTGGGTTTTTCTATTGCAAACGGTTATTGAGAAAACACCATGGGCGATGACCTCAAACAACACACACAGTTTCTAGGAATAAAACATGTTGGATCAATGAACAATCACACATGACTTCCTCTTGAAAACTATTTGCGTTAGGTCACCTTGCGCAAATGTTTACCACATAAAAAGTGTGTGTGATGGACAACCTATGCCACACAGTTTCTTCTACGCACTGTGTGTGATGCATTCAATAACGCAAACAATAAAATTGTTAATATCGTCTGCAATGCCAACGCTGGCACAAAAGTTTATGGGGAAAATTGTGTGTGATGTACGTGCGAACGGAAACGTTTTCCTTGGAGTGACTGTGTCGGATGTATATACGAATGGAAACGTACTTCTTGGATGATTGTGTGGGATGTACATACTAACAAAAACGTATTCCTTGGATTGACTGCGTGGAATGTACATACGAACGGAAACATTTGTTTGGGATTGACTGTGTGGGATGTACTTATGACCGGAAACGACTGGGGATGTATAATTGTATTGTTTTAACACACCTGTATGTATAATCATATTTGATCGCTCGCCCGTCGCGCATGAGCTCATTTTTCCCAGCGTGTGTGACCGGAGGGCCTATCCCTGACGATTTCGGGGTCGTGTGGGAATGACCCCCCCAATCGCCCACACTCACTAGGCGGCGGTTCAAAATGCCATAGGGGAAAGGGGTTAAAAACCGTTTGTATAGCAACTCGCTATACCAGTGTTACATCGAATAGATCTCCAAGAACATCGAGGGGAACATTGTTTTGAAGATCAAAGAGAGAAAGAAGAAGTCATTTGGCTACTAGCTATGGACCTGTAGGTCTGTGGTAAACTACCCACACATCATCGGAAGGGCGGAAAGGTTGATGTAGAGGCCCTCCATGATTGATTCCCCCTCCGGCAGAGTACCGGAAAAAGGCCTGCAGATGGGATCTTGCAAGAACAGAGGCTTGCGGCGGCGGAACAAGTATTTTGGGTGGCTCTTTGTTGGTTTCCCGATTTTGGAGAATTTATAGAGTTGTAATTAGGTCAAATGGAGGAACAAGGGGCCCACAAGGCACATGGACGCACCTACCCCCTAGGCGCGCCCATGTGGCTTGTGGCCTACTCCTTTGCCTTCTGACCTCCCCCCAGAGCTTCTAGGGTCTCTTATGTCTAGAAAAAAATCGTCAAAAAGTTTTGTGGCATTTGGACTTCATTTGGAACCGGTTTTCTAGAAAACCAAAAACAGGCAAAAAAAACAACAACTGGCACTTGGCACTAAGTTAATAGGTTAGTCCCAAAAAATGATATATTATTGCATATAATTGCACATAAAACATCCAAGATTGATACTATAATAGCATGGAACTATAAAAAATATAGATACGTCGGAGACGTATCATAATGCATGAAGTATGATGACATAATGTAGATAGAATAAAACCAAGCAATATGATTAAACCCCGTCGTTTTCTCCTTAGTAGCAACAATACAATACGTGCCTCGCTACCCCTTTTGTCATGAGGTGAGGACGCCACAAGATTGAACCCACTACAAAGCACCTCACCTACTGAAGATAAATCAATCTAGTTGGACAAACCAAATGGATAGATCGGAGAGAAATACAAAGCTATAATATCATGCATAATAAAGTTAAGAAAAGACTCAATTACTTTGAATGAATAATCTAATCATAAACCCACAATTCATCGGATCCTGACAGACACACTACAAAACAAGATTACATCGATATAACTCCGAGGAGAACATTGTACTGAAGATCAAAGAGAGACAAGAAGCCATCTAGCTAATCACTATGGACCCGTAGGTCTGTGGTAAACTACTCCCACATCATCGGAGGTGCAGCAAGGTTAATGTAGAGGCCCTTCGTGATTGATTCCCCTCCGATCGAGGAAGTGAAAGAAGATATGTGGTGAGTGGTGGGATCCAGTTAATGATTTTTTCGGTAGCCAAACCAACCTACACAGATTGTAAGGGCACTAACAGAGCTTGTATCTTAGCATAATTTCATGATAAACAATCTATTGTATCACCACATTTGACGAGGAAAGAGGGAACAATCATATCTTAATCTAGAATTCTATATATAGGTCCCAGCAACAAAACTAAGACATATCATAACTTTTCTGCCACAAAAACACATTAATCGTAGTTGTTTTAGATACAACATTAGGATATAATGCATTGGAATTGCTATATCTAAACATCTATTTAATGTCATTAGATACAACTTACGATATAGTGCATTGGGACTTCCCTAACACACCCCACATAATTCCCCTACAATAGGTAGTAAAAAAAAGATCAAGAAAAGGAGAAAAATAAATAAACTATACATGAATATTTATTCCATGTGCGATAGGGTGGAGAAGAGGGTTCACCCAAACCCTTCACGGTTCTAAGGGCAACTCCAAAGCGGATGACCAACACAAATACACCAAATGTCCATGAATATTTCCGGATTTTTTCGTGGATATGGATAGGGGAACCAACCATCCAACCAAAGTCACCAAATGGCCGCCCCTTGCCCTAAAAATGGAATAAAACTAAAGCTAAATGTCCTCCTATGGTCACTTTGACAAATGCATCAAGATTAATAGCAATTCAACCATACATTTAAGTCCAAAACTACGAGATGTTCAATAAGTTCCTAAAATTCATCGATCCATAGAAGAACTGGTTGTCCGAACCAAAGACCACGATTTTTGAACCCCTTGAAGGCGGCCTTCATCCGATGGTTCCTCTTCTCGAGTTTGAACTTCTTCATAGGCACATGTTGTTGATCCAATTTCTATGCCCATTGAGCTTCAACCAGCAATGCATCAATTTGAATGGCTTTCCCTCATTCATGTGGTAAACCTCACATTCTGGGCAAGACAATGATGTGATCAATGACTTTCAACATTGAGAAAATTAATGAAATAACCAAGACATAGAGCAACAAGGAGCAAAACTTACGAGCTCTTCAAGTGACATGCCCCTTTGCCACCTTATATGCAGTTGTGCATATTGTCGGTGTCAAAACCAGCCAATCTCGGGTAGGGGGTCCCGAACTGTGCCTCTGAGGATCGAAGGTAACAGGAGACGGGGGACACGATGTTTTACCCAGGTTCGGGCCCTCTTAATGGAGGTAATACCCTACTTCCTGCTTGATTGACTTTGGTTGAGTATGGGGGTCACAAGAGTTGATCTACCTCGAGATCATAATGGCTAAACCCTAGCTGTCTAGCCTATGTATATTCTGATAGCCTCTACAGACTAAACCCTCCGGTTTATATAGACACCAGAGGGCCTAGGGTTGTACGGAGTCGGTTTACAGACGAAGGAAACTACACATCTGGACGCCAATCTTGCCATCCACGCAAAGGAGAGTCCCATCCGGACATGGGGAAAGGTCTTCTGCCTTGTATCTTCACGGCCCATCAGTCCGGCCCATGTTACATAGCCCGGACACCCGAGGACCCCTTAATCCAGGACTCCCTCAGTAGCCCCTGAACCAGTCTTCAATTGCGATGTATTCGGCACGTATATTGTCTTCAGCATTGCAAGGCAGGTTCCTCCTATGAATACTTTAAAGAAGCCTTCTAAATAAGAGAACTGTATTCGGCTCTGTATAACAGTCACAATCCTCAACCACAAGGGCACAATACTTAATCAAAATAAGATCTATCTACTGACAACTTTTTCGGCGAAACATCACGTCTAGCCCCTTTATCATTTCGAACCGTTTTTTGACCTCCCGCTTCACGCTTCGAGGCGCGGCCTCTATTGATACGTCTTATCAAAACAAATATCATGTCTGCTTATTGTGTGATCCTCATCAATACGGGTTTGGGTAATCCAACCGTGTCGTTCGCACGACCCCTTGGGAACAGGCAAGTTTTAAGGCTTGTGGGGGGGGGGGGCGCTTGATATTCACTGCCTATATAAGCGGATAAAGATCCATCTTTTTACCCCACGCCTTCTTCCTTCCTCTGCCTCCGCATTCTCAAGCTCCAGCGCCCAAGCTTCGATCTTTCCCACCGCCACAAACCTCTCCGGTCATGTCCGGATCCGGCTCACAGGGCAAGCGGGTGGCCTCCTCCGTAATAGAGAAGGACGTCAAGGAGCTCCGGGAGGCGGAGTACCTGACCGCGGACGTCGCGCACAGGCTCCCTGTCAAGAAGCAGGTCATCCCCGCTCCGGAGCCCGGGAAAGAGTGGTGTTTATCCCCCACTTCCTTCGCGGACTAGGGTTTCCTCTCCACCCCTTCGTCTGCGGTCTCATGTTCTATTATGGGCTAGATTTCCACGATCTAGCCCCAAATTCCTTCATCAACATCTCGGCGTTCATCGTCGTGTGCGAGGCGCTCCTCCGCATCCCCCCACACTTTGGCTTATGGCTCAAAGTATTCAACGTGAAGCCGAAGCTGGTCGAAGGTCAGCACGCAGACTGCGGCTGCGCCATGGTGAGAAAGCTCCCCAACACCGCCTGGCCCAAAGGGGCCTTTGTGGAAACTGTCAAGGTATGGTAGTAGGAGTGGTTCTACATCACTGAACCTCACGGCGCCGCATGGGCAGCCACTCCTGAGTTTAGATCCCGACCCCCAATGTGGCTCGCGTTGTGGACCAACGAGGGTCTGGACTGGGGGTCGTCCGATGAAGTGATGATGCTGCAAAAGCGCATCAAAAATATGATAGAGAAGAACACCAGTCTCACTGATGTGATTCAGGTGATGCTTTTCTGCCGGATCCTCCCCTGCGAGCGCCGGCCTCTCCATATGTGGGAGTTCAACCCGGAAGGGCCGCGAACCCGGCAGCGATTCTTCAGCACAACACACGAAGATATCTGGAAGCTGCTCTTCAAGGCCCAGAAGACGTGGCCGGAGACGACCGAAGACATCGGCCTCGACAGTGCGCATCCGGCCACCCCGGTAAGCATTTAGTTTATGAACATAACTTCAGTTCACAAATCAAAGGGTATGCTCAGCCTTCCATCCATCAATCAAGGTTGGACGAAGAAGGCGGAGCGGATCAAGTGTCCGGCTCCGCTATCCAAAGACCCAGCCATTCCTCTGCTAACGAGGATGCTGGTCCCGGCGCCGTATCAGGCGCCAGAGAAGAAGGCCAAGAAGAAGAGCAAGGAGGCCAAGGGTGGCCTCCGCCGTGAAGGTACTTCAGACGTGATGTCCGAAGAAACCGAAGCTCCCTCCTCCCATGAGGGAGACGAAGACGAGGAGGGGGAGGAGGCGGAAAGCGATTCTTCCCTTAAGGGGAGAAAGAAGAAAAGGGCGGCCTCCTTAGACCCGGAGGCGGAGGCGTCCAAGAGGGGGAAGGTATCCCTCTCGGACGATTCAGACACGGATGCTGAACACTCCCCCACGTGGCGCTCCAGGGAAAAGCCCCTGGCCACATCGTAAGTGCAAAAGGATACTTTAACACTATCCAGTATTTTATGATTGTAACTATAACACATCATGTTTATGTGTTGCAGTCCGGCCCGTGGCCTCCCCCAACAATCGTCATCCGAGGGGAACTCCCTGGCACCGGAGATGGTGGAGAGCGAGTCACCCCCGAGAGCCTCTCCGCCTACCAATGCGGATGACACCGAGGTGTTATCCCAAAGGGCCTCTCCGGGCCACAGAGAGGTGAAGGAGGCCGCCAAGATGGCGCCAGAGGGTAACGCCTCGGCTGCCAAGAATATGGGGGGTGCAACCCCCATGGAGACTGACGACGAAGGCCTTGACCAGTCCGGGCCCCAGCCGAACACCATTCCGGAGACCCATGTGGCTCCGGAATCGAGCGAGCAACCCCCTTCAAAGGAGGGGGAGCGCCAACTCCTCCACTAATCCGGAGGCGCCGAACACTTTGATGGAAGCACTGCAACGTGCTTCCATAGTGGAGGAGCACCGCACCCTGATGGGTGTGGTGGTTGAGAAGGTTCAGTCCACCAAGAGCGGGCTGAACGAAGCCTTCACCAGCCTGCTAACAAGCTTCGAGGTATGCGATGTAATATTCTTAGCCGCTTTTCATATAAAAAATATGCGTGTGTATAGATAGTAGCCCCTGAGACTCTGCTCGGTTTTGAAAAATGGCCGAACAGAGGATCAAATAATAATCGCAGGAGGTAATGTACTGGTCTATTAGTAAACATGCCTCCCTGTTAGCGGCGACCGCCCAGGCCGCTAAAGTGTCTGAACTTCAGCGGAAGCTAAAGCTCGGTGTGCATAGAGGGCGCGCGGATGGCCTTTGCCCGTGTCAAGATGCACTGGGCGGAGATGAAGGCTGTTGTCGTGGCGGTCGAGGGCCCACCCGAAGGCAAGGGCCGCCGCAAGCCGGAGCGGTATTTTGAAGACGTCCTAGAGGGTGCCCGTTTAATAGAGGGTCAATGCTCGAAGGATGTCATATTTGAGTGAATGTATCTGGGCTGCCCAGACGTTGTTTTATGAACCAAGGCTTTGTAATATATTTGTGCCTTTTATCTGAAATGTATTTCCTCCTGTGTGGCCGTTTTATTGGTTTTGAGAGTTTGCTAGTCATCGGCTTCAGCCCCCACGTAGATGCTACGGGGGTGTTCGGATTAGCGCATGATCACACTTGACCCAACGTCTTCGTCCGTGAAGGAGGTGTCTGCGCAGCGAACCGGGCAATCAGACTATGCGGCTTTATCACTTTCACTTAGCCATAGGAGTTTGACTGTGGGGCCAAGGATTAGCCCCTGGTGCGTATGCGGCTATCCCAACTAGGAAGACTTAGACGCGTGACTGTACGAAGGCCAGTCCTTCGTCTAAGACGGAATAAATTGCAAGAGATTTATATCAAGTCGCCGAACTACTGACCAGCTCTCGCCGTATCATGACAGTTATTTTTCGGCTTTCTCTACTGAGGCATTTGACCGGACGAACCGGAAACGCAATCGCAGTAGTTCTCCATTTACTACCTTAGCCGAACAAGCGAAACGCAAGGTAATAACCACAGGAGCCGGGCAACCCAACTATTGACCAAAGACATGATCCGGAGCCGATGCATATAATGCAGTATTCGGGACGCTGAAATATACTCTGAGAGTGTTCAAACTTTTTTTTTGAAAATATATGTGGCTGAATAGAGACCCTGGCATTTTAAATCGCGCCGAGGTGTATATGCCAATCTGACGTGAAGAAGGAATTCATATTATGAAATAAACCAATACCGAATAGGGTTGGACAAAACTGTTTCCATTATAGTCTGATTGATATGTCAAAGCATGCTCTTACAGAGGATGCCATAAGCATCAAGGCTATTTTACATTCCAAGAATTTGTAAACAAGGGAAACCTATATACAGGTCCTAAAAAAGAAAAGGTGGTCTTGAAGATCCTTTGGACACACTGCCGCACGTCTGCGCCACTTTTCGCCTTGGTGTAGGATCCTTTGAGAGGATCGAGATCGTGTATATAAAAGGGGCCTGGGAAAGGGCCCTTGTACCACTGAAAAGTGATTTAGGCTTTAAAGAACCTGAAAAAAGAGAAAAAAAGAAGAAGAAGATAAAGGTCCGAATAGGGTCGAGCCGCATTATGGACCTCGTCCTCAGTGTGCCTCCGTCGTTGCCCAAGGTATTTTGAGTGCGTAGTTATGCGCACGCGGTACATATGCCGCGATTAGATGGGGCGATTGACGGAGGCGAAACTGCTAGTCCAGCTCCAGATTGACCGAGTTGTCGTTCTGCAGGGTAGACCAGACTCGTTTGACAGTGTCCGGGGGCTTGATGGCCGATGAAGTGTTCGTCTTGAAAGGGCCGCTCTGTACCTTGGCTGTGAGGGCCGCATTGTGCTCCTCGGTACGGAGGAATTTTGAGCTTTAAGTAAGCATAATGCGGGACCGCATTGAAGCGAGCGAAGGCGGTTCGTCCGAGTAGTGCGTGATAACCACTGCGGAAGGGGACAACATCGAATATCAAGTCTTCACTTCGGAAGTTATCCGGTGAACTGAAGACTACTTCCAATGTTATTGAGCCCGTGCAGCGGGCTTCTACGCCGGGTATCACTCCTTTAAAGGTGGTGTTAGTAGGCTTGATTCTTGTTGGGTCAATACCTATTTTGCTGACCATGTCTTGATAAATCAAGTTAAGACTGCTGCCGCCATCCATGAGGACTCGGGTGAGATGGAATCCGTCGATGATTAGATCAAGGACCAGGGCTGCCGAACCTCCATGACGGATACTGGTCGGGTGGTCCCTGCGACCGAAGGTGATCGGACAAGCCAACCACGGGTTGAATTTAGGGGCGACAGGCTCTACGGCGTAGACGTCCCTTAATGTGTGCTTGCATTCCCTC
This sequence comes from Aegilops bicornis, assembly GCA_021605145.1. Lineage (NCBI taxonomy): Eukaryota > Viridiplantae > Streptophyta > Magnoliopsida > Poales > Poaceae > Aegilops > Aegilops bicornis. The sequence continues at coordinate 537,130,496 of CM038670.1, forward strand.
TTGGGGATATGCGTGGCATATATCATGTTCACTATTTTCACCTCAGGGGGAAATTTCTTTTGTCCCGCTGTGTTCGGTGGGCGAGGCTCTTCATTGTCCTCGCTTGGCGGCCCTTTCCCCTTATGTTCAGTATTTAACTTATCGGCCTGTTTAAAGACCCAACAATTTCTGTTGGAATGATTGGCAGGCTTGTCAGGGGTGCCATGAATCTGGCAAGGCCGATCGAGTATTTTGTCCAAACTGGATGGACCATCTTTATTTCCTTTGAATGGCTTCTTCCACTGACTGGATTTAGAGCCATTGAATCCGGCGTTGACTGACGTGTCTTCGGTATCTTCATTGTTGCTTCAACGCTTGTGTTTGTTGCATCGTAGCCTACCGTTGCCATCTCTGGCTTCGGAGGTGCCAGGGTCGCTGGTACTGTTGCTTCTACGAGCCAACCAGCTGTCTTCTCCCATGCAAAAGCGGGTCATGAGTGCGGTAAGAGCTGCCATGGACTTCAGCTTTTCTTGGCCGAGGTGTCGAGCGAGCCATTCGTCACGGACGCTATGTTTAAAGGCTGCGAGGGCTTCGGCGTCCGGATAGTCGACGATTTGGTTCTTTTTAATTAAGAACCTAGTCCAGAGTTTGCGGGCTAACTCTCCGGGTTGTTGGACTATATGACTAAGGTCATCGGCATCCAGAGGCCGGTCATAATAGGTGCCTTGGAAGTTGTCTCGAAAGGCATCCTCCAAATCTTCCCAGCTACCAATGGAGTTCTCTGGGAGGCTGTTTAACCAGTGTCGTGCTGGTCCTTTCAGCTTTAAGGGGAGGTATTTGATGGCATGGAGATCGTCGCCGTGGGCCATGTGAATATGGAGAAGAAAATCCTCAATCCATACCGCGGGATCTGTCGTTCCATCGTATGATTTGATGTTTACGGGTTTAAACCCTTCTGGAAATTGGTGCTGCATTACCTCATCGATAAAGGACAAGGGGTGTGCGGCACCTCTGTATTGGGCAACATCGTGACGGAGTTCAGATGACATCCGTGTTCGGTTTTTGGCCCGAGTTCGGTTATGCTGCTCGCGCCAAGCTTGAAGGTCGTCATCTCTCGTTGGAGCACGCCCCCTTGATCCGTAGATTGATCTGGTCTGGCCGGCTCTATTGTCCAGGTCCTGACATAAGTCGTAGGTGTAGCCCAGAGCCGCTACCTCTTTGCCTCGACAGCGAGGTGGCGCGGGCTGGTGTTCGGCGTAAGGAGCCGATCTGTCTCACCCATGTGGTGGTCGGTCTGGTTCATCGGCGCGGTCATATCTTGAAGGTATTGGCTCAACGGCCTCGTCATCGAATTGTGGTAGTAGCCGACGCTTCGGATAACTCTTTGTTGGGCGCTCGAGGCCGTATTCTTCGGCAGCTAGGACCTGGGTCCGTCTGTCATTGAGGGTATCCTATTTGGCTTGGAGCTGTTGCTGCTTCTTTTTTAGGCTTCTCGCAGTTGCGATTAGCTGACGCTTAAAGCGCTCTTGCTCGAGGGGTTCCTCTAGCACGATGAAGTCTTCGTTGCCGAGGCTGACATCATCCTCGGAGATCGGTAGATAGTTTCTATCTTCTGAATCCTCATTCCTGACCGGCTCGTCGGGGTTCACTTGTCCCTCCTCCCAATCATCATGTTTGGACGTAGGCTCGATGGGGTCTTCGGGGTCTTCTGCGTTGTCTGGAGTGTTATTGTTGTTGGGGAACGTAGCAGAAATCAAAAAATTTCTACGCATCACCAAGATCAATCTATGGAGTTATCTAGCAACGAGGGGAAAAGGAGTGCATCTACATACCTTTGTAGATCGCGAGCGGAAGCGTTCAAGAGAACGGGGTTGATGGAGTCGTACTGCCGTGATCCAAATCACCGATGACCGAGCGCGAACGGACGGCACCTCCGCGTTCAACACACGTACGGTTGGGGAAGACGTCTCCTCCTTCTTGATCCAGCAAGGGGAAGGAGAGGTTGATGGAGATCCAGCAGCACGACGGCGTGGTGGTGGATGCAGCAGGGATCTCGGCAGGGCTTCGCCAAGCTCTACGGAGAGGAGGAGGTGTTGGAGAGTTTCGGGGATATACCCCGTGGTATGACCTGGCCGGAAGTATGACCCGGCCGGACTTGGCGCTTCACCGATGACCCACCGGAGGACTGGCGACTCACGGGTCTGGCGGCTCACTGGTCAGACGAGTCACGGATGACCCCGACGGCGGGCCACATAGAGGACTAGGCCCAAGGCCCAGTAGGCCGGCTCATATTATGGAGGGCCGGCTTAAGACAGAAGGCATGAGGAATATTTCCTTTACGAGGAAGCAAGACCCGTACTTGTATCTGACTTGTAATAGGGAATAAGTTAGTTCTAATCCTAATAGGACTCTACATGTAAGCCACCCCTTCAACTTATATAAGGAGGGGCAGGGCTCCCCAAAGAGGGATAAGAAAGAAGAAACAATCTCTAGGGCCAGATACAAAGAGCCAGCTTACCGGTGACTCCCTCATGATCATAATGAGACCTAGCCACAAACAGCATGTAGGGTTATTACCGGATGATGTATCCTGGGGCCCGAAGCTGTCTAAACCCTTGTCTTGTGTGTTGATCCGCTGCGTTTCTCTCGATTCCGCCCAACCCCTCTCAAGCTACCGCATAGATGCATTGGCCTCGCGACTAAGCCCTCACACTAAGGACATCTGCCGTGACAAATCCACGACAGTTGGCGCCCACCGTGGGGCCTGCGCACGGTGGTGATGAGTTCTTGAAGGGATCTCTAAAAGGGATCGAGAAGCTTGCAATCTTTCAGATGAGCCAGTTTTGAGGGATTTACATCAACTTCAAAGATCACTAGCCCAGATTCAAGATCTATGAGATTTAGGGTTCAACGAGAAATTAGGGTTGATGTATGCGCCGCCGCATCATGCGTTTCACCGAGTCCAAGACAAGGATTGCAGCACGGGTGATTTACCCACGGCATTGCATGTAATCGAGACAGACAGAAGTTTGGAGCCGATCGATCGGCTGGCTGCTGCCTCCGCATCCTTTATGCAGCACTGGAGTTAGATCTCGTCCGGCACGCGTGCAAGTCATCCGAGGCTACAGCCTAATCCGCCGAGTTCCACTACTGCTCCACGTCCACAAGTCAACCATCTGTTGCTACCTTTTTTCTTGACGTGAAGAATAGTCAAATCTAAAAACTCAACTAGTACTTGCAATAGTACGTGACCAAGACTACTACTAATCAAGTGCTACATCATTTAAGTGCTACTACATATACAAGGCACTGATCAGATTACGGATGAAGGCAATCCATTAGACTAGTCACAGTGGGAGTAACTTCAGCAGTAACATCGAGTCCAACTCAGCAAATTTGCTTACGTGGCAATGAGTTAATGAGGCGAGAGGTAGTTACAGTAACTTAGCTAGTTACTGTAACATCACATGTCCCAATGCAATATGAGTCTATAACCTAATAAATGAAGCTTTGTATGTTACTACCCACTATGAAGGTAGTAACATAGTCTAGGGATATGTGTATGTTACTAGTGTATGTTACTATGCATTGTGGCTAGTCTTATACTAAATCAATCTGGGTGTTTTGTATTTTCTCCACGGTGTCCGGAGCCATCAGCAATTCGCTAGCTGTGTTCATCGAATCCTGGTCCTAGAAGGAAAAGAGGAGCACGACCCGGAGGAAATCACGGAGGTGGATTGGCCAGAACGACCACGACCCAGAAGGAGAAACGGACGAGAACTACTCCACGGCCCGCGCCCCCGCTGCGCTTCCGGAACGGGCCGCCGGCGATTCGCCTACGCCGCCACGCGTTGAGCCAGCGCGGCCGCCTCTGCCTCTGCCACCAAGCTGACCTTGTTGACGCGCCGCCGCGCCTGCGGTGCTCTTCTGCCGAGCTTCCCAGCTCGGGCCCTACTGTGACCCGCCTCGCCTGCTGTGAGCCATCTCCGTCGCCTCGAGCCGCCGCTGCGGGCTCGCTGGCGCGCTGCCGTTCCTCACGGCCATTGCTCCACCTCTGCATGTATGACCCGGAGGAGGATTGGGCCGCAGGGACTCGGACTCTAACGCCGATGCGGTCTCTGCCTCTGCTGCAGCTGCATTCTCTCTTCGACCTGCCCGGTCCGCGCCGCCGATCCGTCAGTGCGCACTGGCTGCTGTACTCCAACGCCGGCTCGCCCGCGGCCCCCCGGCTCGTCTCTGCCTCCATACGTCTTCGCGTTGAACTGCCGTCTGTCGCCGTGGAGCAGCCCGCGCGGCCTCGAGCCGGCCGGGTCTCTGCATTGAGACGTCCCCACGCGAGAACACAATGACCTAATCGATCTATTGTTTGACTGTTCAAATCGGTCTCCCCCTGTGGCAATCGACAGGTGTGCCATATCGCTGATGTCTCAAAAGTTTAGGAACAAGCAATTCGAACGGTGTCTACTGGAATCAGCCAAAAGTTAACATGATTAGCCAAGGCTAAAGCAATCCTCTAAAACTTGGTCCTTGGTGGATGCATGGGTAGATGTGAAGGCCATTAAAACTGCACGAGGAAATATTGTCAGGCACTTTTGCTTAAGTTTGATGGGAAAACTGTCATTGGAGACCAAGGAATACTATTTTGGTGCTGATTGGACACGCTTGGGAGTATTAACCATAGTTGCTGCTACTATTTCCTCCACGTGAAGACTTTATGCAACACTAGCCAGACTAGTGTTAAAGGGAGAAACAGTATAAATGTGCATAGCCAGTGGGTGCTAGTACTATGTCCTATCAGTATACACTCCTTGTTCTACTATGTCAAGCAATATCCAGCATCAGTCTGCGCTCATCCAACAAATCGCCAGGTGCTATCTTTTCTATGTATTTTATCTGTACATATTAAATCATTTGGGAACAATTACTTGGTCTTATAATATTTTTGCAGGACCATTACTTCTTACAAAAAGGTGTCTCAAAGGGCGTGCACTAATATTATTTTTTGCACTAAGCGCTTGTCGGTACCGTGTTGCTAAACGGACGCGTGCATAAGTCGCCACCCCCGATACATCAACACACGCGACCGACTTATCGTCCGTGCCCATGACTGCCTCGTCAGCATCTGTGCTGTTTCCAACGCCGCGGTCGACTCTCGTCCGAGCAGGTTTACAATGCCGCGGCCGACTGGCCCGTGATTAATTTCAGCTTCACCGTCATGATCATCTGTCATCCGAACAATCGGGTGATATCTATCCATTTAAGTTTGTTTTATTAGCACATGTTGTTTTGTCAAAGAACAAGTTTATCTTTGCCTTGGTCTGCAATATTGTTTATGCAGGGCAATTATTTATGACAAAAAGTAATATTATACTTCGGAGATGGAGGCACGCCAACATCTTTTGGCAGTGGTCTTCGTTATTCAACGGACTCCCTTTTGACTTACAACGCCGCGGGCCGTCTCTCGCGATCAAGGCCGGCTTACACGCTGCGTGGCTGCGTCTCGCGACCACGCCAGCTTACAACAAGGAGGACAACTTGCCCGTCCGCACCGGCTTACAACACCGCGGTCGACTCATCTATCGGCTCCCGCGGCCGGCTCGGTCATGATTGATTTCAGCTTCACCATGGTGATCATCAACTCCGCGATGATAATTGCTGACCTGACGCGTCAGGTGAATTTCATCCAGTATATTTTATATTATATATTGCTTCCTTTAAAATAGCAATTACTCTGGCTTGCAAGTTCTCCAGTGCAGGACAAGTTATATCACTGAGCCATTGAATGATTCGTACTGGTTTCTGTCACGGTCAAATGTGGAGAATCTCAAGACAACTCCTTGAGTCGTCTTAAGACTCGGGGGCTACAATGACATGACTCGGGAACTCCGGGTCATTGGAGGGAATGATAACCCGGTTCCGGAGGACACTGCCATATTGGTGAAAATTTAAAGGCCGTCAGAAAATTGTCGGTTCAAAATAAAGATTCCGGTTTAAAATCCGGTTTAAGAGACATCTCTCTCCTGCAAAGCTTTGAAGCTCTCAAATCCGGTTCAAACATCCGGCTCAAGGTAAATTTGTTTCTTACAAAGCTTTTAAGCTCTCAAATCCGATTTAAAGTTCCGGTTCAAAAAAAATTAATCTCTCGCAAGTTCGAGTTCTAAGAAAAATTAAAGGTTGCCAAAAAGAACTTGCTGCCATGATGCGCGGTTCAAACATAGGTATCCTGCCTTACGGCTTATCTTATTATGGTCACTTGGGGGCTTCCTGCTCATCAAGCATAGCTGTCGGTACCCTCTTGATCGGTGCAATGCTAATATATGATCACTTGGGGGCTTCCTGTTCAAACATAGGTCGTATTTGAACCAAAGAGAACATAGCTCTCGAAACCCTTTTGATCGGCACACTGCCAAACTCACTAGGGGGCTTCTTGATCGTATCCGAATTATAGCTTAACCTCTTTTGGGTCCGACGTGGATCGTATTCGAATCAGCATCGTTAAAAAACTCTCAAGGTCATTTGGGGGCTTCCTGTTCGAACATAGGTCGTATTCGAACCAAAGAGAACATAGCTGTCGGTACCCTCTTGATCGGCAACGCCAAAGCCACTGGGGGCTATAAGATCGTATTCGAATCTTAGCTCAACCCCTTTGGAATGGTTTTCTGATCGTATATGAATCAGAAGCCTTAAATTTTTTATGTCTTTTTTGCGAACAATTTTGGGTTTGACTTGAGACCTTTTTGGATTATATCTCAAATGTATATAAGTGTTTTATGCTTAACCCGACTTGACTTTTGACTATAAGTCGCCAAATTTATGACAATCATCATCTATGTGGAAGCATTGGCTTCTAAAGATTGGGTTATCACCCTTATCGCACAGGTCATGTAAACCGGCAAAGACAAATTCAATATCACGGTGGTTATATGTGAGGTATTATGACCCGCCTGCGGTAAACCGCCAAGGGTTCTTGTGATCTACTTGTGTGCGTGGTAAGACTACATTTGGGTGGTTACCCGCCGGCCCTTGACGTTAAGTCGCCTTGTTTAAACTACGTGCAGGATTTGCGTAATTATGACTTATATAAATACTTCAGTCCAAGCTCATCACTGAAATTGGTGTCTCAAAGGGTTATCAATTATTGATTTTCTCAAGGGCTATAGGCCACCGGGTTACAAAAATTCGATACAATGAATGCGCATTAAGTCATCATCGGCCAAGAGCTGCCGTATTTAAACTCGGATTTACTTGTCAACCGATGAGGTATTCAAATCTTTAATAGCCAAGCGGCTGGATTTTCATGATGATATTGAATGATTGAGGTTTTTATACCGGATTATATTATTCAAATCTCGAATAGCCAACATGGCTGGATTCCTATTGTGATTATCAAATAACCAGTGTCATGATTGAGGTTTTCAAAGTCGCTTTAGCGCAACGGCTATTATTTTTAGCAATGGATATGATTTATTCTACAATGGAAGGAATATCCCGAGTCGCTGCAGGCTTACGACCCGACACTTGGGGGCTATATTATTCAGATTGGGATTATATCAAATATGCAAGTCCCATATCACTGCCAGCATGCACCATGGCACTTGGGGGCTAATGCAAAGTCATTTTTTGCTCAACTTATTGAAGATCTGATTCATCAGATTTTAAATGAGCCGGCCCTTGGGGGCTACCAATTGCTCCTGTCGGAAATTTAAGGTACACAAGCCTTAATCCATTATATTGAAAGATCCATTATTCAGTTGGTAGAGTACAAAGCTCTTAACCTTGTGGACATGGGTTCAAGCCCCATGGTGGAGATTACATCATGTGATGGTATTATCAATGAATCATATACATGTTGGGAAACGTAGTAATTTCAAAAAATTTCCTACGATCACGCAAGATCATGGTGATGCATAGCAACGAGATGAGAGTGTTGTCTACGTACCCTCGTGAGACCAGCAGCGGAAGCGTTGACGCGAACGTAGAGGAAGTAGTCGTACTTCTTCACGATCCAACCGATCCAAGTACCGAACGTCACGGCACCTCCGAAGTTCTCGCACACGTTCAGCTCGATGGCGTCCCTCGAACTCCGATCCAGCCGAGTGTTGAGGGAGAGTTTCACAAGACGACGGCGTGGTGACGATGATGATGCTCCACCGTGAGGCTTCGCCTAAGCTCCGCCACGGTATTCTCGAGGTGTAATATGGTGGAAGGGGCACCGCACACGGCTAAGGAACGATCTCAATGATCAACTTGTGTGTCATGGGGTGCCCTCACTTTTGTATATAAAGGAGGGAAGGGGAGGGCTGGCGGCCAAGGAGAGGTGCGCCAGGGTGTCCTACTCCTACTAGGAGTAGGATTCCCCCAATCCTAGTCCAACTAGGTTTCCCCAAGTGGGAAGGGAGAGAGAGGGGGGCGCCCCCTTCTCCTAGTCCTAATAGGACTAGGGAAGGAGGGAAGGTGCGGCCAGCACTTGGGCCCCCTTTTCTCCTTTCCACTAAGGCCCATGTTGGCCCATTAGCATTCCGGGGGGTTAGGTAACCTCCGGTGACTTGGTAAAATTCCCAATTTCACGGAACACTTCCGATGTCCAAACATAGACTTCCAATATATGAATCTTTATGTCTCGACCATTTCGAGACTCCTCGTCACGTCCGTGATCTCATCCGGGACTCGAACAACCTTCGGTACAGAAACATCATAAAAACTCATAGTAACTGTCATCGAAGCGTTAAGCGTGCGGACCCTCTACGGGTTCGAGAACTATGTAGACATGACCGAGACACCTCTCCGGTCAATAACCAATAGCGGGACCTGGATGCCCATATTGGCTCCTACATATTCTACGAAGATCTTTATCGGTCGACCGCATAACAACATACGTTGTTCCCTTTGTCATCGGTATGTTACTTGCCCGAGATTCGATCGTCGGTATCCAATACCTAGTTCAATCTCGTTACCGGCAAGTCTCTTTACTCGCTTCAGAATACATCATCTCACAACTAACACATTAGTTGCAATGCTTGCAAGGCTTATGTGATGTGCATTACCGAGAGGGCCCAGAGATACCTCTCCGGCAATCGGAGTGACAAATCCTAATCTCGAAATATGCCAACCCAACATGTACCTTCGGAGACACCTGTAATGTACCTTTATAATCACCCGATTGCCAGTGACGTTTGGTAGCACCCAAAGTGTTCCTCGTGCAAACGGGAGTTGCATAATCTCATAGTCATAGGAACATGTATAAGTCATGAAGAAAAGCACTAGCAATAAACTATACGATCAGGTGCTATGCTAATGGAATGGGTCATGTCAATCAGATCATTCAACCAATGATGTGATCCCGTTAATCAAATAACAACTCCTTGTTCATGGTTAGGAAACACAACCATCTTTGATTAACGAGCTAGTCAAGTAGAGGCATACTAGTGACACTCTGAGGTTTATGTATTCACACATGTATTATGTTTCCTGTTAATACAATTCTAGCATGAATAATAAACATTTATCATGATATAAGGAAATAAATAATAACTTTATTATTGCCTCTAGGGCATATTTCCTTCAGTCTCCCACTTGCACTAGAGTCAATAATCTAGATTACACAAGAATGATTCTAACACCCATGGAGTCTTGGTGCTGATCATGTTTTGCTCGTGGAAGAGGCTTAGTCAACGGGTTCCGCAACATTCAGATCCGTATGTATCTTGCATATCTCTATGTCTCCCACGGACCAAATCCGGATGGAGTTGAAGCGCCTTTTGATGTGCTTGGTTCTCTTGTGAAATCTGGATTCCTTTGCTAAGGCAATTGCACCAAAGATTGTCACAAAAGATTTTCATTGGACCCGATACACTAGGTACAACACCTAGATCGGTTATGAACTCCTTCATCCAGACTCCTTCATTAGCTGCTTCCAAGCAGCTATGTACTCAACTTCACATGTAGATCCCGCCACGACGCTTTGTTTGGAACTGCACCAACCGACAGCTCCTCCGTTTAATGTAAATACGTATCCGGTTTGCGATTTAGAATCGTCCGGATCGTGTCAAAGCTTGCGTCGACGTAACCGTTCTGACAGTTCTTTGCCACCGCCATAAATGAGAAACATATCCTTAGTCCTTCTCAAGTACTTAAGGATGTTCTTGACCGCTGTCCAAAGGATCCACTCTGGATTACTTTGGTACCGCCGCCAAACTTACAAAGAAGGCACACATCGTGTCCGGTACACAGCATTGCATACATGATAGAGCCTATGGCTGAAGCATAGGGAACATCTTTCATTTTCTCTCTATCTTCTGCGGTGGTCGGGCATTGAGTCTTACTCAACTTCACACCTTGTAGCACCGGCAAGAACCCTTTCTTTGCTCGATCCATTTTGAACTTTTTCAAAACTTTATCAAGGTATGTGCTTTGTGAAAGTCCTATTAGGCGTCTTGATCTATCTCTATAGATCTTAATGCCCAATATGTAAGCAGCTTCACCGAGGTCTTTCATCGAAAAACTCTTATTCAAGTATCCCTTTATGCTATCCAGAAATTCTATATCATTTCCGATCAGTAATATGTCATCCACATATAATATCGTAAATGCTATGAGCTCCCACTCACTTTCTTGTAAATACAGGCTTCTCCAAAAGTCTGTATAAAACCAAATGCTTTGATCACACTATCAAAACGTTTATTCCAACTCCGAGAGGCTTGCACCAGTCCATAAATGGATCGCTGGAGCTTGCACACTTTGTTAGCTCCCTTTGGATCGACAAAACCTTCTGGTTGCATCATATACAACTCTTCTTCCGTAAATCCATTCAGGAATGCAGTTTTAACATCCATTTGCCAAATTTCATAATCATAAAATGCGGCAATTGCTAACATGATTCGGACGGACTTAAGCATCGCCACGGGTGAGAAGGTCTCATCGTAGTCAATCCCTTGAACTTGTCGAAAACCTTTTGCAACAAGTCAAGCTTTATAGATGTGAACATTACCATCGTCGGTCTTCTTCTTGAAGATCCATTTATTCTCAATTGCTTGCCGATCATCGGGCAAGTCAACCAAAGTCCACACTTTGTTCTCATACATGGATCCCATCTCGCATTTCATGGCCTCAAGCCATTTTGTGGAATCTGGGCTCACCATCGCTTCTTCATAGTTCGTAGGTTCATCATGTTCCAAAGAATATGACTTCCAGAATAGGATTACCGTACCATTACAGTGCGGATCTTGCTCTGGTTGATCTACGAAGTTCAGAGAAACTTCGATCCAAGTTTCATGATCATCATCATTAGCTTCCTCCCCATTTGGTGTAGGTGTCACGGAAACTGATTTACGTGATGTACTACTTCTCAATAAGGGAGTAGATGCGATTATCTCATCAAGTTCTACTTTCCTCCCACTCACTTCTTTCGAGAGAAACTCCTTCTCCAAAAAGTTTCCGAATTTAGCAACAAAAATCTTGCCTTGGATCTGTGATAGAAGGTGTACCCAACATCTCCTTTGGGTATCCTATGAAGACACATTTCTCAGATTTGGGTTAGAGCTTTATGAGGTTTTAAGCTTTTTCACATAAGCATCGCAGCCCCAATCTTTCAGAAACGACAACTTTGGTTTATTGCCAAACCACAGTTCATAAGGCGTCGTCTCAACGTATTTAGATGGTGCCCTATTTAAAGTGAATGTAGCCGTCTCTAAAGCATAACCCCAAAACGATAGCGGTAAATCAAGAAGAGACATCATAGATCGCACCATATCTAATAAAGTACGACACGACGCTCGGACACACCATTACGTTGTGGTGTTCCGGTGGCGTAAGTTGCGAAACTATTCCGCATTGTTTCAAATGTAGGCCAAACTTCGTAACTCAAATATTCTCCTCCACGATCAGATCAGAGAAACTTTATTTTCTTGTTACGATGATTTTCCACTTCACTCTGAAATTCTTTGAACTTTTCAAATGTTTCAGATTTGTGTTTCATTAAGTAGATATACCCATATCTGCTCAAATCATCTGTGAAGGTGAGAAAATAACGATATCCGCCATTTAGCCTCAACATTCATTGGACCACATACATCAAGATGTATGATTTCCAATAAATCTGTTGCTCTCTCCATAGTTCCGAGAAGCGGTGTTTTAGTCATCTTGCCCATAAGGCACGGTTACGCAAGTGCCAAGTGATTCATAATCAAGTGACTCCAAAAGTCCATCAAGATGGAGTTTCTTCATGCGCTTTACACCGATATGACCTAAACGGCAAGTGCCACAAATAAGTTGCACCATCATTATCAACTCTGCATCTTTTGGTTTCAACATTATGAATATGTGTATCACTACTATCAAGATTAAGTAAAAACAAACCATTCTTCAATGGTGCATGACCATAAAAGATATTATTCATATAAATAGAACAACCATTATTCTCTCGATTTAAATGAATAACCGTCCTCGCATCAAACAAGATCCAGATATAATGTTCATGCTCAACGCCGGTACTAAATAACAATTATTTAGGTCTAATACTAATCTCAAGGTAGATGTAGAGGTAGCGTGCGATTGCGATCACATCGACTTTGGAACCATTTCCCACGCGATCGTCACCTCGTCCTTAGCCAATCTTCGCTTAATCCGTAGCCCCTGCTTCGAGTTGCAAATATTAGCAATGTAACCAAGATCAAATACCAGTGCTCTGCGAGTATTAGTAAGGTACACATCAATAACATGTATATCACATATACCTTTGTTAACCTTGCCATCCTTCTTATCCGCCAAATACTTGGGGCAGTTCCGCTTCGATGACCAGCACGCTTGCAATAGAAGCACTCGATTTGAGGCTTAGGACCAGACTTGGGTTTCTTCTCTTGATTAGCAACTTGCTTGCCGTTCTTTTGAAGTTTCCTTTTTCTTTCCTTTACCCTTTTCTTGAAACTAGTGGTTTTGTTAACCATCAACACTTGATGCTCCTTTTGATTTCTACCTCCAGCGGCTTTCAAAGATCGCGAAGAGCTTCGGGCATTGTTTTGGTCATCCCTTGCATATTATAGTTCATCACGAAGCTCTTGTAGCTTGGTGGCGATGATTGGAGAATTACATCAATGACGCAATCATCCGGAAGATTAACTCCCAGTTGAATCAAGTGATTGTTATATCCAGACATTACGAGTATATGCTCACCGATGTAACCGTTCTCCTCCATCTTACAGCCTATAGAACTTATTGGAGACTTCATATCTCTCAATCCGGCATTCGCTTGGAATATTAACTTCAACTCTGGAACATCTCATATGCTCCATGGTGTTCAAAACGACGTTGAAGTCCCGGTTCTAAGCCGTAAAGCATGGCACAATCGAACTATAGAGTAGTCATCGACTTTGCTTTGCCGTGACGTTCACAACTTCGCGCAGCCTTGCACCAGGCCCGGCACCTAACGGTGCTTCCAGGACGTAATTCTTCAGGCAGCAATAAGGATAATCCTCAAGTTACGGACCCGGTCCGTGTAATTGCTGCCATCATCTTTCAACTTTGCTTTCTCAAGGAACGCATTAAAATTCAACGGAACAACAAAGACGAGCCATCTATCTACACATCATAGACAAGCAAGATACTATCAGTACTAAGTTCATGATAAATTTAAGTTCAATTAATCATATTACTTAAGAACTCCCACTTAGAAAAATATCCCTCCAATTCTCTAAGTGATTGCGTGATCCATATCAACTACACCATGACCGATCACGTGTGATGGAGTAGTTTCAATGGTGAACATCAATATGTTGATCATATCTACTATATGATTCACGCTTTCGACCTTCGGTCTCGTGTTCCGAGGTCATATCTTATATGCATAGCTCGTCAAGTATAACTCGAGTATTCTGCGTGTGCAACTGTTTTGCACCCGTTGTATTTGAACGTAGAGCCTATCACACCCGATCACGTGGTGTCTCAAAGACGAAGAACTTTCGCAACGGTGCATACTCGTGGAGAACACTTCTTGATAATTTAGTAAGGGATCATCTTATAATGCTACCGTCAATCAAAGCAAGATAAGATGCATAAAGGATTAACATCACATGCAATCAATATAAGTGATATGATATGGCCATCATCATCTTGTGCTTGTGATCTCAATCTCCGAAGCACAGACATGATCACCATCGCCACCGGGCGTGACACCTTGATCTCCATCGTAGCATCGTTGTCGCCTCGCCAAACTTATGCTTCTCGACTATCGCTACCGCTTAGTGATAAAGTAAAGCATTACAGAGCGATTGCATTGCATACAATAAAGCGACAACCATATGGCTCCTGCCGATTGCCGATAACCGGTTACAAAACATGATCATCTCATACAATAAAATTCAGCATCATGTCTAGACCATATCACATCACAACATGCCCTGCAAAAACAAGTTAGACGTCCTCTACTTTGTTGTTGCAAATTTTACGTGGCTGCTACGGGCTTAAGCAAGAACCAATCTCACCTACGCATCAAAACCACAACGACATTTCGTCAAATAGACTCCGCTTTTAACCTTCTCAAGGACCGGGCGTAGCCACACTCAGTTCAACTAAAGTTGGAGAGACAGTCTTCCACAAGCCATCTATGTGCAAAGCACGCCGAGGGAACCGGTCTCGGCGTGAAGATGCACGCGTAAGGTTGGTCCGGATCGTCATCCCAACAATACCGAACCAAAGTATGACATCTCGGTAGGCGGTATGACTTGTATCGTCCACAACTCACTTGTGTTCTACTCGTGCATATCATCAAACCATAAAACCTAGGCTCGATACCACCGTTGGGAAACGTAGTAATTTCAAAAATTTTCCTACGATCACGCAAGATCATGGTGATGCATAGCAACGAGATGAGAGTGTTGTCTACGTACCCTCAGAGACCCGAACGGAAGCGTTGACACAACGTAGAGGAAGTAGTCGATTTCTTCACGATCCAACCGATCCAAGTACCGAACGACGGCACCTCCGAAGTTCTCGCACATCGCTCAGCTCGATGACGCCCCTCGAACTCCGATCCAGCCGAGTGTTGAGGAGAGTTTCACAAGACGACGGGCGCAGGACGATGATGATGCTCCACCGGCGCAGGCTTCGCCTAAGTTCCGCCACGGTATTCTCGAGGTGTAATATGGTGGAAGGGGCACCAGACACGGCTAAGGAACGATCTCAATGATCAACTTGTGTGTCATGGGGTGCCCTCCGCCTCAGTATATAAAGGAGGGAAGGAGGGGCTGGCCGGCCAAGGAGAGGTGCGCCAGGGTGTCCTACTCCTACTAGGAGTAGGATTCCCCCAATCCTAGTCCAACTAGGTTTCCCCAAGTGGGAAGGGAGAGAGAGGCGCCTTCTCCTAGTCCTAATAGGACTAGGGAAGGAGGGAAGGTGCGCCAGCACTTGGGCCCCCTTTTCTCCTTTCCACTAAGGCCCATGTTTGCCCATTAGCATTCCGTCGGGTTCCGGTAACCTCCCGGTACTTGTTAAAATTCCCAATTTCACCCTGAACACTTCCGATGTCCAAACATAGACTTCCAATATATGAATCTTTATGTCTCGACCATTTCGAGACTCATCGTCACGTCCGTGATCTCATCCGGACTCGAACAACCTTCGTACAGAAACATCATAAAACTCATAGTAACTGTCATCGAAGCGTTAAGCGTGCGGACCCTACGGGTTCGAGAACTATGTAGACATGACCGAGACACCTCTCCGTCAATAACCAATAGCGGGACCTGGATGCCCATATTGGCTCCTACATATTCTACGAAGATCTTTATCGGTCGGACCGCATAACAACATACGTTGTTCCCTTTGTCATCGGTATGTTACTTGCCCGAGATTCGATCGTCGGTATCCAATACCTAGTTCAATCTCGCTACCGCAAGTCTCTTTACTCGCTTCGTAATACATCATCTCACAACTAACACATTAGTTGCAATGCTTGCAAGGCTTATGTGATGTGCATTACCGAGAAGGCCCAGAGATACCTCTCCGACAATCGGAGTGACAAATCCTAATCTCGAAATATGCCAACCCAACATGTACCTTCGGAGACACCTGTAATGTACCTTTATAATCACCCGATTACGTTGTGACGTTTGGTAGCACCCAAAGTGTTCCTCGTGCAAACGGGAGTTGCATAATCTCATAGTCATAGGAACATGTATAAGTCATGAAGAAAAGCACTAGCAATAAACTATACGATCAGGTGCTATGCTAATGGAATGGGTCATGTCAATCAGATCATTCAACCAATGATGTGATCCCGTTAATCAAATAACAACTCCTTGTTCATGGTTAGGAAACACAACCATCTTTGATTAACGAGCTAGTCAAGTAGAGGCATACTAGTGACACTCAGAGGTTTATGTATTCACACATGTATTATGTTTCCTGTTAATACAATTCTAGCATGAATAATAAACATTTATCATGATATAAGGAAATAAATAATAACTTTATTATTGCCTCTAGGGCATATTTCCTTCAATACAAAGTCCCAGCTCAGTAATATCTTATTGAGCCGGCCCTTGGGGGCTACACGTTGTTGCTCAAGTTTACATGATTATATTTACAAAGTCCCTGCTCATTATTGCATAATGACCCGGCCCTTGGGGGCTACACTGGTTGAAATCTTTATGAGCATAAGGCAATTACAAGTGTCGAGTTCTTTGCAAGCATGACAACCCGGCACTTGGGGGCTACGGTGATATGCATATAAGGGAGGAATAACTTCAAATTATCAGTTTTGAGCAAATCAGGTATTATATTATTATCGAGAAATCTGCAAAGTTTATGACTCAAGGCGTCATCATAAGATTAACCGGCAAGCATTAGCAGTTATGACCGGTGTTATCAATATTTACAAGCCGCAATTTTGCTCGCCAAATTTCTACATCTTTAAACCGGCGGATCATCAGATGAATCTTGAGTCCAATATGTTTATTAAGCCGGTGCCTTGGAAGCTGACTCAAGTGAATTATTCTTCACAATATTTTTCTATGAGAAACCAACATCAGCAAATTGAGTATGAAGCTAGCTTATTGACCCGGATTTCCTAGATGAAGGAAATGACAATTGGACTTAAGGATGATCAGGTGCCGGCGTACAAGAATTTTTAACCCGGAACACAATCTGTCAAAGTTGTTCTTGTGTTTGTTTTACAGGATCAGTTTAACATGGATAAATCCAAATTAAACTAGGGGCTAATGTCGGGGATATACCCCGCGGTATGACCCGGCCGGACATGGCGCTTCACCGATGACCCACCGGAGGACTGGCGACTCACGGGTCTGGCGGCTCACTGGTCAGACGAGTCACGGATGACCCCGACGGCGGGTCACATAGAGGACTAGGCCCAAGGCCCAGTAGGCCGGCTCATATTATGGAGGGCCGGCTTAAGACAGAAGACATGAGGAATATTTCCTTTACGAGGAAGCAAGACCCGTACTTGTATCCGACTTGTAATAGAGAATAAGTTAGTTCTAATCCTAATAGGACTCTACATGTAAGCCGCCCCTTCAACTTATATAAGGAGGGGCAGGGCTCCCCAAAGAGGGACAAGAAAGAAGAAACAATCTATAGGGCTAGATACAAAGAGCCGGCTTACCGGCGACTCCCTCATGATCATAATGAGACCTAGCCACAAACAGCATGTAGGGTTATTACCGGATGATGTTTCCCGGGGCCCGAAGCTGTCTAAACCCTTGTCTTGTGTGTTGATCCACTGCGTGTCTCTCGATTCTGCCCAACCCCTCTCAAGCTACCGCATAGATGCGTTGGCCTCGCGACTAAGCCCTCACACTAAGGACATCTGTCGTGACAAATCCACGACAGAGAGGGAGAGGGAGGCGCCAGGGGCTAGGGTGTGCAGCCCTCCCTCCCCCCCACTATATATATAGCCCCCATGGGGGGGCGGCCCTAGGAGATGGGATCTCCAAGGGGGGGCGGCCAAGGGGTGGCTTGCCCCCCAAGCCAAGGGGGGCGGCCCCCACCCCTAGGGTTTCCTGCCCTAGGCGCAGGGGGAGGCCCAAGGGGGGCGCACCAGCCCACCAGGGGCTGGTTACCCTCCCCACTTCAGCCCATGGGGCCCTCCAGGATAGGTGGCCCCACCCGATGGACCCCCGGGACCCTTTCGGTGGTCCCGGTACAATACCGGTGACCCCCGAAACTTTCCCGATGGCCGAAACTTGACTTCCTATATATAAATCTTTACCTCCGGACCATTCCGGAACTCCTCGTGACATCCGGGATCTCATCCGAGACTCCGAACAACTTTCAGGTTACTGCATACTAATATCTCTACAACCCTAAGCGCCTTTGAACATTAAGTGTGTAGACCCTACGGGTTCGGAGACACGCAGACATGACCGAGACGACTCTCCGTCAATAACCAACAGCGGATATGGATACCCATGTTGGCTCCCTCATGCTCCTCGATGATCTCATCGGATGAACCACGATGTCGAGGATTCAATCAATCCCGTATACAATTCCCTTTGTCAATCGATGCGTTACTTGCGAGACTCGATCGTCGGTATCCCAATACCTCGTTCAATCTCGTTACCAGCAAGTCACTTTACTCGTACCGTAATGCATGATCCCGTGACCAGACACTTGGTCACATTGAGCTCATTATGGATGGATTACCGAGTGGGCCCAAAGATACCTCTCCGTCATACGGAGTGACAAATCCCAGTCTTGATTCGTGCCAACCCAACAAACACTTTCGGAGATACCCGTAGTGCACCTTTATAGCCACCCAGTTACGTTGTGACGTTTGGCACACCCAAAGCACTCCTACGGTATCCGGGAGTTGCACAATCTCATGGTCTAAGGAAATGATACTTGACATTTGGAAAAAAGCTCTAGCAAACGAACTACATGATCTTTGTGCTATGCTTAGGATTGGGTCTTGTCCATCACATCATTCTCCTAATGATGTGATACCGTTATCAATGACATCCAATGCCCATAGTCAGGAAACCATGACTATCTGTTGATCAACGAGCTAGTCAACTAGAGGCTCACTAGGGACACGTTGTGGTCTATGTATTCACACATTTATTACGATTTCCGGATAACACAATTATAGCATGAATAATATACAATTATCATGAACAAAGAAATATAATAATAACCATTTTATTATTGCCTCTAGGGCATATTTCCAACAGTCTCCCACTTGCACTAGAGTCACTAATCAAGTTACATTGTGATGAATCGAACACCCATAGAGTTCTGGTGTTGATCATTTTTGCTCTAGGGAGAGGTTTAGTCAACGGATCTGCTACATTCAGGTCCGTATGTACTTTACAAATATCTACGTCTCCATCTTGAACATTTTCACGAATGGAGTTGAAGCGACGCTTGATGTGCCTGGTCTTCTTGTGAAACCTGGGCTCCTTGGCTAGTGCAATAGCTCCAGTGTTGTCACAGAAGAGTGTGATCGGCCACGACGCATTGGGTATGACTCCTAGGTCGGTGATGAACTCCTTCACCCAGATTGCTTCATGTGCTACCTCCGAGGCTGCCATGTACTCCGCTTCACATGTAGATCCCGCCACGACGCTTTGCTTGCAAATCGCACTACCATCGCCCCACCATTCAAAATAAACACGTATCCGGTTTGTGACTTAGAGTCATCCAGATCTGTGTCGAAGCTAGCGTCTACGTAACCCTTTACGACGAGCTCTTCGTCACCTCCATACATGAGAAACATGTCCTTAGTCCTTTTCAGGTACTTCAGGATATTCTTGACCGCTGTCCAGTGTTCCATGCTCGGATTACTTTGGTACCTTCCTACCAAACTTACGGCAAGGTTTACATCAGGTCTGGTGCATAGCATGGCATACATGATAGACCCTATGGCCGAGGCATAGGAGACGACACTCATCTTTTCTCTATCTTCTGCCGTGGTCGGGCATTGAGCCGTGCTCAATCGCACACCTTGCAATACAGGCAAGAACCCCTTCTTGGACTGATCCATATTGAACTTCTTCAATATCTTGTCAAGGTACGTGCTTTGTGAAAGACCAATGAGGCGTCTCGATCTATCTCTATAGATCTTGATGCCTAATATATAAGCAGCTTCTCCAAGGTCCTTCATTGAAAAACACTTGTTCAAGTAGGCCTTCATGCTTTCCAAGAATTCTATATCATTTCCCATCAACGATATGTCATCCACATATAATATGAGAAATGCTACTGAGCTCCCACTCACTTTCTTGTAAACACAAAGCTTCTCCATAAGTGCTGTAAACCCAAACGCTTTGATCATCTCATAAAATCGAATGTTCCAACTCCGAGATGCTTGCATCAGCCCATAGATTGAGCGTTGGAGCTTGCACACCTTGTTAGCATTCTCTGGGTCGACAAAACCTTTCGGCTGCATCATATACAATTCTTCCTTAAGAAAGCCGTTAAGGAATGCCGTTTTGACGTCCATTTGCCATATCTCATAATCATAGTATGCGGCAATTGCTAACATGATTGAGACGGACTTGACTTCGCTACGGAGAGAAAGTCTCATCGTAGTCAACCCCTTGAACTTGTCGATAACCCTTAGCGACAAGTCGAGCCTATATAGATGGTCACATTACCATCCGCGACATTCTTCTTCTTAAAGATCCATTTATTTTCTATGGCTCGTCGATCATCGGGCAAGTCAGTCAAAGTCCATACTTCATTTTCATACATGGATCCTATCTCGGATTTCTTGGCTTCTAGCCATTTGTCGGAATCCGGGCCCGCCATCGCTTCTTCATAGTTCAAAGGTTCATTGTTGTCTAACAACATGATTTCCAAGACAGGGTTGCCGTACCACTCTGGTGCGGAACATGTCCTTGTGGACCTACGAAGTTCAGTAGGAGCTTGATCCGAAGAACCTTGATTATCATCATTAACCTCCTCTCTAGTCGGTGCAGGCACCACGGGAACATCTTCCTGAGCTGCGCTACTTCCCGTTTCAAGAGGTAGTACTTTATCAAGCTCTACTTTCCTCCCACTTAATTCTTTTGAGAGAAACTCTTTCTCCAGAAAGGATCCATTCTTAGCAACAAAGATCTTGCCTTCGGATCTGAGGCAGAAGGTATACCCAATTGTTTCCTTAGGGTATCCTATGAAGACGCATTTTTCCGACTTGGGTTCGAGCTTTTCAGGTTGAAGTTTCTTGACATAAGCATCGCATCCCCAAACTTTTAGAAACGACAGCTTAGGTTTCTTCCCAAACCATAATTCATACGGTGTCGTCTCAATGGATTTCGACGGAGCCCTATTTAAAGTGAATGCGGCTGTCTCTAGAGCGTATCCCCAAAATGATAGCGGTAAATCGGTGAGTGACATCATGGATCGCACCATATCCAATAGAGTGCGATTCTGACGTTCGGACACACCGTTCTGTTGAGGTGTTCCAGGCGGCGTGAGTTGTGAAACGATTCCACATTTCCTTAAGTGCGTACCAAATTCGTGACTTGAATATTCTCCCCCATGATCTGATCGTAAGAACTTTATTTTCATGTCACGTTGATTCTCAACCTCACTCTAAAATTCCTTGAACTTTTCAAAGGTCTCAGACTTGTGTTTCATTAAGTAGACATATCCATATCTACTCAAGTCATCAGTGAGAGTGATAACATAATGATATCCTCCACGAGCCTCAACGCTCATTGGACCGCACACATCGGTATGTATGATTTCCAACAAGTTGGTTGCTCGCTCCATTGTTCCGGGGAACGGAGTCTTGGTCATTTTGCCCATAAGGCATGGTTCGCATGTGTCAAATGATTCATAATCGAGAGACTCTAAAAGTCCATCAGCATGGAGCTTCTTCATGCGCTTGACACCAATGTGACCAAAGGCGGCAAGCCACAAGTATGTGGGACTATCATTATCAACTTTACATCTTTTGGTATTCACACTATGAATATGTGTAACAATACGCTCGGGATTCATTAAGAATAAACCATTCACCGGTGGGCATGACCATAAAACATATCTCTCATATAAATAGAACAACCATTATTCTTGGATTTAAATGAGTAGCCATCTCGAATTAAACGAGATCATGATACAATGTTCATGCTCAAAGCTGGCACTAAATAACAATTATTGAGGTTTAAAACTAATCCCGTAGGTAAATGTAGAGGTAGCGTGCCGACGGCGATCACATCGACCTTGGAACCATTCCCGACGCGCATCGTCACCTCGTCCTTCACCAGTCTCCGCTTATTCCGCAGCTCCTGCTTTGAGTTACAAATATGAGCAACCGCACCGGTATCAAATACCCAGGAGCTACTATGAGTACTGGTAAGGTACACATCAATTACATGTATATCACATATACCTTTAGTGTTGCCGCTTCTTGTCCGCTAAGTATTTGGGGCAGTTCCGCTTCCAAAGGACCACTTCCCTTGCAATAAAAGCACTCAGTCTCGTGCTTGGGTCCATTCTTTGGCTTCTTCCAAGAATCGGGCTTACCGGGCGCGGCAACTCCCTTCCCGTCCTTCTTGAAGTTCTTCTTACCCTTGCCTTTCTTAAACTTAGTGGTTTTATTCACCATCAACACTTGATGTTCCTTTTTTATCTCCACCTCTGCTGATTTCAGCATTGAATATACCTCGGGAATGGTCTTTTCCATCCTCGCATATTGAAGTTCATCACAAAGCTCTTGTAGCTCGGTGGAAGCGATCAAGGATCCTGTCAATGATCGCGTCATCCGGGAGATTAACTCCCGGTGAGTCAAGCGGTTGTGCAACCTGACATTTTGAGTATGTGCTCACCGACGTAACTATTTTCCTCCATCTTACAATCAAGAACTTGTCGGAGACTTCATATCTCTCGACCGGGCATGAGCTTGGAAAACCATTTTCAGCTCTTGAACATCTCATATGCTCCGTGCTGCTCAAAACGCTTTTGGAGCCCCGGTTCTAAGTCAGAAGCATGCCGACCGAACGAGGGAGTAATCATCAAGATTTAGACCGCCAAGCCGCTCATAACGCCTCTTGGTTCTCGGGATGGGTGCTTCACCTAGCGGTGCTTCTAGGACATAATCTTTCTTGGCAGCTATGAGGATGATCCTCGTGTTCCGGACTCCAACAAGATAGTTGCTGCCATCATCTTTCAGCTTGGTTTTCTCTAGGAACGCGTTGAAGTTGAGGGTAACATTAGCGTGGGCCATTTGACCTACAAGACATATTGTAAAGATTTTAGACTAAGTTCATGATAATTAAGTTCATCTAATCAAATTATTCAATGAACTCCCACTCAGATAGACATCCATCTAGTCATCTAAGTGAAACATGATCCGAGTTAACTAGGTCGTGTCCGATCATCACGTGAGACGGACTAGTCAACGTCGGTGAACATCATCATGTTGATCGTATCTTCTATACGACTCATGCTCGACCTTTCGGTCTTCCGTGTTCCGAGGCCATGTATGTACATGCTAGGCTCGTCAAGTCAACCTAAGTGTATTGCGTGTGTAAATCTGGCTTACACCCGTTGTATTGAACGTTAGAATCTATCACACCCGATCATCACGTGGTGCTTCAAACAACGAACCTTCGCAACGGTGCATTAGGGGAACACTTTCTTGAAATTATTATAAGGGATCATCTTATTTACTACCGTCGTTCTAAGCAAATAAGAAGCAAAACATCACATGCAATCAAATAGTGACATGATATGGCCAATATCATATTGCTCCTTTGATCTCCATCTTTGGGGCGCCATGATCATCTTCGTCACCGGCATGACACCATGATCTCCATCATCATGATCTCCATCATCGTGTCTTCATGAAGTTGTCACGCCAACGATTACTTCTACTTCTATGGCTAACGCGTTTAGCAATAAAGTAAAGTAATTACATGGCGTTATTCAATGACACGCAGGTCATAAAAAAAATATAGACGACTCCTATGGCTCCTGCCGGTTGTCATATTCATCGACATGCAAGTCGTGATTCCTATTACAAGAACATGATCATCTCATACATCACATATATCATTCATCACATCCTTTGGCCATATCACATCACAAAGCACTTGCTGCAAAAACAAGTTAGACGTCCTCTAATTGTTGTTGCATGTTTTTACGTGGTTGTTATAGGTTTCTAGAAAGAACGTTTCTTACCTACGTAAAACCACAACGTGATATGCCAATTTCTATTAACCCTTCATAAGGACCCTTTTCATCGAATCCACTCCAACTAATGTCGGAGAGACAGACACCCGCTAGCCACCTTATGCAACTAGTGCATGTCAATCGGTGGAACCTATCTCACGTAAGCGTACTGTTGGGGAACGTAGTAATTTCAAAAATTTCCTACGCACACGCAAGACCATGGTGATGGCATAGCAACGAGAGGGGAGAGTGTATGTCCACGTACCCTCGTAGACCGTAAGCGGAAGCGTTATATCAACGCGGTTGATGTAGTCGTACGTCTTCACGATCCGACCGATCCAAGCACCATTACTCGGCACCTCCGAAGTTCTTGGCACACGCTCAGCTCGATGACGATCCCCGGCTCCGATCCAAAGCAAAGCGTCGGGGAGGAGTTCCACAAGACAACGGCGTGGTGACGATCTTGATGTTCTACCGTCGCAGGCTTCGCCTAAGCACCGCTACAATATGACCGAGGTGGAATATGGTGGAGGGGGCACCTGACACGCCAAGGAACGATCACGAAGATCAACTTGTGTGTCCATGGGGTGCCCCTGCCCCTCAGATATAAAGGAGGGAGGGAGGAGGAGGCCGGCCCTAGGAGGGCGCGCCATGGGGAGTCCTACTCCCACCGGAGTAGGATTCCCTTTCCTAGTCCAACTAGGAGTCCTTCCATGTATTAGAAGTAGGAGACAAGGAAGGGAAGAGAGAAGGGAAGGAAGGAGGGGGTGCGGCCCCTCCCCCTAGTCCAATTCGGACTAGGCCATGGGGGGGCGCGCGGCCTGCCCCAGGCAGCCCCTCTCTCTTTCCCGCAGGGCCCAATAAGGCCCAATACTTCTCTCCGGCGAATTCTCGTAACTCTCCGGTACTCCGAAAAATACCCAATTATTGGAACCTTCCGAACTCCGAATATAGTCGTCCAATATATCGATCTTTACGTCTCGACCATTTCGAGACTCCTCGTCATGTCCCCGATCTCATCTGGGACTCCGAACTCCTTCGGTACATCAAAACTCATAAACTCATAATATAATTGTCATCGAAACCTTAAGCGTGCGGACCCTACGGGTTCGAGAACTATGTAGACATGACCTAGAACTATTCTCGGTCAATAACCAATAAGCGGGACCTGGATGCCCATATTGGCTCCTACATATTCTACGAAGATCTTTATCGGTCAAACCGCATAACAACATACGTTGTTCCCTTTGTCATCGGTATGTTACTTGCGAGATTCGATCGTCGGTATCCAATACCTAGTTCAATCTCGTTACCGCAAGTCTCTTTACTCGTTACGTAATGCATCATTCCGTAACTAACTCATTAGCTACATTGCTTGCAAGGCTTATAGTGATGTGCATTACCGAGAGGGCCCAGAGATACCTCTCCGACAATCGGAGTGACAAAACCTAATCTCGAAATACGCCAACCCAACATGTACCTTTGGAGACACCTGTAGTACTCCTTTATAATCACCCGATTACGTTGTGACGCTTGGTAGCACCCAAAGTGTTCCTCCGGTAAGCAGGAGTTGCATAATCTCATAGTTACAGGAACATGTATAAGTCATGAAGAAAGCAATAGCAACATACTAAACGATCAAGTGCTAGGCTAACGGAATGGGTCATGTCAATCAGATCATTCTCCTAATGATGTGATCCCGTTAATCAAATGACAACTCATGTCTATGGTTAGGAAACATAACCATCTTTGATTAACGAGCTAGTCAAGTAGAGGCATACTAGTGACACTGCTTGTCTATGTATTCACACATGTATTATGTTTCCGGTTAATACAATTCTAGCATGAATAATAAACATTTATCATGATATAAGGAAATAAATAATAACTTTATTATTGCCTCTAGGGCATATTTCCTTGAGTCTCCCACTTGCACTAGAGTCAATAATCTAGTTCACATCGCCATGTGATTTAACATCAATAGTTCACATCTATATGTGGTTAACACCCATAGTTCACATCGACATGTGACCAACACCCAAAGGGTTTACTAGAGTCAGATAATCTAGCTCACATCGCTATGTGATTAACACCCAAAGAGTACTAAGGTGTGATCATGTTTTGTTTGTGAGAGAAGTTTAGTCAACGGGTCTGCCACATTCAGATCCATATGTATTTTGCAAATTTCTATGTCTACAATGCTCTGCACTGAGCTACTCTAGCTAATTGCTCCCACTTTCAATATGTATCCAGATTGAGACTCAGAGTCATCTAGATTAGTGTTTAAAACTTGCATCGAAGTAACCCTTTACTTACCTAACCTTTTCACTTCCATAATCGAGAAACACATCCTTATTCTACTATGGATAATTTTGACCGCTGTCCATTGATCTACTCCTAGATCACTATTGCACTCCTTGCCAAGCTTAGTGGTAGGATATGCAATAGATCCGGTACACAAAGATGACATACTTTATAGAACCTATGGCTGATGCATAGGGAATGACTTTCATTCTCTTTCTATCTTACTGCCGTGGTCGGGTTTTGAGTCTTACTCAATCTCACACCTTGTAACACAGGCAAGAACTCTTTCTTTTGACTGCTCCATTTTGAACTACTTCAAAATCTTGTCAAGGTATGCGCTTATTGAAAAAACTTATCAAGTGTCTTGATCTATCTCAATAGATCTTGATGCTCAATATGTAAGCAGCTTCACCGAGGTCTTTCTTTGAAAAACTCCTTTCAAATACTCCTTTATGCTTTGCAGAATAATTCTACATTATTTCCGATCAACAATATGTCATTCACATATACTTATCAGAAATGTCAGAGTGCTCCCACTCACTTTCTTGTAAATACAGGCTTCTCCAAAAGTCTCAGATAAAACCATATGCTTTGATCACACTATCAAAGCGCTTATTCCAACTCCGAGATGCTTGCACCAGTCCATAGATGGATCATTGGAGCTTGCACATTTTATTAGCTCCTTTAGGATTGACAAAACCTTACGGTTGCATCATATACAACTCTTCTTTAATAAATCCATTAAAGAATGCAGTTTTGACATCCATTTGCCGATTTCATAAAATGTGGCAATTGCTAACATGATTCGGACAGACTTAAGCATCGCTACAGTTGAGAAAATCTCATTGTAGTCAACACCTTGAATTTGTCGAAAAACCCTTTTTGCGACAAGTCGAGCTTTGTAGATAGTAACACTACTATCAGTGTCCGTCTTCCTCTTGAAGATCCATTTATTTAACATGGCTTGCTGATCATCGAGCAAGTTAATCAAAGTCCATACTTTGTTCTCATACATGGATCCTATCTCGCATTTCATGGCCTCAAGCCATTTCGCGGAATCTGGGCTCATCATCGCTTCCTCATAGTTCGTAGGTTCATCATGGTCTAGTAACATGACTTCCGAACATGATTACCGCACGACTCAAAAGTGCGGATCTTACTCTGGAAGACCTACGAGGTTTGGTAGCAACTTGATCTGAAGTTTCATGATCATCATCATTAGCTTCCTCACTAATTGGTGTAGGAATCACTGGAACTGATTTCCGTGATGAAATACTTTCCAATTCGGGAGAAGGTACAAATTACCTTATCAAGCTCCACTTTCCTCCCACTCACTTCTTTCGAGAGAAACTCCTTCTCTAGAAAGGATCCATTTATAAGCAACGAATGTTTTTGCCTTCGGATCTGTGATAGAAGGTATACCCAACAATTTCCTTTGGGTATTCTATGAAGACGCACTTCTCCGATTTGGGTTTGAGCTTATCAGGATGAAACTTTTTCACATAAGCATCACAACTTCCAAACTTTAAGAAACGACAGCTTAGGTTTACTGTTAAACCATAGTTCATACGGTGTCGTCTCAACGGATTTAGATGGTGCCCTATTAAACGTGAATGCAGCTGTCTCTAATGCATAACCCTAAAACGATAGTGGTAAACCGATAAGAGACATCATAGATCGCATCATATCCAATAAAGTGCGGTTACGACGTTCGGACACACCATAACATTGTGATGTTCCAGGTGGCGTGAGCTGTGAAACTATTCCACATTATTTTAATTGAAGACCAAACTCGTAACTCAAATATTTGTCTCCGTGATCAGATCGCAGAAACTTTATTTTCATGTTACGATGATTTTTCCACTTCACTCTGAAATTCTTTGAACCTTTCAATTATTTCAGACTTATGTTTCATCAAGAAGATATACGCATATCTGCTCAAATCATCTGTGAAGGTCGAAAATAATGATACTTGCCACGAGCATCAACACTCATTGAATCGCATACATCGGTATGTATTATTTCCAATAAGTCAAGAGCTTGTTCCATTGTTCCGAGAACGGAGTTTTAGTCATCTTGCCCAAAAGGCACGGTTCGCAAGCATCAAATGATTCATAATCAAGTGATTCCAAAAGTCCATCGGCATGGAGTTTTCTTCATGCGC
This sequence comes from Aegilops bicornis, assembly GCA_021605145.1. Classification (NCBI taxonomy): domain Eukaryota; kingdom Viridiplantae; phylum Streptophyta; class Magnoliopsida; order Poales; family Poaceae; genus Aegilops; species Aegilops bicornis. The sequence goes on from CM038670.1 coordinate 537,159,069, forward strand.
TTTACACCAATATGACCTAAACGGCAAGTGCCACAAATAAGTTGCACTATCATTATTAACTTTGCATCTTTTGGTTTCAATATTATGAATATGTGTATCACTATGATCGAGATCCAATGAACCATTTTCATTGGGTGTGTAACCATATAAGGTTTTATTCATGTAAATGTAACAACAATTTATTCTCTTACTTAAATGAATAACCGTATTGCAATAAACATGATCAAATCATACTTATGCTCAACACCAAATAACACTTATTTAGGTTCCATACTAATCCCGAAAGTATAGGGAGTGTGCGATGATGATCATATCAATCTTGGAACTACTTCCAACACTCATCTTCACTTCCCCTTCAACTAGTTTCATTCATTACGCAACTCCCGCTTCAAGTTACTACTCTTAGCAACTGAACCAGTATCAAATACCGAGGGGTTGCTACGAACACTAGTAAAATACACATCAATAATCTGTATCTCAAATATACCTTTGTTCACTTTGCCATCCTTCTTATCCGCCAAATACTTGGGGTAGTTCCGCTTCTAGTGACCAGTTCCATTGCGGCAAAAGTACTTAGTCTCGTGCTTAGGTCCAGACTTGGGCTTCTTCACTCGAGCAAAGCAACTTGCTTGCCGCTCTTCTTGAAGTTCCCTTCTTTTCCCTTTGCCCTTTTCTTGAAACTAGTGGTCTTGTCAATCATCAACACTTGACGCTCTTTTCTTGATTTCTACCTTCACGATTTCAAAGATCACGTAAGAGCTTGGGATTTACTTTTGTTATCCCTTGCATATTATAGTTCATCACGAAGTTCTACTAACTTGGTGATGGTGACTAGAGAATTCTGTCAATCACTATCTTATCCGGAAGATTAACTCCCACTTGATTTCAAGCGATTGAAGTACCTGCATAATCTGAGAACATGCTCACTAGTTGAGCGATTCTCCTCCATCTTTTAGCTATAGAACTTGTTGGAGACTTCATATCTCTCAACTCGGTATTTGCTTGAAATATTAACTTCAACTCCTGGAACATCTCATATGGTCCATGACGCTCAAAACGCCTTTTGAAGTCCCGATTCTAAGCCGTTAAGTATGGTTCACTAAACTATCAAGTAGTCATCATATTGAGCCAGCCAAACGCTCATAACGCCCGCATTTGCTCCTGCAATAGTGCATCACCTAGCGGTGCATTAAGGACATAATTCTTACGTGCGGCAATGAGGATAAACCTCGGATCACGGATCCAATCCGCATCATTGCTACTAATATTTTTCAATACAATTTTCTCTAGGAACATATCAAAACAAACATATAAAAGCATAGGGAAGCAACAACGCGAGCTATTGATCTACAACATAATTTGCAAAATTCTACCAGACTAAGTTCATGATAAATTAAAGTTCAATTAATCATATTACTTAAGAACTCCCACTTAGATAGACATCTCTCTAGTCATCTAAGTGATCACGTGATCCAAATCAACTAAACCATAACCGATCATCACGTGAGATGGAGTAGTTTTCAATGGTGAACATCACTATGTTGATCATATCTACTATATGATTCACGCCGACCTTTCGGTCTCCGTGTTCCGAGGCCATATCTGCATATGCTAGGCTCGTCAAGTATAACCTGAGTATTCTGCGGCGTGCAAAACTGGCTTGCACCCGTTGTAGATGGACGAGAGCTTATCACACCCGATCATCACGTGGTGTCTCAAGACGCATTTAACTTTGGCAATTGCATACTGTGGAGAACACTTCTTGATAATTTTGTGAGAGATCATCTTAAAATGCTACCGTCAATCAAAGCAAGATAAGATGTATAACAGATAAACATCATATGCAATCAAAATATGTGACATGATATGGCCATCATCATCTTGTGCCTTTGATCTCCATCTCCAAAGCATCGTCATGATTTCCATCGTCACCGGCACGACACCATGATCTTCATCATCTTGATCTATATCAATGTGTCGTCACATGGTCGCCTCGCCAACTATTGCTCTTGCAACTATTGCTATCGCATAGCGATAAAGTAAAGCAATTATTTGGCACTTGCATCTTATGCAACAAAGAGACAACCATAGGGCTTCCGCCATTGCCGATAACTTCAACAAAACATGATCATCTCATACAACAACTTATATCTCATCACGTCTTGACCATATCACATCACAACATGCCCCGCAAAAACAAGTTAGACGTCCTCTACTTTGTTGTTGCAAATTTTACGTGGCTGCTATGGGCTTAAGTAAGAACCAATCTCACCTACGCATCAAGACCACAACGACATTTCCGTCAATTAGACTCGCTTTTAACCTTCTCAAGGACCGGGCGTAGCCACACTCAGTTCAACTAAAGTGAGAGAGACAGACACCCGCCAGCCACCTTTAAGCACGTAGTGCTCGTAGAACGGTGAAACCAGTCTCGCGTAAGCGTCACGCGTAATGTCGGTCCGGGCCGCTTCATCTCACAATACCGCTGAACCAAAGTATGACATGTCGGTAGGCGATGACTTGTATCGCCCACAACTCACTTGTGTTCTACTCGTGCAAAACATCAAACCATAAAAACCTAGGCTCTGATACCACTGTTGGGGAACGTAGTAATTTCAAAAATTTCCTACGCACATGCAAGACCATGGTGATGGCATAGCAACGAGAGGGGAGAGTGTATGTCCACGTACCCTCGTAGACCGTAAGCGGAAGCGTTATATCAACGCGGTTGATGTAGTCGTACGTCTTCACGATCCGACCGATCCAAGCACCGTTACTCCGGCACCTCCGAGTTCTTGGCACACGTTCAGCTCGATGACGATCCCGGGCTCCGATCCGCAAAGCGTCGGGGAGGAGTTCCACAAGACGACGGCGTGGTGACGATCTTGATGTTCTACCGTCGCGCAGGGCTTCGCCTAAGCTCCGCGACGATATGACCGAAGTGGAATATGGTGGAGGGGGGCACCGCACACGGCTAAGGAACGATCCATAGATCAACTTGTGTGTTCATGGGGTGCCCCCTGCCTCCGTATATAAAGGAGGGAGGGAGGAGGAGGCCGGCCCTAGGAGGGGCGCGCCATGGGGAGTCCTACTCCCACCGGGAGTAGGATTCCCCTTTTCCTAGTCCAACTAGGAGTCCTTCCATGTATTAGAAGTAGGAGACAAGGAAGGGGAAGAGAGAAGGGAAGGAAGGAGGGGGTGCGGCCCCTCCCCCTAGTCCAATTCGGACCAGGCCATGGGGGGGCGCGCGGCCTGCCCTAGGAAGCCCCTCTCTCTTTCCCGCAGGGCCCAATAAGGCCCAATACTTCTCCCCGGCGAATTCTCGTAACTCTCCGGTACTCCGAAAAATACCGAATCATTCGAACCTTTCCGAACTCCGAATATAGTCGTCCAATATATCGATCTTTACATCTCGACCATTTCGAGACTCCTCGTCATGTCCCCGATCTCATCTGGGACTCCGAACTCCTTCGGTACATCAAAACTCATAAACTCATAATATAATTGTCATCGAAACCTTAAGCGTGCGGACCCTACGGGTTCGAGAACTATGTAGACATGACCTAGAACTATTCTCGGTCAATAACCAATAGCGGGACCTGGATGCCCATATTGGCTCCTACATATTCTACGAAGATCTTTATCGGTCAAACCGCATAACAACATACGTTGTTCCCTTTGTCATCGGTATGTTACTTGCCCGAGATTCGATCGTCGGTATCCAATACCTAGTTCAATCTCGCTACCGCAAGTCTCTTTACTGCTACGTAATGCATCATTCCGTAACTAACTCATTAGCTACATTGCTTGCAAGGCTTATAGTGATGTGCATTACCGAGAGGGCCCAGAGATACCTCTCCCACAATCGGAGTGACAAAACCTAATCTCGAAATACGCCAACCCAACATGTACCTTTGGAGACACCTGTAGTACTCCTTTATAATCACCCGATTACGTTGTGACGCTTTGGTAGCACCCAAAGTGTTCCTCCGTAAACGGAGTTGCATAATCTCATAGTTACGGGGAACATGTATAAGTCATGAAGAAAGCAATAGCAACATACTAAACGATCAAGTGCTAGGCTAACGGAATGGGTCATGTCAATCAGATCATTCTCCTAATGATGTGATCCCGTTAATCAAATGACAACTCATGTCTATGGTTAGGAAACATAACCATCTTTGATTAACGAGCTAGTCAAGTAGAGGCATACTAGAGACACTCGCTTGTCTATGTATTCACACATGTATTATGTTTCCGGTTAATACAATTCTAGCATGAATAATAAACATTTATCATGATATAAGGAAATAAATAATAACTTTATTATTGCCTCTAGGGCATATTTCCTTCACGTACGTGTAAGGTTGGTCCGGGCCGCTTCATCCCACGATGCCGCCGAAGCAATATAAGACTAGTAGTGGCAAGAAAATTGACAACATATACGCCCACAACTGCTTTGTGTTCTACTCGTGCATAGTAACTACGCATAAACCTAGCTCATGATGCCACTGTAGGGGAACGGAGCAGAAATCAAAAAAATTCTACGCATCACCAAGATCAATCTATGGAGTTATCTAGCAACGAGGGGAAAAGAAGTGCATCTACATACCCTTGTAGATCGCGAGCGGAAGCGTTCAAGAGAATGGGGTTGATGGAGTCGTACTCGTCGTGATCCAAATCACCGATGACCGAGCGCCGAACGGACGGCACCTCCGCTGCTCAACACACGACGGTTGGGGAAGACGTCTCCTCCTTCTTGATCCAAAGAAGGGGAAGGAGAGGTTGATGGAGATCCAGCAAGACGACGGCGCGTGGTGATGGATGCAGCAGGGATCTCGGCAGGGCTTCGCCAAGCTCTACGGAGAGGAGGAGGTGTTGGAGAGGGAGAGGGAGGCGCCAGGGGCTAGGGTGCGCAGCCCTACCTCCCCCCCTATATATAGGCCCCCTGGGGGCGCCAGCCCTAGGAGATGGGATCTCCAGGGGGGCGGCCAAGGGGTGGCTTGCCCCCCAAGCCAAGGGGGGCACCCCCCACCCCTAGGGTTTCCTGCCCTAGGCGCAGGGGGAGGCCCAAGGAGGGTGCACCAGCCCACCAGGGGCTGGTTCCCCTCCCCACTTCAGGACATGGGGCCCTCCGGGATAGGTGGCCCCACCCGGTGGACCCCCGGGACCCTTTCGATGGTCCCGGTACAATACCGGTGACCCCTGAAACTTTCCTGATGGCCGAAACTTGACTTCCTATATATAAATCTTTACCTCCGGACCATTACGGAACTCCTCGTGACGTCTGGGATCTCATCCGGGACTCCGAACAACTTTTGGGTTACTGCATACTAATATCTCTACAACCCTAGCGTCACTGAACCTTAAGTGTGTAGACCCTATGGGTTCGGGAGACACGCAGACATGACCGAGACGATTCTCCCATTAATAACCAACACGGATCCGGATACCCATGGCTCCCACATGCTCCTCGATGATCTCATCGGATGAACCACGATGTCGAGGATTCAATCAATCCCGTATACAATTCCCTTTGTCAATCGGTACGTTACTTGCCCGAGACTCGATCGTCGGTATCCCAATACCTCGTTCAATCTCAAGCACCGGCAAGTCACTTCATTCGTACCGTAATGCATGATCCCGTGACCAGACGCTTGGTCACATTGAGCTCATTATGATGATGCATTACCGAGTGGGCCCAGAGATACCTCTCCGTCATACGGAGTGACAAATCGATCTCGATTCGTGCCAACCCAATGACACTTTCGGAGATACCCGTAGTGCACCTTTATAGCCACCCGATTACGTTGTGACGCTTGGCACACCCAAAGCACTCCCTACGGTATCCGGAGTTGCACAATCTCATGGTCTAAGGAAATGATACTTGACATTTGGAAAAGCTCTAGCAAACGAACTACACGATCTTTGTGCTATGCTTAGGATTGGGTCTTGTCCATCACATCATTCTCCTAATGATGTGATCCCGTTATCAATGACATCCAATGTCCATAGTCAGGAAACCATGACTATCTCATTGATCAACGAGCTAGTCAACTAGAGGCTCACTAGGGACACGTTGTGGTCTATGTATTCACACATGTATTACGATTTCCGGATAACACAATTATAGCATGAATAATAGACAATTATCATGAACAAAGAAATATAATAATAACCATTTTATTATTGCCTCTAGGGCATATTTCCAACAATTGTCTCCGTTGCCGGTATTACTGTCCTTTTCTCGACGTGATTTTGAACGGCGTCGCTGACGTCGACGTTTCGGTGGTGCGTCCGCGGGCGTGTCCTCACTCGGATCTTTCCTGCCTTCGTCATCGTCCTCTTTGGGTGGATCTACCATATACACATCATATATGGAGGTAGCCGTCCAGCGCCCGGTGAATGGCGGGTCTTGGCTTTGTTTGTCTCTGGCATCGTCGTCCATACCGTCGATGTCTTCGGAGGCGTAATCTAGCATGTCGGTCTAATCATCGACAATGGCTATTAAGTGGGTGGTGGGTGGGACGTAAAATTCCCCGCTCTCAGCCCCTAGTCCGGGCTGGGCGTAGTTCGGAGGCGATACTTCCGTATTGGCGAGGGATCGCATTAAGTACAAGGCCTCGTTTAAGAGCGAAGGCCAGACAAGGAACCAAGGACCTGCAGGGCTAGGCACGGTAGATTCTGCCAGGCTGTGCTTACTAGATGCGGACCTTGAGAGTTCGGAGTTTGCATCATGAGGCGGGTTCGGCTCTCCGATGATAGTGAGAGTCCTGCTTGATTCCAGGGTCGCCGAAGACATAGTTGCCTCCGGGTCTCCAGAGGAAAGTTCCATAGTAGGAGAGAGTCCGGTGGGTTTCAGATACCCATCTTCGGATGAAGTAGTCTGCCCCGGATCTAAGGCCGGGGCAGGGATGATAGTTGTCCTTGAACGGTGTGTGATGAAGGATCCGATGGGTTTCCTTCGGTGGTTGAGGCCGTGAACCCTTCGAAGATCAAGTCTCCTCGGATGTCGGCGACGTAATTCAAGCTTCCGAAATCTGATTTGATGACCAGGGGCATAGCTGTCGATCTGTTCAAGGTGGCCAACTGAATTGGCACGCAGAGCGAAGCCACCGAACACAAAAAGTTGACCGAGGAGGAAAGTTTCCCCGGAAACAGCATCGTTGTTGATGATCGAACGGGCCATCAAACCTTATGCCGACGACACAGTGGAACTCTCAATGAAAGCACCAATGTCGGTGTCAAAACCGGCCGATCTCGGGTAGGGGGACCCGAACTGTGCGTCTGAGGATCGAAGGTAACAGGAGACGGGGGACACAATGTTTTACCCAGGTTCAGGCCCTCTTAATGGAGGTAATACCCTACTTCCTGCTTGATTGAATTTGATGAGTATAGGGGTTACAAGAGTTGATCTACCTCGAGATCGTAATGGCTAAACCCTAGTTGTCTAGCCTATGTAAATTCTGATAGCCTCTACGGACTAAACCATCCGGTTTATATAGACACCGGAGGGGCCTAGGGTTGTACAGAGTCGGTTTACAGAGGAAGGAAACTACACATCCGGATGCCAATCTTGCCATCCACGCAAAGGAGAGTCCCATCCGGACACGGGGAAAGGTCTTCTGCCTTGTTTCTTCACGGCCAATCAGTCCAGCCCATGTTACATAGACCGGACACCCTAGGACCCCTTAATCTAGGACTCCCTCACATATGCACCGCAACATGTTGATGGTCTTTTGTGGTGTGTCATCGATAGAGTAGCGACTTTGCATTGCGAACATGGATCACTTCCATGTTGCAGGGCGCGTAGTGCTTGTGCTCATGGCGTCAAACATGGACATTGCCAAAACGACGCGACATTTGTTTCATGCCTTGAAACTCCACACTTATGTCCAACCACACCTCACACAACAATTCATTGTCCTTCACTGAGGACATTGTCATTGTGTTTGCTTCAAAGTAAACAACGAGAACATCAAATTTTATGACAATGGCATTGGGACGAATACTTGTCGAGCATGGTGTCCACCATATATGGTGTTTGTAGTGAGTGAAGGATACATGGGCTGCAACAGGATCCGGGGTGGAATTGTGGCGTAGTCCAAGGAGGGTAGGAGCGTGGGTGGGACACCAGAGGTCTAGCAAGACCTGAGTTACGGTGGGGGTAGTACAATAGCGGCATCGGTCTCCAAGGGTGTGGATAGAGAGCATAGCGAGAGGGAGAGAGTGAGTAAAAGGGCTTCTAGTGGGGGCATTTTGATGGGCCAAGGGTGTTGGAGTTCGACGTGGTAGACGTCTAGACGCCACAATACTCCCCAGGCCCGGTTTCGATTTGGGTTGGATGACAAAAAACTTCCACAACATTTGATTCAAACATTTAGAGGCAATATTCATGATCCACGTCGGAGTTGCCCTACTCCCTATAACTGAACATAGCCTCATGTCCATACAAGCATGGTGTAAGAGTATCTACAATCGGACGCCCCATATCCGCCCAAAGGCTCGGGCAGCCTGCCCGGACAGAAACAAGCCACCTAACCGACTGCCCCAAACGCAGCCCAAGCGGTCAAGCTGACATGCAAACCCAATACCCATCCCATACGTGGGCGGATATGGGACACCCAGACGCGTCTGCCACGTCGGATCCGGCCCACTATGGCTCACCCGACCCCACATATATTCATCCTTATCTGCACTATGGACCAAACCCTAGCCACTCCACTCCCTCCGTTATCAAACTTTTGTCCTGCAAACTCCAGGCTGCTCGGGCATGGTGGGTAGCGATTCCGACTACGAGATCTCCTGATCCGTTGACTGAGAACTTGTCCCACGCGGGGGTGAGGAAGAGATGGTTGTGTGCATTGCTCTGCGCCGCTCCCGATAGGAGTGCGCCAGACCGCGGTTAGACTCGACCCGGTGGGAATCGATTGTGTCTGCTCAAGTGGAACTTGGATTCATTGGGGCTAGTGGCTTGAAGCGCGTGACTGTGGCCTGGCTGGAAGCGGTTACCACCGTTTGGCGGTGCAACCCCTTTGTTGGTGCATCGTCCTCACGCCGCCGGGCTCCGAGTCGAAGGTCAATGCCGACATGCCTCATAAACTATCCACGTCTTTCGTGAGGCATGCCCTCCGTGTGAGGCACAGGGCACGGAAGGCCATGGAGGCGGAGTCGAACGCCGCCGCCGCCTGGTGCCGCAACCTTAGGGTGGCGGACCATGAGGTTGGCCCGTCCACGTCTATCGTGGACCTCACCTCCACCGACGATGTCTAGGCCGTGGGTTATGACGAGGAAGAGTAGGGCGTATGCTAGACGGCGGCGCCTCGTGTCCAATGTGGGACAGTCCATGTCCCTTGTCCTACTATACCTCGCCGGCAACCGGCCCTTCACTTCGCGGTCTCACGGCCGCCGGACAGGAACACGAACACCACCAAAGATTTAGACTAGGTTTTACGTTATATGTAATTGTATGAAATTGAGGATTTACAATGAGAGATACATGGCCGCGGCATCCAATATTTAAGATGTGAATATGTGATCTGTCACCATCCATGGACACAGACCGTGTTGGGTGCCGGATATAGCCGCGCCCGCGTACGCTGCACCCGTGTTGAAATCCACGGAAGTACTCGTACGCCGCACCCGCGCGCATACCCACGGGACGCGCCTATGTGCCCACCGCCGCAAGGCCCCCAGCCTCCGCTCGCAGTTGCCGATCCGCCATCGGTAGGTTCACTGATGATTTCGCAGTTCCACCCACCCGCAGCACGTACAAGCCATCCCGGCCCCATGACGCCGATGGTCAGACGGTAGAAGAAGATGGATACATCCCGCGTGCCGCAGATCCTTTTCTTGAAAGAAAGAGAAAATCATTCTCTTTCCCTTCCACATCATATCATCATAATCAACGATGAAAGTTTTCAGTCCCGAGAGAAGAGAAAGAAACGTGAAGAATGACGTCCGTTTTCCACAGTCCAAGCACGTTATTTCCGCCATTGCTGCTTGCCAGCGGTAGCGAGCAATTCATTTCAGTAAAAACAGTTGGGTATTGTGTTCCGCGTGACAACCAGATCTTGCCTGTCTGCTTGTAAGGCCAGCGCTTTGACTCTCGTCAGTTACCACTTACTCTCGTCGTAAAATAGATAGATTTAATTTACTTATTTTGCGGGTGGTAGTTTATTATTTGACCGCAACCGTTTCTAGTGCTTCAAAAGCAAGCAGGGCTCCCTTCAAAATCAAAAAATAAAAGAGCAAGCAAGGCACAACGGGAGCCAGACTGTACTCGGTTCAGTAACCGCCAAATCAAGCAACACGGAGAGAAGGGAAAGCTCCCAATGCACACAAGGACCTCACTGTCAATTACAACAAACCAGAGGTCCAAACGACAATTAGTTCCCGGAGAAAACAAATCATGAGCACGCCATGTCATGGCACATCATCATCATAATCTAATCACCAAATAAAACTAGTACTACTCCTCGGAGCAGCAGCACTGCAGCAGTGGTATTAATTAAATCGAACCCATCCCAGCGGGGAAGAAGAAGAAGAAGAAGAAGCCTCTCCTTCTCCTTTAAGCTTCGAATCATCCTTCCCCCCTCGCCCCTCCCTCCCTCCCACCTCATCTCGCCGCGACGAAGCTTCCAAAACCCCCAAAAGGATCCCCCAATCTCCGCCTCTGCCTCCGCCCCGATCAAGCTCTCAGCAGCGGTTACCGCGCGGCTCGGCGGGATCCATGGAGAGGTACGAGCTGCTCAAGGACATCGGCGCCGGCAACTTCGGCGTCGCCCGGCTGATGCGGAACAAGGAGACCAAGGAGCTCGTCGCCATGAAGTACATCCCACGAGGCCTCAAGGTGCGCCCGCGGCCCGCCGCCACCGGCCGGAGTCGGGCTCCCCTGTGATTCGTCCCATGTCGAGACGGCCCGGTTGAGTTTTCCCCCCTGCTGCGAATTCAGTAACGGAGTGTCTTTTTGGGCGTTTCTTGGTGTTTGCAGATTGACGAGAATGTGGCGAGGGAGATCATAAACCACCGCTCGCTGCGGCACCCCAACATAATCCGATTCAAGGAGGTGGGCGAGGGAACGGGCAAGGCGCCGGGATCAATCCTTCTCGCCTTCTCTGCCCGAAGAAGAGTATAACGGATTGATTCTTTTGCAGGTGGTGGTCACGCCGACGCACCTGGCGATTGTGATGGAGTACGCGGCCGGCGGCGAGCTCTTTGACCGGATCTGCAACGCCGGGAGGTTCAGCGAGGACGAGGTGAGGATCGGTCCATTGCCCGTGTCCATTTTCGGCGCCGGTTCGTGTAACCGACGGTTGCTTTGTCCCCGCAGGCCAGGTACTTCTTCCAGCAGCTCATCTGCGGCGTGAGCTACTGCCACTTCATGGTAAGAACAAGCAAACCGGTGCAATCCCTGATAAAAAAAATCCTAGATCATCAGATGGTATAAAATAGTCGTTGATCTGCAGCAAATTTGCCACCGGGACCTGAAGCTGGAGAACACTCTGCTGGACGGCAGCCCGGCGCCCCGCCTCAAGATCTGCGACTTCGGTTACTCAAAGGTAATACTGATAAAAATAGTAACAACAATTATAATTAAAAGGAGGCATTTTCTGCGGGGGGTCAAAAGCTGCACTTTGCTTGGCTTTGCGGCCGGAAAGATCGGAGGATTCATCTCGCCCTCCCGAAATGCAATTGGTTTCCTCTTCCTGCGCAAAACTGCTCGCGAAAGCAACGTCCCCTGCCATTGTTGACCCGAACAAGTTCGGCGCCACGCCAACGCCTTTTTTCCCGCTGCGGTGCACTGAACATGCTTCCCTTTTCTTCCTTTTGCAGTCTTCGCTGCTGCACTCGAAGCCCAAGTCGACGGTTGGAACGCCGGCGTACATCGCCCCGGAGGTGCTCTCCCGCCGGGAATACGACGGCAAGGTCAGTCAGTCGGTCTCCGGCTCTCTCTCTCTCTCCGCCGTTTTCTCTATTCTTCTGCCTCGTGACTCTGCTCATGGGCCCGCCGTGCGGTGGGTCCCGGAGGCAGTGGCGGTAGCGACCCACTTGTCCTGGCCCGTGAGCACGTGCCGCCTGCCGCTGCAGTACACGTACACGTAGCGTGACTCTCGCTTCTCGAGGCCGCCAACTAGCAGCCCTTGTGGACTGGGTCTATGGGCCACACCACTCCATTCAGCGAGTGGGCCCGGGGGTTCATTCTGGCGCGAGTCTATAGGCTGGGTCCTTTGGGGCCAGCTATCTCTGAGACTCTGACTGGTGGATTCGGAATTTGTCCCTAGTTACAGATCTGCCTGCCTGTTACCGGGCAGACGCGCGGACTCCCACTGGGCGGTGGGCCCAACGCCACGCTGGCTCTGAGATACTAGTGTCTCTCGCTTGCTGCTGCTGCTGCTCCTATGGCAGATGATTAGATTCCCGGTTAAATGTGGACAGTCCTTGTCGTGGCAGTCCTCCAAATTTATTTTTTATTTTGAAATGCAGTGGATTTTGTTGAAAAACTCGGTCGAAAAAGCGAAAAGGTGAGAGATCATGCAAAGATATGTTGCTCTTTCTGTGTCTGATGACGTCGATTTGGACATTCACATTCTCATGATCGAAATTCACACATCATGCTCGATCGATGGCGATGCTCGCTCCAACCAGCGGTCTCTGCTTCTCATGCACGCCATCCAAATGTGAAAAAGAGGGGAGGAAAGGTTTAGGTTGATCGGATTCAGTGGTCACGAGTTCTTTTGTTTTTCCGCGAGAACATCAAGAGTTCGCGAGCTCGTGTGCGCCCTCTTGGTTTAATTTATTGTGGCCTGGAGTAAAGTTAGATTTCCTGGAGAAAGCATGTGATTCTGTGGATACAGATATTAGAATTAGATACCCTATTTCTGCACTTGATACTAGGAAAGCTTGGAGCTGGGGACCGGGGTAGGGTTGTTTGTAATTTCAGGTGCGAAATGCAACTTCAGTGGGTGAAGAGACGGGAGCGTGATTATGTCTATAGGAGCATGCGTCAAAAGGAGTGATTTTACATCACTAGGTAATTAAAATGCTCAGACGGAGATAGGTCAGTTGAATGCATGTTTGTGACAAGCAAAAGCTCCATGAGGCAGACACACCCATGGGCACATCAGCTTGACAAATCGTTTGGTTTTTGTTGGACGTGTCATTTTTTTAGGCTCACTTCATACTTTATGTCCTTGTCTGAAACATTTTACCATCATGGTCCTAGTGCTACAGATACAGATTAGCCTTTTTTTTCTAAACGAACGGATTAGCTACTTGATGTTGTCACAAAGGTCCATCTGACCCAATCCTTTTCAAGTAGCCTTGTTAGACTGAACTTCTCGTTGGCGCTTTGTGGTCCTTTATAAATATTTCATTATCTATCTCTTTTTCTCTCGTTGTCCGATACTGCCATGATATCTTTTGAAGAATTTTCTGTACGACGGTTACTGTTTTTTTCTTCCCTCACTGTCAAACAAATCATATCAGACTGGTTACATCTTGGCTTTCCAGCGCTGCAAAATTGGTCGTGTTGCTTGTCAAAGAGAAACAGTATGATGAGCTGGAGATCAGCATAGATAGTCTATGGATAGCATAGCAACCAGTACTACTTTATTGTTCGTTTCTAGGCCAACCCTTTTAAGACTGCAAAGTGTCATTGATTTCCCTAAACATATGGCGTCCACTTTTTCTGCAATAAAATATGTGCATTTTGTCTGCTTTCACATTAAATTATGCTGTTGTGTTTGTCTCGACCTACCTGATCTTCGGTTAGATTGTTTTGAAATTCGCTGATTGCCTTTGTGGAACCAAAGTTGCATGTAAATCATTTTGTTTGAAGTTCGTAAATATAATAGTTCTGTGTTACTTCCCAAAATAACAACTGCATAGAACACAACAGGTGTGATTATTATATGTAGCTCATATCATTTCCCGCAGGGAGAAGATTTAAGTTCAATACAATTTTACAAACATGTAAACACAGCTGAATTTTGAGCACTTGAAGCTTTATGTACTATTTCCGCATTTATGATCGTACATCTTAAATTGGTTATGTTCCAAATGTGCTTTCCTGCAAGCTGTTCTTGCCTTCTTGCGTTTTCATTTATCTATATTTGTCTGTTAGTTTGTTATGTGTTCTAACATATTTGCATCTATTGATGGTTCAGACAGCTGATGTGTGGTCTTGTGGAGTGACCCTTTATGTGATGCTAGTGGGCGGTTACCCTTTTGAGGATCCTGATGACCCCAAGAACTTCAGAAAGACCATTGGGGTAGCAATTTCAAACCTTTTTTTGTGTGCTAAGCAGCGTAGAATTCAACTTTCTTATGGTTGGTCCATTTGTTCTTCTCGCAGAGAATAATGTCAATCCAATACAAAATACCGGAGTACGTCCACGTATCCCAAGACTGCAAGCAACTCCTTGCCAGTATTTTCGTCGCAAACCCTGCAAAGGTACTTTTCGGATTAAACTCAGGTCAGCTCACTGGAGCGATTCATCGTCGGCTTATTCTTTTCCCAACCATCATTCCAGAGAATAACAATGAGGGAGATCAGGAACCACCCCTGGTTCTTGAAGAACTTGCCAAGAGAGCTCACGGAAGCTGCCCAAGCAATGTACTACAAGAGAGACAACAGCGCCCCAACCTACTCCGTCCAGTCCGTGGAGGAGATCATGAAGATCGTGGAGGAGGCGCAGAAACCGCCTCCTTCCACCACTCCGGTGGCGGGTTTCGGGTGGGTGGAGGAGGACGAGCAGGAGGATGGCAAAAAGCCAGAGGAGGAAGCGGAGGAGGAAGACGAGGAAGATGAGTATGAGAAGCAGTTGAATGAGGTACGTGCCAGCGGCGAGTTCCAGATCAGCTAGCTGATGGGGGTGCTTCACTGGTGTGAGAAGGCCACAGACCGGGGATAAAATTTGTCATATAGTTTGTAGTTTGTGGTTTTGTTCTTGAGTTTTTCTCTTCATTCTTGTCTCTGATTCTGCAACAGTGTAAATTACCGAAGTGGTTCCGTCGCTGTCTTTACAATGACTGATTAAGTTAGCATTGCGGAAACATAATGTATGGAATAAATCATCTTATTGAGCATGTTCTTGCACTTCTCTTTCCTGTTCTGAAGATCACAGCTGCACCCTGAGCTGTTTATTAATCTGGTCTATTAAATCGTGCTGGGACAATTATCAAATGATCCAGAATGGTGCCACTGGCAGCTCCTCGTTGATGTCCATGTACTAGTTCTGAATCCTGATGAGCAACTACCCTCTCTAGCTTCAGAGAAGACCCTGCAGATGTCTGCAGATATTTCCAAATGTATCATGTAGTGCTTTCACTGCAGATATTTGCAGATGCACACATGTGCTTGTGCGGTTTTACCACTGTGACAAAGAAAACTTATTTCAGATAGAAACAAGTACATCGATCAAGAACAGATATCAACAACAAAATAAAAATGATGCTGTTATTAAACAACTAAAGATTTCTTTTCTTTTTTTAGGGGAAACTAAAGATTCCACTAACTATAAAATTGCATGGGCCAACAGTCCTCTCAGTAATCTGTTTAACATATCATCAACTAATCCTGCAAATCATCGCAAACAATGTAATCCTGCAAAAGGAAACTTTCCAGTAAACTGAGTTTTTTCTTCTGTGGGTTATATTACCCTCCACTCTAGCCATGTTATTCTCCAGCGGAAATGATAAGCAATTCAAGCAAGAAAGATCCGAGGGTTGATGTTTAATGGCAAGAAATGCACATTTGCTGCCTTGCTGCGGAAAAACTGACGTGAATTAGCACGCTCTTAAAACAAGCATACATTCAGTATGGAAGAGACGCGTCAAAAAAATCTGTATGGAAGAGACAACGATACGAGAGAAGGTTGTTATTAAATTAAATCCTGCCAACATATTAGATTAGCTTAGGGCTTAGCTATACAACACGTCCAGTCATAAAATGGAATGTGACTAGCATCTCACAAAATAGTCGCAAGTCAAGATACCACACACCCATGCTGTGCTGTAGCTAATTGAGCTCTTTGTTTCCATTTTATCTCAACAACTAGCCTACTAGCTGCTGTTGTCTAATCAGATGGAGAAAGTACCTACCTGTCTTGGAAAAATTGGAAGACGTCTGCAATTACTCCCTCCGTTCCTAAATACTTGTCTTTCTAGAGGTTTCAAATGGTGACTACATACGGAACAAAATGAGTGAATCTACACTCTAAAATATGTCTATATACATCCGTATATGATGACCATTTGAAATCTCTAGAAAAACAAGTATTTAGAAACGGAGGGAGTATAACTGTGCCCATACGATCGACATTGATGGCGTTGTCAGTTAGGACGGAGAAATTTTTTCCTCTGTCATAGTGCTCACCCAGAGAGTGCATTAGGACCTACGCTTGGCTAAAAGAATAAATTCCACATTTCACCCCTAAGATCCGCGTGTGGTACTTTCTTTTACCCCATTTAGCAGAAATTGCTCAAAAATACCCCATTTAGGCAAGTTTCTTTCAGGTTTTACCATTTTTACTCTCTGCCAGCAGGTCCGTTCTTTTTAGAACAAAAATGCCGGGAGCGTCCGGCTTTAACGGGATAAAGCCCACAACATGCATAGTGCACAGAACAAACCGAACAAGTACGAAAAAAGGTTTTAGAAATCCAGCCATAACTTGCGGGGCAATCTGCCCGAAGTAAGCACGCAGGCTAAAAAACATGCAAAAGTTGCAACTACCTTAAGAAGAAACAGGAGGGGACCTGCCGATATTGTTGATATGCCGAATTCTGACCATCACCGTTTGCGGGCAATCAACATCCTGTCGTCTCCTCAACGGAGCCGACTGTTGCAAAAATAGGATACATTAGCTTGGTGCGACGAGAATACACCCTGGATGGTAATCTCGTTGAATGTGCCAAAGCGACCAAAGCAATGCTCCAACACATCTCCACATTACGCGTTTTGAAGAGCCACACAATGAAGATACTTGTAGGACCGAAAGTAGGTCTAGAGGGGGGGTGATTAGACTACTTGACCAATAAAAACCTAGTCTTTTTCCAATTTTAGTTCTGGTAGATTTTAACAATTCTATCAAGTCTGCTAGCTACATGCAAGTCTAATATAGTGGCAGCGAAAAGTAAAGACTTTGCACACGAAAGTAGAGAAAGGGTTTCGAGATAATCAAACGCAATGAAGACACAGTGATTTTTGGCGTGGTTCCGGTAGGTGATACTATCGTACGTCCATGTCGCTAGAGACTTCAACACAAAGAGGGTAATGGTTGAGTGAGTCCACGGAGGGCTCCACCGGTGAAGGTTCCACGAAAAAGTAACCTTGTCTATGCCATCATGGCATACTTCACGAAGGACTAGCCTCAATTGGGGTAGATCTTCACAAAGTAGACGATCTCCTTGGTACAACTCCACAAGCTTGAAGGCTCCCAAGTGACACCTAACTAATCTAAGAGACACACTCTTCAAAAAGTAATAGATGTTATTGTTGATGATAAACTCCTTGTCTTATGCTTCAAAAGATAGTCTCCTCGACACTCAAACACTCTCTCACAAATTTTAGCTATGTGGTAGGAGAGGTACTAGAGTGAAAAGCAACTTGTGGAGGCTAGAGATCAAGGATCCAAGGTTCAAATGGAATCGTTTTGATCTCAACACAAGGGTAGGTGGTTCTCTATCAGAAGACGAATATGAGAAGTGGTAGCTTCGAACTGG
This sequence comes from Aegilops bicornis, assembly GCA_021605145.1. NCBI lineage: Eukaryota > Viridiplantae > Streptophyta > Magnoliopsida > Poales > Poaceae > Aegilops > Aegilops bicornis. The sequence continues at coordinate 537,176,793 of CM038670.1, forward strand.
TTGCTCTCTTTGAGAGTTGGTGGAATGGGTGGGTATATATAGGCAATACCCAAAATCCAACCGTTAGTATGCACTACTCGGTGGGACCGATTAGATCAAAAGGTCTGGACTTTAGGATTTTCGGTGAGACTGGATGAAATCTCTCTGTCGGACCGAGATGAGATGACCTAAGCACTTTCCACACTTAGGTGTCACCGATCGAAACCATTCAAAAAATCTGAGATGTATGCAATTGGTAACAGAAGGTTGGCAAGTGCTCTTCAGTGGGACTGAAGGGTCAACTCGGTGTGACCGAGATGCTAGGGTTTATGCAGTGGCTATGTGAAGTGTATCTTAGTGAGTCCGGCTAGATGAATATCGATGGGACCGATATAGACTTTATGGTTTTGGACATAGATGAATGTGAGAGTGTGATTGAGGATTTTGGAGCAATATCTCTAAGCACTTGAGCATCTGGATCATGATCAAAATGTCATCCCCTTTTAATAGTATTGTCTTTCCTATGGACTCAATGTAATCTTGGATCACTAAACTAAAAATGTAGAGTCTTGGAGCTTCGCCAACACATGTCCTTCGCATTTTGAGGGGTCCACATTCACATCACATTGCCATACCTAAATTGAACTTTCCTGAAATATTCTTTGAGTAGTCATTAGTTCAGTGATGTATATGTTGTTATGAATTACCAAAACCACCTAGGATTAGTTGCACTTTCAATCTCCCCTCTTTTGGTAATTTATGACAACATATAAATCAAAGCTTCGACATAAGATATAATCATGAATAACATCATCACTTTGAGAAGTATGTGATAAGCAAGAGCTCCCCCTAAATTTGTGCATTATTTAAATGTTGCGTTTGAATGCAAATGCACAATTGATTAGGATCGTGGGATAACTCTTCTATGTCACACACATCTTGGTAGAGCACACAAAAGAATATGAATGGAATACAATAAGAACTCATCACCAAGAAACACATGTGAATTACCATTGTAACATACATAAGAAAATGATAGGTAACATGTAGGAATTGTTGGGGAACGCAGTATTTCAAAAAAATTACCTGCGATCACGCAAGATCTATCTAGGAGATGCATAGCAACGAGCGGGGAGAGTGTGTCCACGTACCTTCGTAGACCGGAAGAGGAAGTGTTTAGTAACGCAGTTGATGTAGTCGAACGTCTTCGCGATCCAACCGATCCTAGCACCGAACGTACGGCACCTCCGTGTTCAGCACACATTCAGCATGATGACGTCCCTCGAGCTCTTGATCCAGTTGAGGACGAGGGAGAGTTTCATTAGCACGAAGGCGTGGCAACGGTGATGATGAAGTTACTGGCGCAGGGCTTCGCCTAAGTAATACGACGATATGACCGAGGTGTGTAACTGTGGAGGGGGGCACCGCACACGGCTAAGAGAAGACTTGGTCTGTCTATGGGGTGCCCCCCGCCTCCGTATACAAGGGGGGGGGGGGGAGAGGAGACCGCTCCCCTAGGGGCACGCCAAGTGTGGGGAGTCCTACTAGGACTCCCTAGTCCTAGTAGGATTCCCCTCTCCCTTTTCCTTTTCCGGAGTAGTAAAGGGGGAAAGAGAGGATGAGTAGGAGAGGGAAAGGGCGGGGGCGCCACCCCCACCCCTTGTCCAATTCGGATTGGCAAGGGGGGGGGGGCGCCACCTCCTGGTGGCCCATTAACCTCCGGGCGCGATACCTCTCCGATACTCGGAGTGACAAATCCTAATCTCGATCTATGCCAACTCAACAAACACCATCGGAGACACCTGTAGAGCATCTTTATAATCACCCAGTTACGTTGTGACATTTGATAGCACACAAAGTGTTCCTCCGGTATTCGGGAGTTGCATAATCTCAAAGTCAGAGGAACATGTATAAGTCATGAAGAAAGCAATAGCAATAAAACTAAACGAACATAATGCTAAGCTAACGGATGGTCTTCTCCATCACATCATTCTCTAATGATGTGATCCCGTTCATCAAATGACAACACATGTCTATGGTCAGTGTTGGGGATATAACTATTTGTGTAAAACCGCCCAGGAGGGGCCGGGTTACGCAAAGGTGATTCATCATATAAAGCCCAAGATCAAGTGTGAAGATGGCGGTTCAATAAAGGGTCTAAAGCCCACAGGCGACTTAAGGCCCGTAGTGATAAACCGCCGTAATGGCATGACTTGTATTATAAGGCAAGATTAACTAGTCATTGAGCCGGACACTGTTTATGAGCCGGCCGGGACTCTGTAGGACGCAGGGCGTCAACCCGTGTATATAAGGGGACGACCCGCTAGCGGCTTAGGGAAAGTAACATCAATTGGAGAGCCGGGCATAGCGTATTTTGCTCCCTGGTCATCGAAACCCTAGCAATACCAACCCAACTAGACGTAGGCTTTACCTTTATCGTAAGGGGCCAAACTAGTATAAAACCTCTCTCGTGTCTCTTGTCCCGTTAACCCCTTTAAGTTTCCTAGTTGCGATGGCTCCACGACTAAGTCCTTGCAAGAGGACATTTGCCGTGACAATTCCACGACAGTTGGCGCCCACCGTGGGGCCAGCGCACGGTGGATTTGAGTTCTTGAAGGGCAACTTCGAAGGGCTCAAGGGATACGCTGTGGGCTGGATGACCAAGAGTCGTCGCGGCAAGATCTACATCGACGATGAAGGCTGGGGCGCCGACGCCGGCTCAATTGAGTAAGGGTACCGGGTTCCCTTCGGCGGAATCCACGTCTTCATCGGCCGGATCGGTGAGCCGGGCCCTGAGCCGGACAACTGCACCGACCTCGTCGAGACGACTCAGCGTACGAGACCCGCCCGTGCTCAACCCGTCGTGAAGCGTGCCTTCATGGGTTGCATCCATGGAGGAGAACTTTCCGGAGGATCCGTAGACGGCGGTGAGACGGCCGTCCACTCCGATGGTGATTCATCCACTGGTGAGACAGATTTGTTGTATCAATTGCAAGATGGTAGGCTTGGGGGCTATTCCGATGGCAGCAGTATTCCGGACCCCTTTGAGCCGCCAAGCTGGGTAGGGGTCTTCATGGCTGGTACTCAACCCGCCAAAACTCTAAAGCTGCCGCAGCAATAACGTCCGGGTCGAGCGGCGGGCAGAGGCCATGTGCGCCACGCTCACTCGGCCGCTTGATCTCATGGATAAGCCGACGCCCCGTTAACCGCCACGCTTATTCCTCGCAAGTCAAGATGAGCATGATGCGAGAGGTGGCACGGTAGCGGGGGAAATAGCTCGGGCCAAGGAGGCCTTAGCACCGAGGACACCAGTTGGCCGCAGAGCAGGCGACTTTGGATGCACGGGCCCAACAGCTCTGGGAGGCTTTCCACCTTACGATGAACCTGAACGCGTCTAACAAGGTGATGAGGAGGAGACACCAGAAAACTCAATCCCGTTTGCCTCCGGTTTATGATCCTCGGAACCTTTTCGCTACACCCAGAGCCGGCCCTAGTAACCCGCTAGAAGCAAATCAATTCATGACACCGGTGGGGACCGGTTCAGCCTCGGGTGATGGCACCTCCTCATGGGAATATGGCCCCGCTCCGCTACGTACCAACACCACCGGGTCACTTTTCTAACCCCATGGAGAACCTGATCGCAACATCGGCACGTTTGGCGGCTCTCCCAGTAGACGGCGACGATCCGAAAGCGGTGGAGACATGAAGGATCAGAGAACTCATCCAGACGGCTCTGGCTCAGCAAGAGGCTTATTCTTATAGTCGAGACATGATTCATTCGACTCCTCGCCCAAGCCGGAGTCCGAGTTATAGCAGGCACATGGAGTCGGAAGCTTTGTCAAGCAACGCCCAGCGCCGTAACCAGCCCGACGGTTATAATCCGTTGCAGGACAGGATACATCAAGAGGACGAGCGGGCGGCTCAACTAGCGGCTCGGCAGGTGGTTCACCAAACCTTCCCGGACTATCTAGCAACTTCTGTTGAGGCAGGAGTGGCCACTAGAACCGGCGGCGTTCCTTGTTTAGTGCCAGCTTTGCGTAATGTGCGTCGGCCTAAGGACTTCAAGGGACCCCGAAATGTGCCAAATTATACGGCCGACTTACAGCCCGGGGCATGGATCGAAAGCTATGAGATGGCCATGGAGCTGTTGGAGGTCAGTGATGCGGCAATGGCTAAGTACTTCACCATGATGTTGGATGGAACGGCCCGGACTTGGTTAAAGGGCCTGCCGCCTAATTCCATCGGCCCATGGGCGGAATTAAAGGCCCGGTTCATTCAGAACTTCAAAGACACCTGCAAGCTGTCCATGTCAATTGTGGACTTAACTAATTGTAAGCAAGAGGAGGGTGAATCTACCACTCATTGGGTGCGCTGGGTCAAGGAGATAATACATTCGTCTGACAAGATGGATGCCGGCTCTGCAGTCCTCATGTTGGAGAAAAATTGCCGATCTGTACCGCTGAGACAAAAGCTGGGGCGCCTCAAGCGTGATTGTAATGATATGGGTCAGCTGATGGCGGCTCTAGTCAAATACGCCGATTCTGATAGTACCAACAATCCTGCGTCTGATGAGGAAAAGACGGGGAAGGGAAAGAAGAACGGCAATGGAAAGGACCAGCAACATAACCCGGCAAATCAAGGAGGCAACAAGCATAAAACCGATGGTAATCCGGAGTTTGTGGCCAACGCTAATGCACAGTGGTAACAATCGAGACGCAAGGAGGCCGCCGATCCGGGCGGTCAGTCCATCTCTTGAGAAGCTACTCAATGAACTCGTCCGAGACACGCAGACCGGAAAGGCCAGCCACTCACTTATGGAAGGATTGCGCGATCATGAAGGCTTTCAAGAATTCCAACACGCTCGATTTAAAATCATGGGTCGGGTGGCAGCTCAGTCTTTGGCAGTTTTCATGGCCCGGTGGCGGTTCAAATTCAGCTTTCAGTGGAAATCAAGGTGGCTATAATCACCAGGCGATGCGTCAGGGGGAGGTCAGTGACAGCGGTCGATTTATTAGAGCAATCCAAAGCAGCTGAATAGTGGACATTATCATGTGTTCACCACTAGCTTATGCAAGTGGGACCAGAAGCTTCATAAAAGGGCTGTGAAGGCTGTTGAGCCAGCGATTCCCCGTTATTTAAGGTGGTCAGAGCAGCCTATTGTGTGGAGTAGAGAGGATCACCCTCCCCGGGTTGACAATCCGGCCGCTTAGCCTTGGTGGTAGCACCTCAGTCGGTGGATATAAATTTACTAAGGTACTCATGGATGGAGGTAGCAGCATCAACATCCTCTATTATGAGACCTTTCGACGTATGGGGTTGACTGACAAAAATTTGAAGACATCCAACACCGTCTCCACGGAGTGGTGCCTGGTAAGTTGGCATACCCAGTTGGAAAGATTGAGCCGGAGGTGGCCTTTGGAGATGAATATGATTCTAGGGTTGAGAATTAACCTTTGAGGTGGTCAAGATCAAAAGCCCATATCACGCTCTGTTTGGACGACCGGCTTATGCCAAGTTCATGGCACGACCGTGTTATGTTTATTTGCAGCTCAAGATGCCGGGTCATAAGGGCACCATTATCGTGCATGGGAGTCGAAAGATAGCCCCGAATGTGAGGAGGGCGATGCGGCTTATGCCGCGGCGCAATGTGGAGGAGCTAAAGTTTTATCAAGATAACATTGACCCCGGATATGACATCTCCGAAGAAGCCGACCACGAGCATGACCCGGCGATGAAGTTTAAATCGGCCGATGAAACCAAGCTTGTTGATTTTACTCCAGCGACTCATCTAAACAATTCAAAGATCGCTGCCAACTGGATCCTAAATAGGAAAGCGCTACCATCGAAGTTCATCCGTGAGAATCGGGACATCTTTGCATGGAAACCTTCTGACATGCCGGTGTACCGAGGGAACTCGCTGAGCACACTCTTAATACTGATCCGAAGTTTAAGCCGGTCAGGCAGTTTCTTTGGCGGTTCAATGAAGAGAGTCGGAAAGCCATTGGTGAGGAGGTGGCCCGGCTCTTGGCGGCTGGGTTTATTGTTGAAGTTTTTCACCCTGAGTGGTTGACTAACCCGGCGCTTGTACTTGACAAGAATGGCACCTGGAGGATGTGTGTGGATTACACGGACTTAAATAAGGCTTGTCCGGCTGATCCTTTTTCTCTCCCCCGTATTGATCAAATCATTGATGCTACGGCGGGTTGTGAGCGCTTGAGATTTTTGGATGCTTACTCTGGTTATCATCAGATCAAGATGGCGATCAAGGACCAGAGAAGACGGCCTTCATTACTCCATTTGGAGCCTTACGCTATGTGTCTATGCCTTTTGGGCTCAAGAGTGCCCATGCGACTTATCAGTGGTGTGTACAGAACAGTCTGCACAATCAGATTGGGTGCAATGTTCACGCCTATGTGGATGATATAGTGGTGAAGTCCAGAGAGAAGGAAACCTTGATAGATGATCCAAGGAAACCTTTGCAAATCTCCGGTCTACAAGATGATGCTTAACCCGCCAAATGTGTGTTCGGTGTGCAAAGGCAAACTTTTGGGTTTTTGGTCTCTAACAGAGGTATTGAAGCTAATCCGGAGAAGATCAAGGCAATCACCTCTTTGGCTAAACCGGCGTGCATCAATGATGTTCAGCGACTGGCGGGTCGTATCGCTGCTTTAAGCCGGTTCATAAGCCGGTTAGGTGAGAAGGCCATACCGCTGTATCAGCTGATGAAGAAAAGCATGTGTTTATGCGGGTGATGCCGCTAATGCTGCCTTTGAAGATTTAAAGAGACGGTTGTCCGAATCTGCCGATTCTTACGGCTCCCATTGATAAAGAGCCGTTGCTATTATATCGTGGCTGCTAACTCACGTCGTCGGTGTTGCAATTGTGGTGGAGCACAAGGAGGCTGGCAAGGAGCATCCGGTTCAACGACCGGTTTACTACATCAGTGAGGTGCTCATTGAGTCTAAGCAAAGATATCCGCATTGGCAGAAGCTTCTTTATGGGGTGTTCACGACGAGCCGGAAGCTTAAGCAATACTTCCAGGGTCACCCCATCACTGTGGTAAGCTCTGCTCCTTTGGGAGACATCATCCAGAATAGAGAGGCCACAGGACGAGTCGCCAAGTGGGCCATCGAGCTTGGGCCTCATGGTTTGAAGTATGTGCCACGTACTGGTGGACTTTATCAATGATTGGACAGAGCTGCAGACACATGAGGAGAAGCCGGATAACACGTATTGGACTATTCACTTTGATGGATCCAGGCAGTTGGAAGGCTCGGGGGCTGGAGTCGTTTTAACTTCCCCTCGAGGTGAAAATTTTTCTTACGTACTCCGGCTCATGTTTCCTTGTACTAATAATGCAGCTGAATATGAGGCCTTACTCCATGGTCTTGGGATGGCCAAAGAGATGAATTTGAGCCGGGTAAGGTGTTTGGGCGACTCAGATCTCATGGCTCAACAGGTGTCATGCAAGTGGGACTCCAAGGACCCCCTCATGGCAGCTTATCGTCGTGAAGTTGATGCTGTAGCTGGGCACTTCAAGGGTTATCAAGTGGAGCACATTGATCGAAGGAAGAATGAGGCGGCTGATGCTTTAAGCTGGCTGGGATCTCAATGTAAGACAGTACCGCCTAACACCTTTTTGGATGTTTTGCATAATCCTTCTGTCAAGTTACCCACAGAGGAGGACTTAGCTGTTCCAGACCCGGAAGCACAGTTGGTGGCAGCTCTTCACGTCATCCCGGATTGGACAAAGGCCATATTTGGCCTACATGACCCGGGAGAGTTGCTCGAGGATGAGACCTTGGCGAGACCAATCACCCGCGGTCTAAGTCCATGACAATTGTTCAGGTGAGCTGCATCATCGCGGTGTCATCGGGCGTTTCAACGTTGTGTATCGCTGCGGAAGGTCAGGAAATACTTCGTGAGATCCATGAAGGCGATTGTGGTCATCATGCCGGCTCAAAATCTCTTGTGGCCAAGGCTTTCCAACATGGTTTTTATTGGCTGACGGCTCATGCTGATGCGGAAGATCTGGTCAGTAAATGTGACGGTTGTCAAAAATTCTCACGACGAGCTCATGTACTGGCTCAAGAATTGAGGATGATTCCAATTACTTGGCCATTTGCAGTCCGGGGGCTTGATATGGTCGGGCCTTTCAAAAGGTTTAAGGATAAAAAGACACACCTCCTAGTGGCGGTGGATAAATTTACAAAGTGGGTTGAGGCAGAGCCGGTCAGTAAGTGTGATGCAGCCACGGCGGTTCAGTTCATGAAAAAGGTGACTTTTCGCTTTGGTTTTCCACACAGCATCATAACTGACAATGGCACTAATCTCTCCAAAGGTGCTCTGGGAGAGTTCTGTCAACGAGAACATATCCAGCTTGATGTTTCGGCGGTAGCTCATCCTCAATCCAATGGTAAAGCAGAAAGAGCCAATCAGGAGATCTTGAAAGGTATAAAACCCCAGCTCTTGGTCCCCTTACAACGGACGCCGGGTTGTTGGGTGCAGGAATTACCCTCTGTGATTTGGAGCATCAACACTACACCTAACAGATCTATGGGTTATACACCTTTTTTCATGGTGTACGGAGCAGAGGCGGTCCTGCCAAGTGACATCCGTCATGACTCGCCCCGCGTGGCGGCTTACGGTGAGGCTGATAATGAAAAAGCTCGTCAGGATGCACTTGCCTTGTTGGATGAAGAGTGAGACTTGGCAATAGCCCGCTCGACGATTTACTGAAGAAGACTGCTACCGCTACCACGTACCGGGAAGTTAGATCCAGAACCTTTCAGGAAGGTGATTTAGTGCTCCGGCTCATCCAGGATCAATCTGATATGCACAAATATCCCCCCCCCTTGGGAAGGACCCTTTGTGGTCAGCAAGAACCTGAACAACGGGTCATACTACCTCATCGATGTTCGAGAGCACAAAGACTCACGTAAGTCGGAAGAGGAGACCCGTCGGTCGTGGAATATTGCTCATCTTCGGCCTTACTACACTTGATCGGCTAGCGGCTTAGGGGAAGTAACATCAAATCGAGAGCCGGGCATAGCGCATTTCGCTCCCTGGTCATCGAAACCCTAGCAATACCAACCCAACTAGACGTAGGCTTTACCTTCATCGTAAGGGGCCGAACTAGCATAAAACCTCTCTCATGTCCCTTGTCCCGTTAACCCCTTTAAGCTTCCTAGTTGCGATGGCTCCACGACTAAGTCCTTGCAAGAGGACATCTGCCATGACAATTCCACGACAGTCAGGAAACATAACCATCTTTGACTAACAAGCTAGTCAAGTAGAGGCATACTAGGGACACTCTGTTTGTCTATGTATTCACACGTGTACTAAGTTTTCGATTAATACAATTCTAGCATGAATAATAAATATTTATCATGATATAAGGAAATATAAATAACAACTTTATTATTGCCTCTAGGGCATATTTCCTTCAGTCTCCCACTTGCACTAGAGTCAATAATCTATATTACATAGTAATGATTCTAACACCCATGGAGTCTTGGTGCGATCATGTTTTGCTCATGAGAGAGGCTTAGTCAACGGTCTCGCAGATTCAGATCCGTATGTATTTTGCAAATCTCTATGTCTCGCTCCTTGACTTGATCGCTGATGGAATTGAAGCGTCTCTTGATGTGTTTGGTTCTCTTGTGAAATCTGGATTCCTTCTCCAAGGCAATTGCTCCAGTATTGTCACAAAAGATTTTCATTGGACCTGATGCACTAGGTATTACACCTAGATCGGATATGAACTCCATCATCCAGACTCCTTCATTTGCTGCTTCCAAAGCAGTTATGTACTCCACTTCACACGTAGATCCCGCCACGACGCTCTGCTTGGAACTGCACCAACTAACAGCTTCACCATTCAATATAAATACATCTCCGGTTTGTTACTTAGAGTCATCCGGATCAGTGCCAAAGCTTGCATCAACGTAACCATTTATGACGAGCTCTTTGTCACCTCCATAAACGAGAAACATATCCTTAGTCCTTTTCAGGTAATTCAGGATGTTCTTGACCGCTGTCCAGTGGTCCACTCCTGGATTACTTTGGTACCTCCCTGCTAAACTAATTGCAAGGCACACATCAGGTCTGGTACACAACATTGCATACATGATAGAACCTATGGCTGAGGCATAGGGAATGACTTTCATTTTCTCTCTATCTTCCGCAGTCATCGAGCATTGAGTTTGACTCAACTTCACACCTTGTAACACGTGCAAGAACACTTTCTTTCGATCGATCCATTTTGAACTTCTTCAAAATTTATCAAGGTATGTGCTTTGTGAAAGTCCAATCAAGCCGCCTTGATCTATCTCTATAGACCTTGATGCCCAATATATAAGCAGCTTCACCGAGGTCTTTCATTGAAAAATTCTTATTCAAGTATCCTTTTATGCTATCCAGAAATTATGTATTATTTCCAATCAACAATATGTCATCCACATATAATATTAGAAATGCTATAGAGCTCCCACTCACTTTCTTGTAAATACAGGCTTCTCCAAAAGTATGTATAAAGCCATATGCTTTGATCACACTATCAAAGCGTATATTCCAACTCCGAGAGGCTTGCACCAGTCCATAAATGGATCACCGGAGCTTGCACACTTTGTTAGCACCTTTAGGATTGACAAAACCTTTCCGTTGCGTCATATACAACTCTTCTTTAAGATATCCATTAAGGAATGCAGTTTTGACATCCATTTGCCAAATTTCATAATCATAAAATGCGGCAATTGCTAACATGATTCGGACAGACCTAAGCATCGCTACGAGTGAGAAGGTCTCATCGTAGTCAACTCCTTGAACTTGTCGAAAAACTTTCGCAACAAGTCGAGCTTTGTAGATAGTAACATTACCGTCAGCTTCAGTCTTCTTCTTGAATATCCATTTATTCTCTATGGCTTGTCGATCATCGGGCAAGTCAACCAAAGTCCACACTTTGTTCTCATACATGGATCCCATCTCAGATTTCATGGCCTCAAGCCATTTCGCGGAATCTGGGCTCATCATCGCTTCGTCATAGTTCATAGGTTCGTCATGGTCAAGTAACATGACCTCCGTAACAGGATTGCCGTACCACTGCAGTGCGGATCGCATCTGGTTGACCTACAAGGTTCAAGAGTAACTTGATCTCAAGTTTCATGATCATCATCATTAGCTTCCTCACTAATTGGTGTAGGAATCACCGTGAATCGATTTCTGTGATGAACTACTTTCCAGTTCGGGAGAAGGTACAATTACCTCATCAAGTTCTACTTTCCTCCCACTCACTTCTTTCGAGAGAAACTCCTTCTCTAGAAAGGATCCATTCTTAGCAACAAATATCTTGCCTTCGAATTTGTGATAGAAGGTGAACCCAACAATCTCCTTAGGGTATCCTGTGAAGACACATTTCTCCGATTTGGGTTCGAGCTTATTAGGTTGAAGCTTTTTCACATAAGCATCGCAGCCCCAAACTTTAAGAAACGGCAACTTAGTTTTCTTGCCAAACCACAGTTCATATGGTGTTGTCTCAACGGATTTAGATGGTGCCCTATTTAATGTGAATGCAGCCGTCTCTAAAGCATAACCCCAAAACGATAGCGGTAAATCAGTAAGAGACATCATAGATCGCACCATATCCAATAAAGTACTGATTCTGACGTTCGGACACACCATTACGCTATGGTGTTCAGTGGCGTGAGTTGAAAACTATTCCACATTGTTTCAAATGAAGAACAAACTCATAACTCAAATATTCACCTCCATGACCAGATCGTACAAACTTTATTTTCTTGTTACGATGATTTTCCACTTCACTCTGATATTCTTTGAACTTTTCAAATGTTTCAGACTTATGTTTCATCAAGTAGATATATCCAGATCTGCTCAAATCATCTGTGAAGGTCAGAAAATAATGATACCGCCGCGAGCCTCAACACTCATCGAACCACACACATCAGTATGTATTATTTCCAACAAGTCAGTTGCTCGCTCCATTGTTCCAGAGTATGGAGTCTTAGTCATCTTGCCCATGAGGCATGGTTCGCAAGCATCAAGTGATTCATAATCAAGTGATTCCAAAAGCCCATTAGCATGGAGTTTCTTCATGCGCTTTACACCAATATGACCTAAATGACAGTGCCACAAATAAGTTGCACTATCATTATTAACCTTGCATCTTTTGGCTTCAATATTATGAATATGTGTATCACAACAATCGAGATTCAACAAAAATAGACCACTCATCAATGGTGCATGACATAAAAGATATTACTCATATAAATAGAACAACCATTATTCTCTGATTTAAATGAATAACCGTCTCGCATCAAACAAGATCCAGATATAATGTTCATGCTTAACGCTGGCACCAAATAACAATTATTCAGGTCTAAAACTAATCCCGATGGTAGATGTAGAGGTAGCGTGCCTACGAAGATCACATTGACTTTGGAACCATTTCCCATGCGCATCGTCACCTCGTTCTTAGCCAATCTTTGTTTAATCCGTAGCCCCTGTTTCGAGTTGCAAATATGAGCAACAGAACCAGTATGAAATACCCAGGCGCTACTACGAGCATTAGTAAGGTACACATCAATAACATGTATATCAAATATACCTTTCACTTTGCCATCCTTCTTATCCGCCAAATACTTGGGGCAGTTCCGCCCAAAGGACCAGTCCCTTTGGCAAAGAGAAGCACTCAATATCAGGCTTAGGTCTAGACTTGGGCTTCTTCACTTGAGCAGCAACTTGCTTGCCGTTCTTCTTGAAGTTCCCCTTCTTCCCTTTACCCTTTTTTTTAAACTAGCGGTCTTGTTAACCATCAACACTTGATGCTCCTTCTTGATTTCTACCTCCGCAGCCTTTAGCATTACGAAGAGCTCGGGAATTGTCTTATCCATCCCTTGCATATTATAGTTCATCACGAAGCTTTTGTAGCTTGGTGGCGTGATTGAAGAACTCTGTCAATGACACTATCATCAGGAAGATTAACTCCCAGTTGAGTCAAGTGGTTGTGGTACCCAGACATTCTGAGTATGTGTTCACTGACAGAACTATTCTCCTCCATATTGCAGCTATAGAACTTGTTGGAGACTTCATATCTCTCAACTCGGGCATTTTCTTGAAATATTAACTTCAACTCCTGGAACATCTCATATGCTCCATGACGTTCAAAATGTCTTTGAAGTCCCGGTTCTAAGCCGTAAAGCATGGCACAATGAACTATCGACCAGTCATCAACACACGACTGCCAAGCATTCACAATGTCTGCAGTTGCTGGCGCGGGTGGTACACCTAGCGGTGCTTCGAGGACGTAATTCTTCTGTGCAGCAATGAGGATAATCCTCAAGTTACGGACCCATTCCATGTAGTTTCTACCATCATCTTTCAACTTAGCTTTCTCTAGGAACGCATTAAAATTCAAAGGAACGGTAGCACGGGCCATTGATCTACAACAACATAGACATGCAAAAACTATCAGGTACTAAGTTCATGATAAATTAAAGTTCAATTAATCATATTACTTAAGAACTCCCACTTAGATAGACATCCCTCTAGTCATCTAAATGATCACGTGATCCAAATCAACTAAACCATGTCCGATCATCACGTGAGATGGAGTTGTTTTCAATGGTGAACATCACTATGTTGATCATATCTACTATATGATTCATGTTCGACTTTTGAGTCTCAGTGTTCCGAGGCCATATCTGCATATGCTAGGCTCATCAAGTTTAATCCGAGTATTCTGCACGTGCAAAACTGGCTTGCACCTGTTGTATGTGAACTAGAGCTTATCACACCCGATCATCACGTGGTGTCTCAAGACGCATTTAACAGTAGCAACGGTGCACACTCAGGGAGAACACTTATACCTTTAAATTTAGTGAGGGATCATCTTATAATGCTACCACCGTACTAAGCAAAATAAGATGCATAAAGGATAAACATCACATGCAATCAAAATATGTGACATGATATGGCCATCATCATCTTGTGCCTTTGATATCCATCTCCAAAGCACCGTCATGATCTCCGTTGTCGTCTCGCCAATTGTTGCTTACAGGACTATCGCTACCGCTTAGTGATAAAGTAAAGCAATTACATGGCGATTGCATTTCATACAATAAAGAGACAACCATAAGGCTCCTGCCAGTTGCCGATAACTTCTACAAAACATGATCATCTCATACAACAATTTATATCTCATCACGTCTTGACCATATCACATCACAACATGCCCTGCAAAAACAAGTTAGACGTCCTCTACTTTATTGTTGCAAGTTTTACGTGGCTGCTACGGGCTTCTAGCAAGAATCGTTCTTACCTACGCATCAAACCACAATGATTTTTCATCAAGTGTGCTGTTTTAACCTTCAACAAGGACCGGCCGTAGTCAAACTCGATTCAACTAAAGTTGGAGAAATAGACACCCACTAGCCACCTGTGTGCGAAGCATGTCGGTAGAACCAGTCTCATGAACACGGTCATGTAATGTCGGTCTGGTCTGCTTCATCCAACAATACCGCCGAATCAAAGTAAGACGTTGGTGGTAAGCAGTATGACTATTATCGCCCACAACTCATTGTGTTCTACTCGTGCATATATCATCTACGCATAGACCTGGCTCAGATGACACTGTTGGGGAACGCGGTATTTCAAAAAATTTACCTACGATCACGCAAGATCTATCAAGGAGATGCATAACAACGAGCGGGGAGAGTGTTTCCACGTACCCTCGTAGACGGAAAGCGGAAGTGTTTAGTAACGCGGTTGATGTAGTCGAACGTCTTCGCTATCTAACCGATCCTAGCACCGAACATACGGCACCACCGTGTTCAGCACACGTTCAACACGATGACATCCCTCGAGCTCTTGATCTAGTTGAGGACAAGGGAGAGTTCCGTCAGCACGACGACGTGGCAATGGTGATGATGAAGTTACCAGGGCAGGGCTTCGCCTAAGCACTACGACGATATGACCGAGGTGTGTAACTGTGGAGGGGGGCACCGCACACGGCTAAGAGAAGACTTGGTCTGTCTTTGGGGTGCCCCTCGCCTCCGTATATAAAGGGGGGAGGAGAGGAGGCCGCCCCCCTAGGGGCGCGCCAAGTGTGGGGAGCCCTACTAGGACTCCCTAGTCCTAGTAGGATTCCCCTCTCCTTTTCCTTTTCCGGAGTAGTAAAGGGGGAAAGGGAGGAGGAGTAGGAGAGGGAAAGGGGGGGGGGCGCCCCACCCCTAGTCCAATTCGTATTGGCAAGGGGGGGGGGCGCCACTGCCTGGCTGGCCCTCTCTCTTCTCTACTAAGGCGCATGGTGGACCATTAACCTACCGGGGGGTTCCGGTAACCTCCGGTACTCCGAAACTCATCCGAAACAACCCGAACCATTCCGGTGTCCGAATGTAACCTTCCAATATATGAATCTTTACCTCTCTACCATTTTGAGACTCCTCGTCATGTCCGTGATCTCATCCGGGACTCCGAACAAATTTCTGTCATCAAATCACATAACTCATAATACAAATAATCATCGAACGTTAAGCGTGCGGACCCTACGGGTTCGAGAACTATGTAGACATGACCGAGACACATCTCCGGTCAATAACCAATAGCGGAACCTGGATGCTCATATAGACTCCTACATATTCTCCGAAGAGCTTTATCAATAAACTGCATAACAACAAACGTAGTTCCCTTTGTCATTGGTATGTTACTTGCCCGAGATTCGATCGTCGGTATCATCATACCTAGTTCAATCTCGTTACCGGCAAGTCTCTTTACTCGTTCCGTAATGCACCATCTCACAAATAACTCATTAGTCACATTGCTTGCAAGGCTTATAGTGATGTGCATTACCGAGAGGGCCCAGAGATACCTCTCTAATACTCGAAGTGACAAATCCTAATCTCGATCTATGCCAACTCAACAAACACGATCGTAGACACATGTAGAGCATCTTTATAATCACCCAGTTACGTTGTAACGTTTGATAGCACACAAAGTGTTCGTCCGGTATTCGGGAGTTGCATAATCTCAAAGTCAGAGGAACATGTATCAGTCATGAAGAAAGCAATAGCAATGAACGATCATAATGCTAAGCTAACTGATGGGTCTTGTCCATCACATCATTCTCTAATGATGTGATCCCGTTCATCAAATGACAACACATGTCTATGGTCAGGAAACTTAACCATCTTTGATTAATGAGCTAGTCAAGTAGAGGCATACTAGGGACACTCTGTTTGTCTAGGTATTCACACATGTACTAAGTTTCCGGTTAATACAACTCTAGCATGAATAATAAACATTTGGGCCAATTCCATTTTCCCCCCTAACTTTGGCCCGACCTCATCTTTACCCCTAAATAAAAACAGTGCTCAACTATACCCCTCTTCCATTAGACGGTGTTATGGAAATACCCCTCCGCTCCGTTTTTGTCGGGTCAAAGTGGTTTGACCGTCATTGAGACATCCTATGGACATTTTTACCCATGTGTGCATATGCCACTAACATGTGGGACCTGCCCTTTGGGAGGAAAACTCTCTCTCACTTACACGTGGACCCCAACTAAAACAACTCTCACACACACAAGCTCTCTCCCTGACAAGTGGGTCCATTGGGATTAAACTTCACCATATGCTGACTCTATTAGCTGGCTAATTAAACAAGGGGGTCCCACATGTCATAGAAAGATTAAGTTAATTGGGTAGTTAACCGAAACTAAACATGCCACATCATCTCACCGGCGGGAACTAAAACCGACGGTGGAGGAGCACTGTTTTCTTGCTGCAGGGCACTAAATTGCGCGTGGATGGGTTCTACAGCTAGCTGGCATCAAGCTGCGTCAATTTGGACAGACGGGAAGTGTGGGGGTGGCCTAAGCTCATCGGAAGCGACCTCGTGGCGGTGGCCGGAGCTACAGGTGCCACGGTATCAATGATATAGTGCGTCGCAGGACGAGCTGGTGGGATCAGAGGCTTCCTAGGGAAGCACTGAGAAAAGTGGGGCGCTCAGGCACGGGCTTCAATGGCTGTAGCCGCGGTGGCGACAAGGCCGGAGGTTAGGAGCTCTCGGCTCCGATGGAAACACCGTCTAGGCACCGCAATCGAGCACGGGAGCAAGGGGGAAATGCAGTGGATCTCATGGCGGTTCAGGAAAGCAACCCTGGAGGCTCGGAGACAGCCTGGTTGCAGCGAATCGATGACGAGGAGCTTTGGGAGCCGAGGTTGAAGACGACGATGGTGGCGGCGTTGCATCACGTCCAGGCTTGTGCGCTTTGGTGTGGAGAAGAACGGCGTCGAGGCACTTCGTTTGGACATGGTGGTGAGGCAAATGGTGGACGGCGGCGACGAGAACGGTTGACGGCGGCGACGGCTATGCTCGGTTGCGAGAGAGGGAGAGGTCAGAGGAGCGAATAGGCATGGGACGGAGGGAGAGTGAGATCAGGGGGTCTGTGCCGCCCTTAGGCGCGTCGAGGAGGATGCAAGCAGGCAGGAAGTGTCCTGCGCGTGGTCGCGTGCGTGAGGCACGCCCCTCTCATCCTCCTAGCGAGAGGAGGAAGATGACCCTACAGCTTGCTGGGCCGGGCTGGCTACATGGGCCCGCTACAGGTAAGTTTCTTTATGCCTTTTTTCCTCTTTTTTAGTTTCCTTTTTTCTTAACTGAGGGGTAAAAACGTCGACAGAACGTCTCGATGACGGTCAAACCCCTTTGACCTGACGGAAACGGCACGGAAGGGTATTTCCATAATGCCATCTAACGGAAGAGGGGTATAGTTGAGCACTATTTTTATTTAGGGGTAAAGATGAGGTCGGGCCAAAGTTAGGGGGGAAAATGTAAATGTCCCTAAACATTTATCATGATATAAGGAAATATAAATAACAACTTTATTATTGCCTCTAGGGCATATTTCCTTCAGGAATGAAGTATGTCTACCAAAGGGGGTGAATGGGAGATTTAAAATTTCTTCGGGAAACTTCAAATCTCTCAGATAGAACAGCGGAATAACTAACAAGATGTAAACACGGAAGGAAACTACGGAAGTAGATGTAGAGCATGCGTCGAAGAATAACTACATAGTCGATAGATAACTCACAATGAAGAACTAAAAGTAAATGAGGTACAGAGTTAACCAGTGATGCTCAATGGGGACATGGGATTTGTGAGACCGGTTCACTCTTCTATAAAAAAGCTACATCTGATTGAAGGGACTTGGGATTGAACATAGAAGATAAACTCTCTTCGTCCTATTGTCCTCAACAACTGATTCATCTACCAGTGCTGATTACTCGTTGTAGATGCTTGAGGCGATCTCCAAACCTTCACAGACTTCTTCTTCCTGAAAATTACTCTTGGTCACTGAAGCACTTGACACCTAACCGTCTAGAGAGTTTGCAGCTCTCAAGAGTAATAGGCGGAGCGTACTTGACTTGGATTCTAGTGATGCTAAACCCTATCTAGTTTTCCAGCTCCCGGGTTTTCTCTCGATGGATTTTAAACTCAAATCACTCGGGAGAGGGGTTGCTCACACATTCTTCCCGAAATCAAACAGAGTAGCCAACGGTGCACATTGGAAGGGGTGGCTATTTATAGTCGCGATCTTCCTGTGGGGCAAAAGACTAATTTGGACATAATGACTGGCCAATGTCCAACCAACACATATCCAACGGGCGGATTTTGAGCAACGATAACATTACTTGAGGAACAAGTAATGCTAACTCCTCAGTCTGAACTAAATATCTCACAACGAAGAAGATCTGTGTCTCTTGCTAGCAAGTATTTATTCAGAACACAAAGAGATTTCTGTCAACTCTCAGAGGTATCACTTAAGCATTAGAGAAACATAAGTTTCACACACTATACCCCTCTTAGTAGTACGGTGGTCCTATGACTCAAGAAAGAGAATGAGAACACCGAAAGAAAATGCTATGTCTTTTTCTTGTATTCAAACTTCTTGGCTACAGTTAATTTCTTCGGAAAGGTACCGAGCTAATGCTTCTTGTTAGCATTTGGGGGGGGGGGGGAGAGTCACTTTCGATAAGCACAATCTTAGGTGATAATCCTTGTTGCCTCGCAGGAGATTATCTTCGGAGTATGTTCCGAACTCCATATGACTTCAGGGACTTGTCACTCTGTGTACACTAGCAAACACATTAGTCCCACACTTTTTTATGACAACAATCTCCAAAATACAAGGAGGAAAATTATTCCACCAACAATCTCCCTCTTTTTGGACGATTGTTTTCAAAACAGATAATCATCAAAGTATGGATAGAAATGTAAATGGTTGCAATCGGAAGTGAACAAATGTTACTTGTCTCGAAGATAAAAATGGACTCCCCCTAAATGTATGCATGGGTAGACACAATGATAATCAATTTCTCTGCATGTATTGTGATAAACTCTATGGAGAGACATTTCATATATTCGAGAATAATGGATTGCACTTATTGATAGTTGCCTATATGAAGATATAGTACAATCATTCGTAAGTTTTGATAAAAGTTCCACATGCAAAACAAATTCTTGAAAGATGTATAGTGTGGCAAGAATTGTTAATAATATTACAAACTAGAAGTGCAGGAAAGAGTTTTACAACACGAAAAGAATCAATCGAAAGGCAAGTGTTGTGTAACATCCAAATTTTATTAAATTTGGATGTTAATAGAATCATTCAATGCATATCATATTTTTATTCCATTCTGGAGTTTTTGAAATATTCTAATATTATTTTCCACTCAAGAAAAATAAAGGATAGAGGATAAAGTGACTTCCTCAAACATAAAGGAGTTGGAAAATTCATTTGAATATTATTTGGAGTTTTTTAATTTCATTTGGTATTGGCAAAAGGTGCATTAATTGCATTAGGAAAATATTTCCAAAATTATATGTGCTTAAATTAATGTTCAATGTGCTCTAGATATTCAGAAATAAATTTAGGAAATTTTGCTGTATTTTTAGTAATTCATTTGAATTGGTTTAGGGCCACATTTTTTCCTATTTAAAAAACAAGCGCACGCACATTCTCTCTCTCTCTCACACACACACGCACGCAGCCAGCGGCCCAGTCGGCCATACCACCCAAGGCCCAGCCCCGCGCCTGATTTGCTTAAGCGTCAACCGCCCGCTCCTCCCTCGCTTCCCCACACTCACCGACAGGTGGGGCCCATCACGTCCCCAACCTCCCGCCCGACCTGCGGGTAAGCACCGCACCGCTCCGCTCGCATCCGCGAGTGAAGCCCCTTGGGTTAGGGCTTATTCGTAGCCCCGCAGCGCCGTGCCCTCACCTATGTAAACCCCGGGATGCTCTAGTTCGATCTCGCCATCCCGCTTCTCCTGACGCCGCTCGCAGCCACTGCTCTCAGCACTTGGATGTTCGCCGGCTGACACTCCTCGCCGGAGCATTTCGTCGCCAGTAAGCCGAACCAAGCCTCGTTCTCTTCGTCAATCATATGCCCGTGCCAATGCGCATCATTTTGACATGTTTTTTCGCCCTAGATCATCGGAGTCGACACCCCACCGGAGCCGGGCCCTCGCCGGAGCACTGGGTCGCCGCCCTTTGCCTTGTCCGTCCTGGCCACCTCAACGCACGCCGCCACCACCACCACGACCTCCTCGTCACGCTCGTCATCCCCGACTCCTTCACCGACGCCGGGACCAGCCGGAGCCGCCGCCCCATTTGACCCAAGCCGCGCGCCCTGTCGTCTGCTCGTCGCCGGACCCACCACACCACTGTGAGCCACCTCCCCATTTTTTCTTTTAGTCTAGGTTCTTTTTTATTCAAACTGGTACGCAGTTAACCGCGGTTTATTTTAAACAGACTGGTTTTTTTCTTTTTTATTAGCCGCGTACTGTTTTAGTTAATTGTCGGTTGTCCGCTGTTTAAGCCAGGCAGCAGACACCTTCTGGCCACTCGTGTGTTGCCACGTGGCTAGGGACTTATATGTAGTAGTTTCTTTTTTCATAGTTTAGCCCCTAAACTTAGATTAGCCACAACTTTTCA